>CM060916.1:781812562-782412562 GCA_030737875.1 Allium sativum
GGTCCTAACAAAACTAGTTTCGTCGAATTCTGAGACCGTTGGAAAAATGGCCAATTTCCAGTCGATTAAAATCAACTGAAACTGGTCAAACGCGTTTTCCTTTGCCACGCTCACATTTTGAATCGAAAAATTATGAAATTTGAAACCTAGCAATAACTTGACACCACGGACCCAACAAAACTGGTTTCATCGAAATCCGAGGTCATTTGCAAAATATCTATTTTTAAGGGCCTGAATTCCATAGCGACTATTCAGAAATTTCAACTGGACATATCTTTTGCTTCCCGCTATGAAATCTTGATTTTTCGGATTCGATAGAAAGATATTATCAATTAGATCCTATCATTTTTTGTTTCACTAAAATCCGGATTGTTTTGCACCCGGTACATTCAACTGAAGTTTGAAATCGAATTATCGAACTACCGCGCCATTTTCAATTCCTTTTATAATTATATATAAATATTTATATTCTAACGACAACGTATATAATATATACGTTCTAATTATATTCAAAATAAATTTCTCGTCGATATTATTTAAAATAATTCATTTTCAATAATCAAAATTCGCTAAAATTGCCAATTTAAAAATTTTAAACTGGCCCAGATTTTCGGGTTGTTACAGTTCGGGATGAAAGTAATTAGCTAGGGGCGATAGTCATTGGGTCTCGTTTAGAGATTGAATGAAAAAGTTACTTTATGAAGATAAATAAATTTATATATATTTTATTATATACCTCACCACCCCCTCCTTTTTCTCCTTAACCTCCCCACCCCACGTTGACTTCAGATTTGAAAAAAAAGAGAAACCGAACGATGCATCGCAATCGACTCCAAGCCGCCGCCATCGACGATCCCACCTCCATCCACAGCTCCGCCTCCCTCTATTCCCGTCCCCACACCATTCGAGGAACCTCAAGCCCCCTTCCTTCGATTTTGACCTAACCGCACCACCGTGCCCCCGTCGCGCAGCACCACCTACCATCCCTCCAACCAGCGCACCCCCGTGGGCCCCCGGCCACCACCAGCGCCGCGCTTCCTTAGCCACCCTCCTTCTTTGAGCAACAAGGGTGAGTATTTTTATTTATTTATTTTGTATTTTAGTTTTTTTAAGCCTCCTTGATTGTGGATTTTTCTTTATAAAAATCATATGTTTTAGTGTATAGAAACATTAGTTTTTTTAAAAAAAAAGTAGAAACATTAGATTTTTATTTATAAAAAGTTATGATTTTTATCTACCAAAAGTTGGGATTTTTACATACCAATGGTTGGGATTTTTACATAACAAAAATTGAGATTTTTATATACGTGAAAGCGAAATAAAAATCCGATTTTTACATGTATGGTTATGGAATAAAAATACGATTTTTACTTAAATTAAAATATCAGTTTTATCTAGGTGAAGTAGCGTTGAAGTATGATTTTTCATTATATAAAAATATGATTTTTATATATGTATGATAATAAAAATATAATTTTTATAGTTTGAATGGAATTATAAAAATATAATCTTTAGAAATATGAAGTTGTTATAAAAATATACTTTTTATAAGGAAGTTAGCAAAGTAAAAATATAATTTTTAGTCATAAATAAAAGATTGATTTATATATATACTAGTGAATTAAAAATATGATTTTTATTTATACCATAGCATAATAAAAATGTGATTTTTATATATGTAGTGAATACGGACGATGAAAGTGACAAAAGGCGAGCACGACGAAGATTTTCTACATATGAAGAGTCGCGGCGTTTGGTTTAGCTTTTCGGTGATAACTCCTCACTTTTAATTTGTTTTCTAGTTGAAATATATACTAGGATGCAGACGGTGCTTAGCAGCACCCGACACCCGTTGTCCACAGACCATGGATGACTTGTTTGTTTAATTGATGTGTTGTGAAAGTTGATTGTGTGATGTGGAATGGAATAAAATATTTTATAGTTAAAAATATAATTTTTAACGTTGATGTGAATAAAATAGATATTCATTTACAAATCAGAACGATTTGTTTATGTACACCTATTTGACTGACATAGATTGGGACGATAAATTTTACACATCGCACAACTGC
The DNA here is from genome assembly GCA_030737875.1 of Allium sativum. NCBI lineage: Eukaryota > Viridiplantae > Streptophyta > Magnoliopsida > Asparagales > Amaryllidaceae > Allium > Allium sativum. Next base: position 781,814,635 of record CM060916.1, read on the forward strand.
ACAAATACTATTCTGTATTTGTTGATTTGAAACCCCACACAGGTGTTGGGATGATTTTTGGTGTACACTAATCCCAATTATTTAGCTGTATGTCAATCGATTGGTTGACAGACTGTGTAAGCGTTAATTATTTATATTTAATGCTTATGCAATTTTGTGGTGCACTCTGGATGATGGTTGATTATTTATCATTGTTATTATATACATGTGTTGTATGGAAATCCATATAATTAACATTATATGGTAATTGATTGGGCCTCATTCCAATTTGGAAAATAAAGAATATAATAAAATAAAGATTCATGTGTTGAATAGAATAAATAGTCATGTGTTGACGATACTCATGTGTTGAGAATATTCATGTGTTGAAACTTATCATGTGTTGAGCGAAATATTTTAACAATAAAATTTACATCTTTATCATATATAAAATTAGAAACTAACTAGAAACTAGATAAGATGAGTGGTTTCCTGGGTATTGATCTGATGTTGGTTTCTGCCTTCGGGGTTAATACTTAGGGAATCGTTCTCTTACTAATTTATGGTTGGAGTCTGATTTAGAATTAAACGAAAGAAATCATAATTTTACGAAATATTTTAAATAACAAAAATAGTCATGTGTTGACGATACTCATGTGTTGAGAATATTCATGTATTGAAAGAAAATATATATTCATGTGTTGAAGAAAATATTCATTTGTTGAATAGAATAATGAAGTTATTGAAATATATAAAGCCGTGTTGATTAGATTTGCGCCATTTTGATGCGAACGATATTTTTATTGATTATGTTCATTTTATAATGAATATAGAAAAGGAAGTGATTTCAAAATATAAAGTTTTGAAAATACTCTCATTTATACATCGATGATATGGAATATTAAATTTTGATTTGAAATTGAATATGAAGTTGAAATCGTTTTGAAAACGAATTTAAAACGATTTATAAAATACGTTTTAAAAGGAAATCGACGAAATATATATAATATATATATTATATATATAATGGTCTGAATAGAACGCGTCGCGCCGCGGCCGTTCGCGAATTTCGACCATTGACTTCGAACGGACATTACGAGAGATCCGATCATCAGATTCTCCTAAAACCGGAACTATTGGATTCGTATCAGAAAGCGGTTTCTAATGAATATTAGAGATTTGAAATCTAGCGGTTGGATTTGGAGTTATGTCCAAATCAAATTTGGAAAAGGTCGCTATAAGTGCAGTTCGATGGCCGTTGATGGAAATCGACTATACGTGCCTTGATAAAATTATTAAAAATAGTAATAATTTGTGTAAAATAATAAGAAATGAGTTGGAAAGAATTGGGATGAAAAACTCCATATTTGAAAAGATAAAAATAGATTTTTATCGAAATGAGCTAGTTTTGAACTAGAATTATAATTCAATTATTTTTAAAATAAATAAATTGAATTTGAATTGATTTCTGGTTTTATCGTGAATGGTGTTTTAAATAACACTTGTTCTTTAACCCGATAATTAATGGATTGTGAATTGGGTTTATCGTGAACTGTGTTTTAACGACATTCATTCTTTAACCCGATTTATAGTGAAATGTGATTTGAAATTTATAAATATTTTGTTAAGATTTAAAGGATATTTTCCAAAGTAAAGTTTTCCAATTTAATAAAATAAATTGGAATGGAATGGAATTCGATTTGGTAATAATCGAAGTGAATTTCTATGGAGGAAGACAACTAATATATCTGGAATTTGAAAGGCTTTGCCATTATTCCATTTATATTATTAGTCGGATATGGAAGTTTATATCGATTATATAATATCGATTTGTTTTCCATGAAGATTCCATTGTAAATGGAATGTGATTTTGGGTTGTCGTGAACGGTATCTTCAATAATACTGTTCTTAGACCCAACGGAGTTAAGAAAATCTGAAACTAACTGGAGATTAGTTAAGTTGAATGGTTTCCTTGGTATTGATCTGATGTTGGTTTCGGCCTTCGGGGTTAATACTTGGGGAATTGTTCACTTGCTAATTTACGGTTAGTGGCTGATAGAATGGAATGTGATTTTGGGTTTATAGTGAACCGTGTTTTAAATGACATTGGTTCTTTAACCCAGTTAAAGATAGGATATGATTTCCCATGTTAAACAACCATTGATATTGATTTTGGGAAGATTAAAACTAAGTGGAGTTTTAATGAAACTTTAATTAGATTAAAATGATCGAGAATGGAGTATCACCAGTTTTGCTCCAGGCGATGTTTAAATCTTTAATTAGATTTGAATGTGAAATGTTAATTGAATTTACCGATAACACCATGGTGTTAGATATGAAGTATTACTAGTTTTACTTCATGGGATGAATAGGTTTGGAGTGAGAAAATAAATAAATGATTACTTCGGTGTGGTTCGCTAATCCCAACTAGTTTAGAAAACCTTAATACAGTTTGATTTGATATCCAAAGGAAGATTGAAGAATAAATTTTAAAGAATTTATCTTTGATAAAATTAATGGGAACCTTTCCCAAAGTATAAGAATATTTTAAAGAATATTCCGAATTGGAATGAGGCGTATGTAGTGTTTGTGTAACACTTGTTTATTATATACGCGAGTTATTAAGAAGGATCGGGTTTATCCCATTCTGAATAATTGATTCGACGATGTGTCGAGGATGAAGATGGTGGTCGAAGACCGGAGGTCTTCACATCGTTTAGATAATTACTGATGACCTTGATTGGGTTGTACACCCAAGAGGAGGGAATCAGTTGGTGATCATCCAGACGTACTTGGAGATCGATGGATATGCGAGGTACAAGGTGCCTCCGGTTTCGTTCAGACCCAGAACGAACTTGTAAATGGACTATGTGTCTGACATTGGATTTTATTCTGTGTGATTGATTTCTATTAAATATATATTTGTTTGGCGGCGGAGAATTTATTCTCTTTCTTAACGCCCTTCTCTGATACGTACGAGCTCAGAGGTTATATATTGATGAATATCAATCGCATGGAGTGAACTTCCTGTGTGGCATGCCTAAGTGGCAAATGATCAAGGATTTTGTTGAAAAGCAAAGTCTTGTGGTTGATGATTAAAGCACGGCCTGTGTGGCATAGCTTTGTGTGGCGTTGATTCGCGAGCCTCACACCCCGGTTGTGAACCAGAAACGGGAGAGGACATCAGGGAGGGCATGCGTTTCCTTCTAGCAAGGGTGGTGTCAGTGACCTACCAGCCCTGACATTTATATTATTCTCACCTGTGTGGTTGTTGGATTGCGAGGCGGCTCGGATATATCGGTGACTATGTGGAGCCGATGGAGTCATTTGGCTCATTTACGCCCCAAAGAGCGGGGAAACGCAGTGTTCAGGCATTTTAATCCACATCGGTGGACCGGCCTTAACGATCCAAAGGCTTGACAGAGTACTTGCCTGAGACTCGGGCTAGACAGTCTCGAATTCGCCAGTGGACTATCTTTTGCCTCGGTTCACAGATGGAAACCCAACTTCCAGTACGTGACTTTGTGGTTTTGATTGTAGAGCCAAGTATTGGCGACATGATATATGGTACCCATGCCGTCTATGATTGATACTGATGATTGAAATTGTTTTGACACTGTACACTTATAGTAATAAAAAAAGATGAAATTTAGCGTATCAAGCATTCTTTGGCTATTATGAGGTAAAACCCTATCCTCTGGCTTGTGTTGCATTGTGTGATGGTACCTGGGTCTTATAATATCTTCATTGTTCTTCATTTAGCATTGCGTTGTTGTTCTATGCACTGGTATTCTTGGGAGGAAACCCGTTCCGTGTTATACGGCGTGGTCCCTTGATTTACCTAACTTTAAAATAAAGATTAATAACTGTTTTAGTTCTCACACCAGTCACATGACTGACCTGGAGTTTGTTGTTTTAACCTAAACTCTGGGTGCCCTTATTTTCGACACAGCAGCTAGTAGTTTTGGTTTTGCAGATTTATATTCACAGGAACCTGGGTTACAGCTGGAATGATATCCGGAAAGCTTTGTATCCGTATATCTCTTTCAGTTGTGTATTGTATTATTTTTCCGCTGCAGTAATGTATTTAAATCTCTAATATTTCTCAGATGTATTATATTTGTTTATACTCTTTATATTCTTGTATTCTGATGGAATTGTTGTAATTAACAATGAAATGTTCTTCTGTTTGTGTTTTGATTCGTCTCGTCCTCAAAGCAATCCGCGTTTTCCTTCACCGAGAAGTTACGGGTTGTTACATTTAGTTTCCTTAAATCAAAGATCTGATTAAATCCTCGAATTACGATATGAATTTCCATAACTCCATCTCATGGGGTTTTAAGAATGATATTATTGAAGATATGATTCACGACAAAACCCAAATCAATTGATATTGAACATAAGTTACACAGAAATTGTATCTATTTATATTCGATATCAATTCTCATAATCAATAAATACTATAAGTGGAATAATGATATAATAATATCTTCCAAATTCCTCAAATAGTATACATTTGCACCACAGAATTTCATATCAAATATCTGAAGATTATTTCTATCCAACTTATCCCAATCAACTTAGGAAACTCGTATCTTAATTAAAAGATTTATCCAACTCTTTGACTTTAGATCTGGACAGAAATACCATTAACTTATACTTAATATTAATCTCGATATCCAAATCACACTATAAGCGGAATAATGGTGAACTACCTTTTAAATTCCTCAAATAGTAAGAATCATCATCTACCGGATTAATATCAAACATCCGAAGATTTATCTCCAACCATATCTAATTATTTAAAATTGAAAAACACATTTAATTATTAAATAAATCAATTTAAATTACAAATAAATTATTTTCAATACTTTTAAACCTTTGAAAACATTCAACAAATCATTTACAAATGATTACTTATAGTTCGGAAAATATTTCGCAGTTTAAATACTTCAAAATAGGTTGTTTTCAAAGAAAGCGTTACAATAGTGCTTCAAAAGTGTTACAAAAGCGTTACAAAACAGTTATCTTAATTTGATAAAAACATCGTTTATCTTAGCCAAAACTTAAAATTTACAATTCAAAACACTTTTACATAATTTATTATGATTTCACAAAAAATTTCCATATTTTTAAAACATTTATAAATAGCTGTTTATAGTTATGGTCAATAATTGTTCTTGCATCGATCTTTTCCAAAACGGTTTCAAACATAACTTGAAAATTATAACTCAAATTTAAAATCTGCTTTCACTCATTTGAAAGTTCTTGTTAATGGAAATCAAACGTTTTTCATTTTATGGACATCCGATTTAGATTGCAAAAGTTATAAGCGTTTAAAGTTTGCATCTAAAATACGTAAATTGCCATTATGCGACAAGCTCTATTTTGACCATAATAACTATTATTCTATGATACTTCAAAATATATTAGAAAACCATTATACCCTTATATAACCCTTTTAAAATCATTTAAATTTACTTTCCAAATTATTTTGGATCTAAAATTCGACTTCCATAAATCCCAATTCATTTCTAAATTCAAATAACTTCAAATTAACCTTCCCATTCGTCAGATCAGTTAGGGATAGCCAGGGAGAGCAGGAAACTTCATTTCCAAACCCAAGCCTAGACACTATCCTCTCTGTTATCCTAGAATGTTCCAGTATTTATTTATTCATTTAAAGGACTTTAACAATATATATGAATTCATACATATGGTCTTTTCCAATTATTAACCTTCAATTTCAATATTGATATTGCTTTTAATTATGAAGGAGATTTTTCGAACACCAATGTGATACCATAATTGTTGTGTCATAGTGTGTGCAAAACAACATCAACAACCATTTAAACATCCATAGCAACCATCATCAACATGATTCAATAAATCATAATTGTGCACAAGCGTTATAACACTAATGCTTAATAGTGTGTGTTCTAAACTTCGCATCCATCACAACAAATGTCAATCATCATTAACTAATAATAATTCATCACTATATTTAAATTAGTCTAGCTACTAATTAAATATATAAACCATGCTTAAAGAGTTCTCACATAACAGCTTCCCAAATCTTCACGTTAGGCGAGCCTACCTAAGCGAACTGTCGGACAGTATTTCAGCGCAACGTCTTCTTCACCAAAATATATATAATATAATATACACTAATCTATCTTTATATTATAAGAGGAGGAGGATAATGACTAACTTTTGCAAGGTGTTGATGGAAAAGAGGAAGACTTATGCCATGGAAACCATGGCCATAAGCTTTAAGAAGAAGAGAGAAAGAAAAGAAGTGAGAATGAATGAAAAAGTGGAAGGAAAAGGTGGTATTTGTAGGAAAATAGGAGTATGGAGAGAGTGACACATCATAGGACATGTGTATTTTATGCATCGAATGTTGCATGCAAAATTACAAGTGTCTTAACACTCGTAAAAAGGAGAAGGAATGTGTTTTTGGTAGCATTTACCTTAAACGTTATGAAAACAAATAGCTACGCATAATACTAATGCTATTAATTTATGTTATCTTTTGACAAATCTGATTGAATGACAAATAATATCAGTAGATCCAAACTTATTAATAATCATTTCCATTTATAAATGTAATAATTCAAATAAAACCTATTATTTAACCTATCAAAATTATTAAATGTTCTCAAACTTATTTTATGTTCAGAAAATTTAAATTAAGCATTAAAAATTTCAATTTCAAATTGGTTCAAAATTCTAGATCATTACAGTTGGGTTGCCCAGTGACCATTGTTTTCTACGTTTAGTAATTTTAAATTATAATATACATTGTATACAGTTTAAGTTCAATCTTATTTAGTTCATAACTTCTTCATTCTTAATCCGATTTACGAAACCAAGGGTTTATCTAAACTAAAATTTCATAACGAACGCAACAGTAAAATCCGTTTTACCTAATTCTAAATATTTAATTAATATTCATTTTATTATCTTCTTTATATATTTATTGTGTATTAAAATTTAGGGTGTTACATTCTCCCCTCCTTAAAGGATTCCATCCGCGAAATCTCCAAATTATGAAGAATGTTATTAACAATTACCTACACCCACCTACTCATCCAACTACCACTGGCATCCATTATCCCTAAAATTTCTATTGCTTTGTATGAACATATGCAAAAGTGTTGTGTATTTTTCCCTACGCTAATGCGAAAAACAGGCGGTCTACTGGTTTAGTTAACCTCCTTAGTTCAATATATTTTGTGCCATGTATCCAATATGTATGCAAAGGAATCCTAATAGTAATTATAAGTTCTATATGTCTGCACAAACATTCACCAAAATGCAACATCCATGTGATGATTCAACCATTTTCATCCATTGAAAAATTAAAATGCGCACTCATCCATATGCAACTTGTAAATGCTTGAGCTGATCTAGTGCCTAATGTGTGTGTATATGCATCCATTGGCAACCACTGGCAAACACTTGCATCCATTTGCATCCATCAATCATAACATGTCTTAAAAAACATGTTTTTAACCATAGGCTTCTACTTAAGGATTGAAGATTCAATTGATAGGAAAACAAAATTCGAATTTAAAAGATTAGAAAGGAACTAAATTACGAACGTACTCTCAAAGAGAAAAGGGTAAGAAGTGTGAATCTCGTAATGACCCGCATTGGCAGAGGTATTATAATTTATTTATTTAATTATATAAATAGTGATATAGTGAATTAAATGGTGGTTTAATTAAATAATGGTGAATATTTAATTAAAATAATAAATTAAATAATATATTTAATTTTGAAATAATCAAAATTGCCTGCAATGGCGATATGGTGTGAACTGGATCATCTGTGATATTTAATTTAGCTTGGAATTGAATTTGAATAAAGAATATATTATATAAACGACAGTTTGAACGTAGAATTTTAATATAATTAAAATCAAGCTCGAAATGGCTCTGCTGTTCGTAAATTGGCGATTCGAACTTCAACTGAATGTACAGGATTCGTTTTAAGCCGGATTTCTGTGAAACAAGAAACGTGTGGAGCTGGTGGAGTATATCTTTCTAGTGGAAGAGAAAAATCGGGATTTCGTCATGTAGATTTTGAGATATGTCCAAATAAAATTTTAGAAAAGTCACTGTGGAATTCCTTTATAATTTATAAAGGAATTATTTATATTTTTAAAAGGGATTTCAATATAAATCGAATATCGGGTTGACCCAGAAGTGAATATCGAGTTAGAAATTCATATAGGAATATTCTAGGGCTGTATGGTATTCCACTGTGAATATATATGATAATATAAATATATTTATATTTAATTTTATATTATTTAAATATATTTATATATTTAAATGGGTCATCCAAAGCTTTAAAAATAGCCACTTTTGCAAACGAAGTCGGAATTCGACGAAACTAATTTTGCTTGATCTGCAATGTCAAATAGTTGCTATATGTCAGTTTCCGTAATTTTAAGAGTCACTGTGTGGTCATACGGATTTTTAGAGTGAGAAACAGTCAGTATTTTGACGGTTAAAAATACGCTATGTGAGCAAACGGAGTCGGAATTCGACGAAACCTGTTTTGTTGGGACCGTAATGTCGAACTGTAGCTGCATGTCCATTTTCGTGATTTTTGGATATCGTACGTGGTCACAGGAATTTTTAGAAGATAGAAAAATATAGCGTTTGACTAAAATAAAATATCCTAACTAATATCTAGATATTTATCTTCATTATAAATACCACCTTTGGAAAAACTTAAGACCTAATTCATTCTCCATTCAGTCAAATACTTCTGCCGTCGCTACTTTCTGTTTCCAACAGTTAAAACCAATCTTCAAAAATTCAAATCAACTCAAACAAAAATAATTAAATTGTGTAATATATATATTTGTGATCCTTTGAGTTGGGGCTTCATTCTGGTATGATTTGTGGAGGTTGCGCTTACGGTTTTCGATGGCCAGTTATGAAAGACGTTAGTTAGGGTTACATTGTTTGGGGGTTGTGAGCATCAAGGGGAGTTCGAATTGGCATTTTTGGGTTTAGGAGGTGATTCCGCACCGGGGGAGCAAAGCAGGGGTGGTATCGGTGATATTTTTGTCGATACCTGTACTGAATACAGGGTCGATGGCTGAGTGTCGGAGTTTTCCAGTGAGGTGCGAGCCCCATGCTGATGGGTGTAGGAGGATGTGAGCGGAAAGGGAAGAAGGACGGTCTTGGTCTCATGGAATATCGTGGGGAGATGGGGTAGTTCTAGTGGTTGTGAAGTTCGGTTTGAAATACTGGAAGCGTGGATGGTAAATCGGGGAAGAAGGTCTTCGAATGGTTCTGGCATGAATGGGTTTGGGCCGAAGTTCTAAGGGTGAGCCTAATTAGGAAAAATGAAATTTAGTTTTTATTTAATTTTTGTTATAACTTCGAAACTGAATATCTTGGTCATACGTCATCGGAATTCAGCGAAACAAGATCCGACAGGATCGTATGGACGAGAGCTATCCAATGAGACTGACTGGAAGTGGATTGGAGCTCGTCTGAATTTACGGTGAATTTAAATTGTTTGATTCAAATCAAATAACAGCTTATCGTTCTTTAACGATGAACTGCCAAAGTGAGTAAATCTCACTAACTCTGAACAGTTTATAATTTCATGTTGTATTTTTAGAACTGTTAAATATTGGTTGATTGACTGTGTGTTGACTGTTTGATTGAACTACTAGTCAGTTAGTTGAATTTCTATATTGATTCTGTTTAACAGAATATATCATATGGAACTGAAAGTGATGTTATCTATATTGTTTAACATCTGTGATGCAGGGAAACAGGTTGGAGGGATCCGACTGGATTCCTCAACATTTATTTTACTGTTGTTTCAAATATTGACATATATGATGTGATATATAATCTGTTGTCGATTATGTGTGTTTGGACGATATTTATCGTTGTTATATGGTATGTTAAATACCATAATAAATACTGGATGTAGGAAAAGGGATTTTCAAAGTGTATTTTGAAAATGAATTATTTATATAAAATCAATGGATTTTATATTATAAAAGAAAAAGGGTTTTGAATAAAAGAAATATATTTGATTATCAAATATAAAGGAATTATATTTGATAATCAAATATAAGGGAATTATATTTGTAAATCAAATATAAGAGAATTATATTTGTAAATCAAATATAAGGGAAAGAATTTGTTAAACAGATATAGAGGGAAATATTCGAAAAAACAAATATAAAGGAAAATATTTGTCAAACAAATAGAAAGAGAAATATTTGTAAACCATTTACAAATAGGTTAAAAAGGATTTATTTATTTAGGGAATAAATAAAGGTATAAAGGATTTATTTATTTAAGGAATAAATAAAGGTGTAAAGGAGATATTTATTTGATAAACAAATAGGATTAAATCAAAGGAGTACTTATTTGACAAATAAATAGAATAGAATCAAAGGAGTAACGTTATTAAAGAGAACATTTATAAAGTGAAGAACCGTTACTAAAAGTAAATCTTTATAAATGAATAAACGTTATCAAATAGGAGTTATTCGAATAGCAGAAGTCGATTAGAGTTAGAGTTAATCAGTTAGAGTTAACCAATTAGAGTTAACCAATTAGAGTTAATTAAACAGAGTTAATCAAGTATAGTGTATTCGAATAGAGTTAAAGGAGTTATCAAATATAGTTTATCCGAAAGGAGTTAAGTGCAAGAGTTAAATCAAATAGAGTTAATCAAATAGAGTTAATCAAATAGAGTTAATCCAATAGAGTTAATCAATTAGAGTTAAATCAAATAGGGTTTACCCAATAGAGTTAATCAATTTGAGTTAAATCAATAAGGGATAGTTGAATAGAGTTAATCGAATATAGTTTATTCAAAGAAAGTTATCGAATGTAGTTATTAGAATGGAGGAGTTATCGAATAGAGATTTGTCGAAAGAGGATTACGTAAGGAAGTTTGTTAAAGTAGTAAAGGATAAACCTTGTCTATCCCGAAGTTTAAACCGTTATTCAGTCAAGGTCTGAGTGGTAGTTATACCCCAACTTGATTGACTTCGTTTTTAACTAAGGAATGGCTAAGGTTTGATCATAAAGGATGGTTAAGTGAATAAGTATGATGGTCTGAATTGGCATTGCGAAAGTTTGTTTAAAACATCTGTCTAAGTCCAATGTAAGAGTTTTGGAAATGTTCTCCAAACAAGAATCAGAATTGTTTTCTAATATTGAAAACAAGGGATGGAAATGTTTTCCAGTGTTAATAACATATATTTTCTAAATTTAGAAAATAAGAAAATGTTGAATATAAGGAAACAGGAAATGACAAATAAGATAAATAGATTAATTAAAAGGGATAAAAGTTGTTTGATGATTAATCGATATAATTTCCATCTGGAAATAATATCGTTATTTGCACACTTGTTTTCTTTGATAGTTAACTCACAGACTATCAAAGTTTTGACCATTTTAATGTTGTTAATATGGAGAGACCGGTTGGATTATTATCCAAAGAACCACTCTGTATTGGCATAAGCGTTGCGAATCATATATGCCAAAGATAATTGAAGATAGAGTAAAGTGCAAGGGCTATTGTATAAATCTTAGACAACAGTGTCTAAGACGGATATACTGAATAGTACCTTCGGTTCATCCTATTCCTGGATGACTTGTATGGATGGATGTCTGACAGAGTATTTCCAGACGATCGCGTACATTGATTTCTTCGACCGTACCAAGAGTGGAAGCGAAGAAGGAAACTTCTTTTAGCTAACACATAATGTATGTTTGAGGACGTCAATCGGTGATTTGATGGATTTGACGATGTGGCACTCAAAGTGAATCTGGTGTGATGATAAAGCGTAGCTTCTAGCCTCACATCCGGTAAATGACAGAAATTGGGCAGGCAGCATAGCTAAGTCGGTCACTCCGAAGTAGGGTGTATAATCACCTGATCTAGAGTTTCATTTATTTCCAAAAATCTATTGTTGATGTTGTCCCATTCGGGAAACGGTTGCTGATCCCAACCGTTGGTGATATAAATTCGATACACTTAAGTGAAATGAGTGGTCGGTCATGTGTGGACGGGTTGCAAGATGTTCTTGTTGAACCCAGTGTATTCCTTTCTAGAGGTACACTAGCGAAAGGTGGTTCCATACCTTGTCATAGTTGGAAATCCATTACCCAATACGTGCTTGCGGTTTTGATTGTATACTATATGTGTAGAACGTGAGATGAAAGCGTTTCTGCTAGATGATTATTATATTGTGGTTGATAGACATTATTATAATATCAAAAGGTTTTTGATATAAAGATATTTTGGATTCTCATAAGGGAAAAACCCGTTCCGTTATGCAGCGTGGTCTTATGAGATATCGTTTTACGTGTTCAAACTGTTTTAAATTGTTTTACTCATACCAGTCCCATGACTGACCCGGAGTTTACTTTGTTGCTTTTCCTAAACTCTTGGGTTCCCAATTTTGTACGGGCAGTCAAGTAGTCGGGATTTACAGATATAGGAAGAGCTGGAGCAGGAGGCTTTAGGATCATATAGCAATAGTTTGTTTCCGCTGTGTTGTAAGTGTTGTACTTGATGATGATATGTATATTCAAGTAAAATCTTTTATTTCAAAGATATGTTATCTGTTATATGTTATTCGTTCCGCTGTGAGGTTCGTGTTACTCTGATGTTGTGTTCTTTTTCTTCTTCTATTCTAAGTTTCTATCTTATCTATTCTCACCCTCTGTTTTCTTTCTATTAATTTCCTGATTTTCAGTTTAATTTGGGGTTGGACTTGTGTTTTTGGTCATCTCAAATTGGACCGGATTTTCGGGTCATTACAAATCTTATCTCCAGGTTCCCATGTCACATCGTCACGATCTTCTCCCCATTGCACCTTCACTAACTTGATCTCCTTGTTGTGTAGTTTCTTAACTTCTGATCCAAGAATGCGTGTAGGAACCTTTTGAACTGAAGCCACCTTTTCTATCTCTACATCCTCAATTGTACTTGACTCAACTACCTTTGCAGAATCATGTAGACACTTTGTCAAATGTGAAACATGAAACACGTCGTGAACTCCCTCCAGTCTCTCTGGTAGTCTACCTTTATAGGCCATCTGGCCTATCCTCTCAACTACGGAGAATGGTCCTACAAACCTTGGTGCCAACTTCCATACCAAGCCAAAACGAACAAAGTTCCTCAAAGATGACACCATGATAAAGACCATATCACCTATCTCAAATTCCAAGTCATTCCGCCTCTGATCAACACACGACTTTTGCCTGTCCTAGGCTGCTTTCATCTGTCCACGAATAAGGTCTATCTTCTCAGAAGTCTCTTTAATCATCTCAGGTCCAAGTAAAAGTCTATCCGTAGACTTCTACCAACATGTCGGCGATCTATAGGGTCATCCATAAAGTGCCTGGAAAGGTGCCCTACCAATAGTCGATTGATAACTATTATTATAGGCAAACTCAACCAATGGGAAATACTCCTCCCAAGTCACTCCGAAGTCTAGGACACACGGTCTCAATAAATCCTTAGGATCCATATTGACCCTCTCAGTCTGTCCATCGGTCTGAGGGTGATAAGCCGTGCTAAGTCATAACTGTGTACCTAGTGTCTCTTGCAAGCTCCTCCAAAACTCGCTCGTGAAGATGGGGTCACGATCACTAACTATACAAGTAGGTACCCCATGAAGTTGGACGATCTCTCTAAGGTAAACCCGATGATAGCCAAGCTATCGTCCTCTTGCTCTTGACTGGAATAAAAAGAGCGCTCTTAGTCAATTTGTCTGCTATAACCCATATACTAGTGCTTCCCTTCCTTGATCTGGTCAGTCCAGTAATAAAGTCCATAGAGACGTTGTCATACTTCCATTGTGGGATATCCAAGGGCTAAAGCAATCTGCTAGGTTTCCTTTGTTCAACCTTCACTCACTGGCAATTGAAACATCAAACCATGAACTCTGTATGTCCTTCTTAATACAAGTCCAATGAAAAATTATCTTTGTATCTTGGTAAATCTTATCACCGTCCGGATGGATAATCATCCGAGAGTAATGAGCGTCCTCAAGAACTGGTCTCAGAAAATATCCAACTTCCCAAACACACAATCTCCTATCCTGATGTAGCCACCCTTTCTCATCTATAGAATATGTAGCTATGTGATTAAAGGCCTCCACTCTACTAAGTTTATCAAGATACCTACTAACTGCTGATCCCCTCGCTGCGTGGATCCAATGCGCTCCATAAGAGTAGGTTGCACCTCCAATGATGCCAACAAACCAAGCATAAAATCCGTAGATGGCTTAAAATCAAATGTCGAGATAAACTATAAGCTCTGCCTCTCTACAAATAGAGGACTCAAGGTCATCCTCTTCCTACTCAATGTGTTCGCAACCGTGTTCCTTTTGCTTGGAGTATAAGCTATCTCAAAATCATAGGACGCAAGGAACTCCATCCATCATTGCTGCCTTAAATTGGGATCCTTCTACGAGAACAAATATTTGAGCGAGTTGTGATATGTGTAGAGCTCAAATCTTTATCCGGGTAGATAGTGTTGCCATGACTTATGTGCGAACACTATTGCAGTCAACTCCAAGTTGTGGATGGGGTAGTTCTTCTTGTGAACTCTTAATTGCCTATTTCCATAGCATACTACCATGCATTCTTGCATCAAAACAGCACATAATCATGTGCCACAAGCATCCATGTAGACTGTAAGCACCTTGCTACCATCGGGAAGAGTCATAACAGTGGATGATGTCAGAGCCCTCTTTAACCTTTAGAATGCATCCTCGCAATCAGTGCTCCAAGTGAAAATCAAATTCTTCTTTGCCAGATGAGAGGAGCTGATATCCGTGCAAAGTCCTTAATGAACTTTCTGTAATAACCTACCAATCCCAAGAAACACCTAACCTTTTCTCGTTTTTAGGGGCTTTCCAATCTTGAACATCAACAACTTTGGTGGGATCCAACGCTATTCCATCCTTGGAGACTACATGCCCTAAGAACCTTACTTCCTTTCTCTAGAAATGAAACTTAGAGAACTTAGGCTTAAGCTAATGCAATTTGAGGGTGCAAAGAACCTCTTATAAGTGTCTGGCATGCTCTTCCTCGCTCCTCTATAAAACAAGAATTTTTCCATGAAAACCACAACAAATTTATTTAGGTATTCACTAAACACCCGACTCATTAAATGCACAAAGTATGTAGGTGCATTAGTCAGCCCAAAAGGCATGACCAACCACTCAAAGAAATAGTCTGGAGTCCTGAAAGTCTTCTTTTCGATACTATCATCTGCTACACTAAGCTGATGAAATCTCGTGGCTAGATCCAACTATGAGAAAACCGAAGCGCCTACTAGCTTGTCAAACAAGTCATCAATCCTCAGAAGTGAGAGCCTATTCTTCTTGATGAGCTTATTCAACTCCATATAGTCCACGCATAAATGAAGGGAGCTGTCTACCTTAGTCGTAAAGACTACTATAGATCCCCACTCAGAAATGCTCTGCCTAATTAATCCCTTCTCAAATAGCTCACCTACTTGCTTGCTAAGCTCCCTCCTCTCTCTAGGAGTCATGTGGCGCACTGGTAAAGCGACAAGTTTCGCATTCTCCACCAAGTAAATCTAGAAATCTATCTGTGACGTCCCACCCTGCACCAACCGACATTCCCCTAGAAATGCGTTGTACCAATTCCCGACCAGCACGGGACGGTTGTTGGAAGAGGTGGGTTGAAACGATGAATCACTAAAGAACCTGTAGTACATCTCACAGTGCATGGAATAAAGTATAATAATAACATAACTTGACATAAAACAGGCGAGACAGTGCATAAGCTGAAACTAAACCATAACCATCAGAGTAGAAGAATCCAAAATACTGCTTACGATCCAAACTATCATTATTAAAACTTCAAATTAATGTCTCTAAAGCAAAAACAGAAAAGGCACACTACTAATGCCCAAAGCAGTGACCAACAACAACACAGGGAGAATATATGTAAATAGTACATGGAAGCTTCATGCTCGTCTCCGAACAACTACTCATGCATAACCACCTAACTTGTCTCTAGTCTACTCGTTTAGGAGCACCCACAGTAATAAGAAGAGACATAAAACTCTGGGTCAGACAAAAGTATGGTATGAGCGATAGCAGCAAAGTAAAACAATAACAGGTATAAATAACCATACCTGAACCTAGACCTACAACCAAAGAATTAGCACTTCAAGATGTACAGTACTCTAAGGTAACACTAACATATAGTGTAAAAATGGGAGTGTGCATGTCATGGTGATAGCAAACATCAAACATAGCAATCATCCTCACGTCTCTCACTCAGTGCATAAAGCATACGACAAATTTGGTCACCAAATCCATTAAGGCCATGACGGGTCCTTGCCCTTTTGGACTCCGTCCAACTAATTGCCATGACCATGCCCATCTGGTCTATAGCCAATAACCCTTCCCAGTCAATGCATCCTCTATCTCTGGTTCGTCTACATGCCTCCTCTCTCATTTATAAACCAAAGCTGTAGATATCAATAACTCCTTTGCACACGTCCTACAGAAAAATTGTTAGGTTTATCCTTTGGAAATCAGATCTCACCCTCCTTGACCGGCTCGCCATCCTAGGGCTCTCCCCGATCCTAGGGATCCCTCCTCCCCTAGGAGTCGCCCCTATAGGGATTGCTCACTTCTTAGGGGTCGCTCCCCTAGGAATCGCTAACGTCCTAGGGGTCGCTCCCCTAGGAATCGCTCACGTCCTAGGGGTCGCTCCCCTAGGATCGCTCTACTAGGAATTGCAAACTTCCTAGGGGTCGCTCCCTTAGGAATCGCTCCGTGCGACCCAAAACCTGCACCACTCGCCTCTCGACGGCATTTTCGACCATTCTAACATTCCTCTGCAACCATAAGGCATGCCAAACAATAGTATAATACGTAGAATCAATCAAAAACATTAAAACATCAATCACATGAAATATTTTTGATCAAGCATGCCCAAAGGCATGATTTTCCCCTTAATCCTCTTAACCATGTTTTAACTATAGAATTAGCAAACTTAATCCAAATTAACCCAAATTTCCACCTGTGACATAAAATAATATGTTAGAATTTCTACATATTTTTTTTATATTTCTATGATGCATAATTTCGTTAATTATCACTAATCACCCCTAATTAGCCATAATTAATGATTAAAAGTACAAATCACACACCTTAGCCACAAATAAATCTCATATCTGAAACTCTAACTTATTTGGCATGGATCCCAATGTACTCCAGTAGATCTATCTCGATTTCTATGCTAATCCGCCTTAATTTGATGTGGATTCGGCTATTATGTGATTAGAAAGTGACTAAAGATGAATTTAGAAGGTGGAGGCCATTACTAGGGTTCAAGGAATGAAAGTGTCGGCTATAAAACTGAAACGAAATGTTTTCCCAAACCCTTTCAGCCATCCTATAACCCTAATCCCGAAATGGGTTATGGGCTTAGCTGCTAATCACCCCGTTAAGCCCAATTATGCTGTTTTCATCTTCCAAACCTTATTTCAGCTATATCTCCCAAATGGTAAGTCCGTTTAATTAATGTGACCATTCTACGGAAAGGTAAACCGTCATCCGAATCTAATGGAAGTGGTTCCAGGTCAAAACTCCTTGCCAATCAAAAGTTATAGGCGAAACAAGATTCGCCAGGGGTAAAACGGTCATTTAAAGTTCGGCAAAAATCGTGAACATGGGAAATGACCCCTATAGTCATTCCCCAAATTTACATGACCATACAACTTCATATGAAAATGAAATAAATATTTTATGATCCTCCGATGCATAAAATGCGGGTCGTTACACTCTCCCCCCTTAAGAAATTTCGCCCTCGAAATTCCCTAACTAAGAAAACAGCCAAACGGCCTCGCATGCCTATCAACCATTTGCAACAATCAAACATACATAATAAACACATCAAGCCTATCCTAGCATGAGGAATAACTACATCGCGATTAAAACCTTACCAAGTGAAGAGCTCTGGATATGACTTCCTTATGTTCTCCTCGGTTTCCCAAGTGCAGTCACTCTCATTATCACCCCATTGGACCTTAACTAGTTTCACCCTCTTCCTCCGAAGTCGCTTCGTATCGTTTCAGACAATATGAATCGGTCTGCGGCTTTTAACTGCCTCAGGTTCTACCTCGGTATCATCCATCTGATCGGGTGAGATAGTCATATCAGAATCGTGCACGAACTTCCTTAACAGAGAAACATGAAATATTTCGTGCACTCACACCATCTTGTCAGGCAATCCAACTTTATACGCTAAATTCCCAACTTTTTTGAGAACTGGGAATGGACCAACAAACCTTAATGCTTATTTACCTCTCCTACCAAACCGAATCACATTCTTCAACGGAGAAATCTTGACGAATACCAAGTCGCCAACGGAGAATTTCAAATGTCTTCGTTTTTATCAAAATAACTTTTCTGCCTATCTTAGGCAGCCTTCATTCTCTGTTGAATAACCTTGATCTTGTCTGAAGTTTCTTTTATTACATCCATCCCAAGCACAAATTTCTCACTGGTTTCCAACCAGCATGATGGTGAGTTGCACGTCTTCCATACAAAGCTTCAAATGGAGCCATACCAATACTGGACTGATAACTATTATTGTATGCGAAATCAACCAGATGCAAATGGTCATCCCATGAACCACCAAAATCCAATATACAAGCCCTTAACATATCCTCTAATGACCGTCGGTTTGAGGATGGTACGCGGTACTCTGATGTAATTCTGACCCTAAAGCCTCTTGTAAGTTCTTCCAAAACCCACTATAAATAATTGATCTCGGTCACTCACGATACCTTTGGTTACTCCATGAAATCTCATTACCCACTTCATATACAATTCTGCTAACTTAGTTGTCGTTCTATTAGACTTGACCAGTTTAAACCTTGCACTTTTGGTCAATCGATCCACAATCACCCAAATACTATCATGACCTGATCGAGTCCTTGGTAAAAGTCGATGAAACCCATTGAGACTTGTTCCCATTTCCATTCGGGAATTTCCAATGGTTGTAACAAACCACTAGGCTTCTTTTGCTCGGCTTTAACTAACTGGCAGTTCATGCACTTGGATATAAACTTCCCAACGTCTCTCTTCATCCCTTCCCAGTAGTATGTCTGCTTCATGTCTCGATACATTTTGTTACCACCGGGATGTATAGTCAGTTTCGAGTGATGGCATTGTTTAAGCACTCCATTTCTCAATCCATTCACGTTGAGTACAACCAGCCTCTCATTCTATCAAAGTCATCCTTCTTGATTAAGTCCATACTTGTTCGTTGCCTCACCATCGATACCCATCTCTATCTTGGAGATGATTCCCAATAGATTAGGATTGTCCCTCTGACTGGAACCAATCCGCTCAATCAAAGTCGGTCTGATCGTCAAACTTGCTAACATTTCTGGATCCAATTCACACTTAGGTCTGAAATCATATCCCACGATATACTCCAGTTGCTTCCATTCCAGAAATATAGCCCCAAACTGGCATGTCTCCTACTTAATTCATCAGCTACCGCATTGCCCTTCCCAGGTGTGTATGCGATAATGTAATAATAGGAAGCCAAGAATTCTGACCATGTTTGCTGATAAAGATTTAAATCCTTCTGGGAGAAAAGATACTTAATGACTTATAATCGGTAAACAACTCGAATCTTTCTCCCAAGAGATAGTGTCTCCATATCTTTAACGCGAACACAATCACTGCCAATTCCAAATCCTTGGTAGGATATCTTTTCTCATGTGGTTTTAGTTGCCGACTAGCATAAGCTCCAACCCTACCTCCTTGCATCAGTACAACACCTAGTATGGTACCATAGGCATACGTGTATACCGTCATCTTGTCATTCCCTTTAGGGATAACTAACACTAGTGCACACGTCAACTTTTCTTTAGGCTCTTAAATGCGTTTTCACACCTTCCATCCCACATGAAAGCTTGATTCTTCTTGGTCAACTGAGTTAATGGTGCTGCTATCTTGGAGAAGTCTTGAATAAATTTATGATAATATTCAGCTAATCCCAAGAAACTTCTCACGTCTGTTGCATTGTCAGGCGTAGACCAATCTTGCAACGTAACCACCTTTGCATGATCGAAGGCTATACCATTCTTTGAAACAAGATGGCCCAAGAACCTCATTTCCCTCCTCTGGAAGTGACACTTAAAAAATTTCGCTTTCAATTGGTGTTTCCTCAACACCACCATCACTAACCTTAAATGTTCCTTGTGTTCATCCTTTATCTTTGAGTAAACCAAGATATCGTCTACGAACACAAGAACAAACTTATTCAATTGATCTCTGAAAATCCTATTCATAAGATCCATAAAATATGTGGGCGCATTGGTCAACCCGAATGGCATGACCAACCACTCATAAAATCTAGACGGCATCCGAAATGTTGTTTTAGGTACACTCTCAGCTTCTACTTGGAGCTGATGAAAACCTATCGCGAGATCCAAATGGGAAAACACTCTTGCTCCATTCAGTTGATCAAACAAATCATCTATCAGCGGAAGAGGATATGTATTCCTCCTGGTCACCTTGTTCAATTCGCAGTAATCCACACATAAGCGAAGGGAATCATCGGCCTTGGTAGCAAACACAACTGATGCTCCCCACTCAGAAATACTTCTTCGAATAAATCCCTTCTTCAAAAGGTCGCCCACTTGCACCTCGAGCTCTCTCTTCTCCCATGGCGCTATACGACGAAGTGGCATCACTATAAGTCTGGCATCTTTCAATAATTAATTCGAAATTCGATCTCTCGGTGTGGTGGAAGTCCGGTCACTTCCCTGAAGATGTCCGGATACTCGCCAACAATAGGCACATCTGATAACTCATCGTGCGAAATGTCGAGGGAATTTTGAAAACTAGCCATCACCCCATAACTAGGTAGGCAACCCAATGCCACCCTCCATCTATCATCTTCTCTAATGGTAACCGAAGACCCCTCACAGTCTACCACCACCCTATACCTTTGGAGCCAATCGACTCCCAAAATAATGCCAAACCTAGTAAAGCCCAAAACAAAGCAATCACAAGAAAACATACATCCATGACTCGATAATACTAAATTACGGCAAATCATACTAAGGCTAGTCGAAACACTGATTGGGTTCGTTAAAACTAAAGGTCTGTCGACAAGCTTGGGTTCCAATTCCAACTTATGTACCAGATTACTAGATACGAAGAAATGGGAAACTCCGGTATCAAACAAAACTCGAACAGGAACATCATAAATGGAAAGCATACCTTGAATAACGATACCTTTTCTCTTCTGCTGTAACGACCCAGGATTTTCGACTCCGAAACCCGACATAAAACACAACGTCGACTGTTCAGACATCGAAAATATCGGATCATTAATAGAAAGAAATAAGAGGATGAGAAAGATAAGGTAGAACTAACAGAATAGAAGAAGAAGAAAGAGAACACAACTGAGCAGAATCAGAGTAAACACGAATCTCACAGCGGAACGAATAAAATATATTATATAACATAACTTTAAAATACAAATCTGTTTTGTGTATACATACCATATCAGAGTACAACATAACATTTGATGCAGCGGAAATATCTCTAAATAATCGATAGTGGAAACTTCGTCTTCAAGCTCCTCCAAGTGTATCTGTAAAGCCTGAAACACTTGACTGCCCGTACAAATTTGGGCACCCAAGAGTTTAGGGAAAAACAAACAAAATAAACTCTGGGTCAGTCATGGGACTGGTGTGAGTAAATTCCAACCATACGGTTTAACTTTGAAAAATCCTTTTTGAAACAAAAAGGATAATAGTAAGACCGGTCCACACATAAACACAGACGGCTTTTACCTTACTATAACCCAAAATACTTTGATATCAAAATCCAGTGATATTATAATAATGTCTAATCAAGTAAATAACCAAATAGCAGAACGCTTGCATCTCACGCTCTACATATATAGTATAAAATCAAAAACCGCAGGGCGCTTATTGGAGATTGGATTCCAACTATGACAAGGTATGGGACCACCTTCCGATGATGTATCTCTAGAGGCAAATACACCTGGGTTCAACAAGAACGTCTTGCTACCCGGCCCACACATGACCGACCACTCATTTCGCTTGAGTGTATCGAATGTATATCACCAACGGTTGGACTCAAACCACCGTTCCCGAATGGGCAGAATCGATAGATTTAGAAACAAAAGGAATTTCTCTAGATAGGTGATTATACACCCTAATGGGAGCGACCCACATAGCCATGCTGCCTGCCCGATTCCTGTTATTTCCCGGTTGTGAAGCTTGAGGCTACGCCTACCTTTTAGAACATCTGGCCACCATTCACTTTGAATGCCACATCGTCAAACCCGTCAAAATCACTAGTTGATCTTCCCAAAAATATCACGGGTATAAAAGCCAAGAGAAACGAATTTCTCCGCCACCAGACGTAATACCTTGAACAGATCGTCTTATGTGACTGTTAGGAATACTCTGTCAGACATTCGTCCATACAAGTTGTCCTGGGACTGGACAAACAGAAAACACCATTCTGAACAGGACGACCCATGCATTTTCACTCCGTCTTCAATTTTCGCCAACATAATCAAATTCGCAGCGCTTATGCCTATACGGAGTGGTTCTCGGATATTAAATCCAACCGGTCTCTCCGTATCGACAACGATGGTCAAAACACTTCGATAGTTGGTTGTTTAACTATCGAAGTAAAAACAACATCCATTCAATGTACAACTAATATCACACAAATCACAGGCACTTTTTATTTAACATTCGTTCTTATATTCCTTTGGACAAACGTCATTACTTATTACTTTTGAATAAGTGAATTTCAAAACAAGCTGTTTCCTTCCCTAGGAAGTGCTACTGTATATCAACATCACGCTTAAGTTTGGTTAACAGCGTTTCATTTATCGTTACAGTTCAAATTTGCTATACGCTGCTATATCCCTTTATAACTAATCTTGACATAACAGTCACGCTTAAGCCTAGTCAACAGCGTTACTTTACTGCTATAGTTCTGAGACTTGCAATATGCTACTATATTCCACTTTATAATTAATCCCAACACCTCTTTCCGTTACAAATTCTTGACATCTCTTTTTATTACAAAAATCTTGATATCTCCTTTCGTTACAAAAATCTTGACATCTCTTTTCGTTACAAAAATCTTGACATATTTTAAATATGATTTTATGATGTCATATCCTTATTTGAAAACTTGGTTTAAAATTATTTACATTGGTCATTAACCCTTCACTCCATCTTCCTTAAACATTTCTCTTTAGACTTCTCTTATCTAAACTCGATCACGTTCTTTGTCTTTTTGGCAATTTACTTCTTATTCGTATTATGATAAAACATCTCAATACAACTTAATACCAGTTTATAATAGAATTTCTATTATAATTTAAACATCGCTTCAATTATAAAAATATAATTTTTATAATTGCCTTTGTTGATTTGTCTGACGGACAACCGACTTCTTAACAAAATGGGTTTTTGGTTGACTGTCGCTGATATCGTTTGTTTACCAAATCAATATAACGTTGAATTTCCATTCAACATGGTTCAAACAGTGCACAAACAATACAATTAAATATTTAGGAATCCGGTTGAGTTCCTCCAACCGATTTCCGCATCCATAGGTGTTATTCAAATCAGTATCCAACCAATGATGTGTGCATATGCAATGACATATATTTATTTCAACCAATTTAACTGTAATTTATCTAATCAACCATCACACAGCATTCAACCATTATTTAAAATATAATTAAAATATTTTAAATAAAAAGAGAGTTAGTGAATTTACTCACCTTGGTCCTTTACCATTGAAAAACGATCAACGTTTGCCAGATCCGGTCTGGCGCTTTATTTTGTCTGAAATTGAAACGAGTTCCGAACTGTTCCGCACCAGCTCCATGGTATAGCCTTCATCCATATGATCCTACGGACCTTGTTTCATCACGTTCGTTATGATCTCCTCGTTGCTGAACACGCTGAACGCTTCTTGCAAAACACACCACTGTCGTATTCTTCCAATACTCGCTACCATTGAACTGTGAACTCATCACCGAACGCCCCTTCATGTTTGCCTTCCATCCTCATGTACGTCCCTTCATACTTTCACGTCTACACCCTCATTCCCTTTTCATTTTCTGTATACGCAAGCCCCCTACCAAGTTAATACCCACGTAAGCACTATAGCCTCTTCCTTAGCCCCATGCTCTCTTATACTCCATCTCCTACTTGATTTCAATGTGAAAGTCACCCACGTTTAAAAACATCCATCACCCAAACTTCATCTCCAAAGTACACACACAATATCCCATCACCACTTGCCTGAAGCATCACCATTTTACCCTTAAATCCTGCAGTGCTTCTCCACGTTCTCCTCACTGTGTTCAAGTTAAACACTCACCGTTCAAACCAGCACTCACCGCGCCTCGCTCCCGTGAACACAACGTACAGCTTGCGCCACTTTGAACGACCATTCTTCCCCACTTACTTTTCAGTTTATACGCAGGTACACAATTCCCTTACGCACACCAACCAACAACGTGTCACGTTAGTCCCCTTCTTCTCCGAAATACCACGCCCTGTCTTCAGCAAAAGCACCTCGCCATTTCTGATGCTCATCACGCCTGCTGCGCCCTCCTCTTTCCTAGTTTCTGCTAAACCAATCAATCCAACCACTGGCTCGCGCAAGGCCATGCTGGGCGCTCTTCATGCGACAGAAAATTCATGTCAAGCGCATGGAAAAACTACCGAGATGACAAGTATGACTCAGGGTTTCAAAAGTATAAAATTTGCAGATTATAGGAGAGTATTTGTTTGGGTATTATTTATTTATTTTGTACGAAAAGGAGAGTTGGGTTCGAAAAGGAGAAAAGAAGAGATGAGCTGATTTTGGGTCTTGAGTTTCAGAAGAAAGGAGATCGATCTGCTGTGTATTTATAGGAGGCAATTCCTTGATGCCCAAGGAGTAGGGGACCGTAGATTATAGGTTAGGTTTACAATTCTTTCGACAAGTTCTTTCCAGCTCGAAACACTATGCTGCGTTGTAGGGGCAGGACAGCTATGTGTTTCCTTTGGCATGAACTCTTGATGTGGTAACAGTGTATGCATGTATAGCTCCTGTACGATGATGTTTTAAATAATGCTTTTTACACGGTTTCAACCGTCATTTGAGTGTCCTTTACTGTATGTGTTGTTTGATATTATTATAGGCTAAACATTTTTCTTTTGTTTCCCATTTTTAGATGATTCAACCCTGTGTGCATCGAGTTAAATGTTTATATGCTTCAATGCCATTTAACGTTCAATAACTTGTTATTGAATTTATCACCGGGTACCCTATGGCATACGAATTCTGTTTCGGTCACGGACGGCTATCGACCGAAATAAAAACACAGTCGTGTCCAACGATGAGCCACGATCCCAAAAATATAATAATACCGGTAGATTGACTCATATTGTGAAACCCCAAAATACTGATTAAGGGTGCAAAATACTCCAAATAAAAAGTTGCGTATTTAATTAATTAAAAATTACAGTAAAATTCTAAAAATTAAATTATCACTACGCCTCAAAAGAATCTTGTCTAAATTCGAATCCGATATCCAGTTATATCGAATAAACCTTTACGGTCGATATACGATTTCATAGCGACTTTCTGAATATTTGATTTTGACATAACTCACAATCTGCAACACGAAATCTTGGTTTTTCACTTTCATTAGGAAGATACAGTTCAACAGATTCCAACGTTTCTTGTTTCGCAGAAATCCGATTGAAAACGAGTCCTGTACACTCAGTTGAAGTTCAAAACGTTAAATTACGAACTGCAACGTCGTTATGAGCTCGATTATATTGAATATATATTTTTATACATTCAACTTCGTTTTAATTAATATTTAAATCTACTTATATTAAGAATTCAATATTTAAACTGATTTAAATATTCAAATATAAACCGATAAAAATGCGGGACATTACATTCCTTCCCCCTTAAAATAATTTCGTCCTCGAAATTGCTAAGATGGGGAAAATGCTACAATCTCTGTTGCAAACAGGTTAAAAATCTTTTTGGTTTACTTCATATTTCAGTTTCCAACTAAACTGATCAAAATATTAATTCCCTTCTTTGTAACAAAAATTTTCAAAATTCTGAAAATTTTCCTAACACTTAAATTTTCGGAGAATTTCATCAATCTTTCCACTGCACTGTTCATTCGGTACTATTACAACATGCCACTCTGGGCCTTCTCCCTTTATCGGGCATCTAACTTTCTCGCTTCCATTTGCAATCCATTCAGCATACCCGAATACATCTCCAACTGATCTCGAGTCAGTTTATCTTCAATCAATAATTTTCTTACATCCCGACTCAAATTTCTTTTTCAAACTCCAGTTCAATTCCAATTCCAAATAATCAAATTTCTCAACCAAGTTCGGTTCCACAACTCAACTACTTTGCCAAATCAAATCCTTATTCTAGTGCATTTTCCACCTACTTGGCTTCAATTCAACTCAAATTTTTATTTGACTTAGTCAAATTCATTATTTATATAATTTATAAGAAAAATTTAAATTTCAGAAATCAAATACCTGGGATTTTCATTTCCAATCAGTTTGAGATCATATATATACCTACAACATGGCCATTCAAACATTTGAATTTTTGACAATGTGTTTTCCAAAAATACTTCAAAAACAAAACCTTTTGGTAGTAATCCGTCACTTAGCACTCGAAAATGAATACAGATAATGGTCGACTTCATCATCGGAATTCATTCCCCAGCGATCAAAGTGAGTTCAATACTATATTTCTTCCAAAACCATTATTCAAATACTTTTATTTGAAATTACTTCAAAAAAGTCTTTTCGAAACTTGGATAATATTTCAAAATTTCCCCAGGATCTTAAAATTCCATATACTTAATTCAAAATTCATTTACAAACAATTTCATGTTTCAGAATTTTAATTCCAATTCTGGTTTAAATTTCAGATTTAATTCATCTGATTTTATACCTTATACTCATATAAATTTCGATTGGTTATTTACATAACGAACCCACATATAACCTTATTTGATTATAATAACGATCAACATACCCAATATACTATAATGATCTCAAGATATATAGCTCTTTTTATATCAAAATATATTTTGGGTAAACTTATTTTAATTACCCAGCTTTTCAAAACATACCGTGTCGAGTTACTCTGTTCAAGAGTTTAGAAACACCTATCGACACAGTTTGCATTACTGTTTCGACCAGAATTCATAAACCACTTGCCAAACTAATCAACACAATATAAAACAGTTTTTATATTGATTTACAAATACGCGCTCATATACATACACTCAAACTCAATCTAGGGTAATACTAACCCCATCTCTATTGAGTCACGCCACAGAGCCAAGGTAATCACTTAACCTTATGCTCTGATACCAACTGTAACGACCCAGGGATTCGAGTAGGCTTTTCAACCATCCTTTCCTCCCTCGGCACTGGGCTAACCTCCCAGCGTGGCTTACAGAGATACCTCAGAACTGCTTTTACGGCCAGCCTCTCGACTCGACCAACCCACATTGTCGGGAGATGTAGGGGTAAGAGTCTCCCGTTCGCCACCAAACGCGAAGCGAGAACCCCCTATCATCCGTACCAATTAAGCAACCAGCTCTGATACCAACTGTAACGACCCAGGATTTTCGACTCCGAAACCCGACATAAAACACAACGTCGACTGTTCAGACATCGAAAATATCGGATCATTAATAGAAAGAAATAAGAGGATGAGAAAGATAAGGTAGAACTAATAGAATAGAAGAAGAAGAAAGAGAACACAACTGAGCAGAATCAGAGTAAACACGAATCTCACAGCGGAACGAATAAAATATATTATATAACATAACTTTAAAATACAAATCTGTTTTGTGTATACATACCATATCAGAGTACAACATAACATTTGATGCAGCGGAAATATCTCTAAATAATCGATAGTGGAAACTTCGTCTTCAAGCTCCTCCAAGTGTATCTGTAAAGCCTGAAACACTTGACTGCCCGTACAAATTTGGGCACCCAAGAGTTTAGGGAAAAACAAACAAAATAAACTCTGGGTCAGTCATGGGACTGGTGTGAGTAAATTCCAACCATACGGTTTAACTTTGAAAAATCCTTTTTGAAACAAAAAGGATAATAGTAAGACCGGTCCACACATAAACACGGACGGCTTTTACCTTACTATAACCCAAAATACTTTGATATCAAAATCCAGTGATATTATAATAATGTCTAATCAAGTAAATAACCAAATAGCAGAACGCTTGCATCTCACGCTCTACATATATAGTATAAAATCAAAAACCGCAGGGCGCTTATTGGAGATTGGATTCCAACTATGACAAGGTATGGGACCACCTTCCGATGATGTATCTCTAGAGGCAAATACACCTGGGTTCAACAAGAACGTCTTGCTACCCGGCCCACACATGACCGACCACTCATTTCGCTTGAGTGTATCGAATGTATATCACCAACGGTTGGACTCAAACCACCGTTCCCGAATGGGCAGAATCGATAGATTTAGAAACAAAAGGAATTTCTCTAGATAGGTGATTATACACCCTAATGGGAGCGACCCACATAGCCATGCTGCCTGCCCGATTCCTGTCATTTCCCGGTTGTGAAGCTTGAGGCTACGCCTACCTTTTAGAACATCTGGCCACCATTCACTTTGAATGCCACATCGTCAAACCCGTCAAAATCACTAGTTGATCTTCCCAAAAATATCACGGGTATAAAAGCCAAGAGAAACGAATTTCTCCGCCACCAGACGTAATACCTTGAACAGATCGTCTTATGTGACTGTTAGGAATACTCTGTCAGACATTCGTCCATACAAGTTGTCCTTGGACTGGACAAAC
The DNA here is from genome assembly GCA_030737875.1 of Allium sativum. NCBI lineage: Eukaryota > Viridiplantae > Streptophyta > Magnoliopsida > Asparagales > Amaryllidaceae > Allium > Allium sativum. The sequence goes on from CM060916.1 coordinate 781,843,605, forward strand.
AGAAAACACCATTCTGAACAGGACGACCCATGCATTTTCACTCCGTCTTCAATTTTCGCCAACATAATCAAATTCGCAGCGCTTATGCCTATACGGAGTGGTTCTCGGATATTAAATCCAACCGGTCTCTCCGTATCGACAACGATGGTCAAAACACTTCGATAGTTGGTTGTTTAACTATCGAAGTAAAAACAACATCCATTCAATGTACAACTAATATCACACAAATCACAGGCACTTTTTATTTAACATTCGTTCTTATATTCCTTTGGACAAACGTCATTACTTATTACTTTTGAATAAGTGAATTTCAAAACAAGCTGTTTCCTTCCCTAGGAAGTGCTACTGTATATCAACATCACGCTTAAGTTTGGTTAACAGCGTTTCATTTATCGTTACAGTTCAAATTTGCTATACGCTGCTATATCCCTTTATAACTAATCTTGACATAACAGTCACGCTTAAGCCTAGTCAACAGCGTTACTTTACTGCTATAGTTCTGAGACTTGCAATATGCTACTATATTCCACTTTATAATTAATCCCAACACCTCTTTCCGTTACAAATTCTTGACATCTCTTTTTATTACAAAAATCTTGATATCTCCTTTCGTTACAAAAATCTTGACATCTCTTTTCGTTACAAAAATCTTGACATATTTTAAATATGATTTTATGATGTCATATCCTTATTTGAAAACTTGGTTTAAAATTATTTACATTGGTCATTAACCCTTCACTCCATCTTCCTTAAACATTTCTCTTTAGACTTCTCTTATCTAAACTCGATCACGTTCTTTGTCTTTTTGGCAATTTACTTCTTATTCGTATTATGATAAAACATCTCAATACAACTTAATACCAGTTTATAATAGAATTTCTATTATAATTTAAACATCGCTTCAATTATAAAAATATAATTTTTATAATTGCCTTTGTTGATTTGTCTGACGGACAACCGACTTCTTAACAAAATGGGTTTTTGGTTGACTGTCGCTGATATCGTTTGTTTACCAAATCAATATAACGTTGAATTTCCATTCAACATGGTTCAAACAGTGCACAAACAATACAATTAAATATTTAGGAATCCGGTTGAGTTCCTCCAACCGATTTCCGCATCCATAGGTGTTATTCAAATCAGTATCCAACCAATGATGTGTGCATATGCAATGACATATATTTATTTCAACCAATTTAACTGTAATTTATCTAATCAACCATCACACAGCATTCAACCATTATTTAAAATATAATTAAAATATTTTAAATAAAAAGAGAGTTAGTGAATTTACTCACCTTGGTCCTTTACCATTGAAAAACGATCAACGTTTGCCAGATCCGGTCTGGCGCTTTATTTTGTCTGAAATTGAAACGAGTTCCGAACTGTTCCGCACCAGCTCCATGGTATAGCCTTCATCCATATGATCCTACGGACCTTGTTTCATCACGTTCGTTATGATCTCCTCGTTGCTGAACACGCTGAACGCTTCTTGCAAAACACACCACTGTCGTATTCTTCCAATACTCGCTACCATTGAACTGTGAACTCATCACCGAACGCCCCTTCATGTTTGCCTTCCATCCTCATGTACGTCCCTTCATACTTTCACGTCTACACCCTCATTCCCTTTTCATTTTCTGTATACGCAAGCCCCCTACCAAGTTAATACCCACGTAAGCACTATAGCCTCTTCCTTAGCCCCATGCTCTCTTATACTCCATCTCCTACTTGATTTCAATGTGAAAGTCACCCACGTTTAAAAACATCCATCACCCAAACTTCATCTCCAAAGTACACACACAATATCCCATCACCACTTGCCTGAAGCATCACCATTTTACCCTTAAATCCTGCAGTGCTTCTCCACGTTCTCCTCACTGTGTTCAAGTTAAACACTCACCGTTCAAACCAGCACTCACCGCGCCTCGCTCCCGTGAACACAACGTACAGCTTGCGCCACTTTGAACGACCATTCTTCCCCACTTACTTTTCAGTTTATACGCAGGTACACAATTCCCTTACGCACACCAACCAACAACGTGTCACGTTAGTCCCCTTCTTCTCCGAAATACCACGCCCTGTCTTCAGCAAAAGCACCTCGCCATTTCTGATGCTCATCACGCCTGCTGCGCCCTCCTCTTTCCTAGTTTCTGCTAAACCAATCAATCCAACCACTGGCTCGCGCAAGGCCATGCTGGGCGCTCTTCATGCGACAGAAAATTCATGTCAAGCGCATGGAAAAACTACCGAGATGACAAGTATGACTCAGGGTTTCAAAAGTATAAAATTTGCAGATTATAGGAGAGTATTTGTTTGGGTATTATTTATTTATTTTGTACGAAAAGGAGAGTTGGGTTCGAAAAGGAGAAAAGAAGAGATGAGCTGATTTTGGGTCTTGAGTTTCAGAAGAAAGGAGATCGATCTGCTGTGTATTTATAGGAGGCAATTCCTTGATGCCCAAGGAGTAGGGGACCGTAGATTATAGGTTAGGTTTACAATTCTTTCGACAAGTTCTTTCCAGCTCGAAACACTATGCTGCGTTGTAGGGGCAGGACAGCTATGTGTTTCCTTTGGCATGAACTCTTGATGTGGTAACAGTGTATGCATGTATAGCTCCTGTACGATGATGTTTTAAATAATGCTTTTTACACGGTTTCAACCGTCATTTGAGTGTCCTTTACTGTATGTGTTGTTTGATATTATTATAGGCTAAACATTTTTCTTTTGTTTCCCATTTTTAGATGATTCAACCCTGTGTGCATCGAGTTAAATGTTTATATGCTTCAATGCCATTTAACGTTCAATAACTTGTTATTGAATTTATCACCGGGTACCCTATGGCATACGAATTCTGTTTCGGTCACGGACGGCTATCGACCGAAATAAAAACACAGTCGTGTCCAACGATGAGCCACGATCCCAAAAATATAATAATACCGGTAGATTGACTCATATTGTGAAACCCCAAAATACTGATTAAGGGTGCAAAATACTCCAAATAAAAAGTTGCGTATTTAATTAATTAAAAATTACAGTAAAATTCTAAAAATTAAATTATCACTACGCCTCAAAAGAATCTTGTCTAAATTCGAACCCGATATCCAGTTATATCGAATAAACCTTTACGGTCGATATACGATTTCATAGCGACTTTCTGAATATTTGATTTTGACATAACTCACAATCTGCAACACGAAATCTTGGTTTTTCACTTTCATTAGGAAGATACAGTTCAACAGATTCCAACGTTTCTTGTTTCGCAGAAATCCGATTGAAAACGAGTCATGTACACTCAGTTGAAGTTCAGAACGTTAAATTACGAACTGCAACGTCGTTATGAGCTCGATTATATTGAATATATATTTTTATACATTCAACTTCGTTTTAATTAATATTTAAATCTACTTATATTAAGAATTCAATATTTAAACTGATTTAAATATTCAAATATAAACCGATAAAAATGCGGGACATTACATCTGCCATAGTTGGGACATTCGATGAGGAAGGAACAACGTTGATAGCTTATGCTTTCACGATCTGCTTCTCCTTAGGGGGTTGCGGACATTCATTCTTGAAATGTCCCACTTGGTGATAGTTGAAGCACTTCCTCTACCCCTTCTTTACACGATAACCTTTGATATAGTTGCCCTTCTTGCCGTAACCAAAGCATTGGGACTCTTTCTTATTCTTCTTTTTTTGACCATCCTTAGTCTGGCCCTGTTTCCTGTTATTCTGGGAATTATTCTTGCCTCCAATGCTTACTTATGGCTTTGGCTCCTCTGTAGATGTAAAAGCAACCTCGGTCTTCGACTTAAGGTAAAGGCTCTCAGATCTCAATGCTTTTCCCATAATAGATTCGTAAGTCTCATCTATATGGTTTATGAGTCTTTCCCCCAAGTACTCATCTAGACCAGTTATGAACATTCCATTCTTCTTCTCGGTAGTATCGATAAAAGATAATCCATATTTCGATAAAGTATCGAATTCAGCAATATATTCCGAGACTGCCCTATCATCCTGCTTAAGCTCCGAAAAATTCCTGAATAATTTTGATTTCTGAGCAGTTGGGAAAAACTTATCGCTGAAGCGGGTCTTAAACGGATTCTAAGTGACTTCATCCTCGAGAGTATCCTCTTTAATAGCATTCCACCAATTCATTGCCCGTCCTTGAAGCTGACGTGATGTTAGCTTCCTCTTCATTGCATCATCAATCCCCAAATCCTCGAAGATGCACTCACAACTATCCAGCTAATCTTGAACTTCCGTTGCCGATTCCGTTTCGTGGAACGGCTTTCCACTTGGATTAATATAATCCTTGTTGAGCTTGGCGAAATCGGCTCTAGGCGCCTGCACTGCTGCACCACCACCGTTAGCAGCATTAGGAACTGCTCCCTGAGCATCCCTATGCATCTCTCGCATAAAGGCAGTAAACATCATCCTCATATCAGGGACATACCCATTATTTACCCTTGAACTCGTACTCCTCATATATCGGCTCATCATTCAATCTGTAGAGAGAAAAACGATTAACCATCTCCTTAGTGGTGCCCGTGCAGTGCGACTTCATCCTTTGCAATACTAATAATATATATATATATGTATAGTTTTTGAATACCAAAATATCACGAATACGCGCTCTCAGAAACGTTTACTATCTCTCCCTGATATCTTCCCCTAGGTTAACTACACAACCTGGCTCTAATACCAAGTGTGACGGCCCGCCCCACACCAGCCGACATTTCCCTAGAAATGCACCGTGCCAAGACCCGACCTGCACGGGACAGTCGTCAGAAGAGTTGGGTTGAAACGATGAATAACCAAAGATATTATAGTATATCTCACAAATCATGGAATAAAGTATAATAATAACATAACTTGACATAAAACAGGTGAGATAGTGCATAAGCTGAAACTAAACCATAACCATCAGAGTAGCGGACTCCAAAATACAGCTTATGCTCTAAACTATCATTATTACAACTTCAAAATACTGTCTCTAAAGCAAAAATAAAAATGGTACACTATTAATACCCAAAGCAGTGACTAGCAACAACACAGGGAGAATATATGTAAATAGTACGTGGAAGCCTCCTACTCATCTCGGGACAGCTACTCGTGCATAACCACCTAACATGTCTCTAGTCTACTCGTTTAAGAGCACCCAGAGTAATAAGAAGAGACATAAAACTCTGGGTCAGACAAAAGTCTGATATAAGCAATAACAGCAAAGTAAAACAATAATAGGTATAAATAATCATACTTGAACCTGGACCTGCAACCAAAGAGTTAGCACAACAAGATGTACAGTACTCTAAGGTAACACGAACATATAGTGTAAAAATAGGAGTGTGTGTGTCATGGTAATAGCAAACATCAAACATAGCATTCATCCTCATGTCTCTCACTCAGTGCGTAAAGCATACGTTATCCGCTACTTTAATCACCAAATCCATTGAGGCCATGACGGTTCCATGCTCTTCTGGACTTCGTACAACTAATTACCATAACCATGCCCTTCTGGTCTATAGCCAATAACCCTTCCCAGTCCATGCATCCTCTGGCTGTGGTTCGTCTACATGCCTCCTCTCTCTTTTGTAAGCCAAAGTTGTAGATATTAATAACTCCTTTGCACACGTCCCGCAGCAAAACTGTTAGGCTATCCTTTGGAAATCGGATCTCAAACTCCTTGACCGGCTCGCCATCCTAGGGCTCGCCCTCATCTTAGGGATTACTCCGTCCCTAGGAGTCTTCCCCCTAGGGATCGCTCACTTCGTAGGGTTTGCTCCCCTAGGAATCGCTAACTTCCTAGGGGTCGTTCCCGTAGGATCGCTCACTTCCTAGGGGTCGCTTCCCTAGGAATCGTTAACTCCTATGGGTCACTCCTCTAGGAATCGTTAACTCCTAGGGCTCACTCCTCTAGGAATCACTCACTTCCTAGTTGTCGCCCCCCTAGGAATCGCTCATTTCTTAGGGGTCGCTCCTCTAGGAATCACTCCGTGCGACCCAAAACCTGCACCACTTTCCAGCAAATTATTTTCGCCTCTTGATGGTGTTTTCAACCATTATAAGTTTCATGTGCAACCATAAGGCATACCAAACAATAGTAGTAACATGTAGAATCAATCAAAAACATTAAAACATCAATCACATGAAATATTTTAGATCAAGCATACCCAAAAGCATGATTTTCCCCTTAATCCCCTTAAACATGTTTTAACTATAGAATTAGGAAACTTAATCCAAATTAACCCTAATTTTCACTAGTGACATAAAATAATATTTTAGAATGTACATATTTTTCCAGATTTTTATGATGCATAATTTCTCTAATTATCACTAATCTCCCCTAACTAGTCGTAATTAGTGAATAAAAGTGCAAATCAATTACCTTAGCCACACATAAATCTCAGATCTAAAACTCTAACCAATTTGGCATGGGTCCCAATGTATTCCAGTAGCTCTGTCTCAATTTTTATGCTAATCCGCCTTAATTTGATGTAGATTTGGCTATTATGTGATTAGAAAGTGATTAAAGATGTATTTAAAAGATGGAAGCCATTACTAGGATTCAAGGAATGTAAGTGGTGGCTAGAAAACTGAAATGAAATGTTTTCCCAAACCCTTTCAGCCCTCCCATAACCCTAATCCTGAAATGGGATATGGGCTTAGCTGCTAATCACCCCGTTAAGCCTAATTATGCTCTTTTTCATCTTCCAAACCTAATTTCGGCCATATCTCCCAAACAATAAGTCAGTTTGATTAATGTGACCACTCTACGAAAGGTAAGCCATCATCCGAATCCAATGGAAGTGGTTTCAGGTCAAAACTCCTTACCAATCAAAGTTATAGGCGAAACAAGATTTGCTAGGGGTAAAACGGTCATTTAAAATTTGGCAAAAATTGTGAATATGGGAAATGACCCCAATAGTTGTTCCCCAAAGTTACATGACCATACGACTTTGTATGAAAATGAAATAAATATTCTACGATGCTCTGATTCGTAAAATGCAAGTCGTTACACTATCTCTCGTCTGGGAGGTAATCCTTTAACCTCTTCGAACACGTCCGGAAAATCTCTGACTATGGGTATTGATCTAAGATCGTCAACAGAAGAATCAAGAGAATCCAGGAAATAGAGCATAACCGACCCTCATGGGTCACAAGATATCTCGAGAGTTCTACCATGGCACATTAGAAGCCTAACAACTCTCCTCTCACAATCTAGAATAGCACTATACTTGGCTAGCCAATCCATTCCTAGAATAAGCCCATAACCCATAAAGCTAAGAATATACGTGTCGCAATCAAATACAACGCCCATAACAGGAATTCTCAAACCCCTACTAATCATAGAGAAATGAGTTGTACCTCCTATGGGGTTTAAGACTACAACAGGATCAGAAACCATAGAAGTATCAAGGTGTAGACTATCAACTACATAATTGGATATGAATGAATGAGAAGCATAGGAATCAAAGAGAGTCCTAATAGGAGAATCAAGAAGAGAAATCAAACCTTCCACAGTGACATTCCTACCACAATCCGATCCACCATCCTGAGTTGCATCTAGCGCATGAACTTGCCCTCCAGATGATCCGGCCTTCCGTCCTTACATGTTAGGGCACTGCCTAGTGAAATGTCCAATTTGACCATAACTGAAACAAGCATTCTTTGTCTTCCTACAATCTTTAACAAAATTCCCTAAATTTCCACAACCATGGCTCTTAACATCTATCTTGATTTGTTCCTTATCAGGTTTTCTTCCTGTAACAGCCCACATTTTACATATCGGAGGATCGTAAAATATTTATTTTATTCCCTAGGGTTGGATCGTTCTCATATTTAAATATGTTGCTTATGGGGATGTGAGACATGTCCACGATTTTTACCAATTTTGTTTTTACCCCTATTAGTTTTGTACATAGCATAAATTTTGAGTCAGATCAAATCAGGTGTTAAGACCTATGTCATTAGAAAGGAAATGATGTTTCCCTTTCTACAGAGTGGTTACATTAAAGATTAGTGGTTTGGGAAGAATCGTTGTTTTAAGGTTTTATAGTTGGTTGTTTAGATTTTTAAGCCATAATTGGTTGATTTGGGGAGGCCAATTAGTGGGCTGGTAGAGGCTATAAATATGGGGTAGCATATGTGGAATAGTTTATTTTCTCCATTATCTCATTTTGGAAGATTTAAAGGTCCTCCGTTTCTCCATTTCATTCACCTTTCCACCATTAAAGCTTAGAGAATTGAAGATCTACATCGGTTGAAGCTAGATCTATGCCATTCTAAGGGAGAGTTCATCGAATCGAAGAGTTGAAAGCAAATTTGTGATTGTCTAGATCTAGATCTAAGTGTTTTTGGGTTATTTTGGAGATTTGGTGAGTGATATGTATCTCCCACATGGATTCAATCAAGTATATGAGTATTTGATCTTATTTTTCATCATTTTGAGTCGATTTCTCCTAAATCTTCATCATGGTAAGTTTATTTTCATATGAATCGCCATAGGATCTAATTTAGCAACTTAAAACCGGTATTTTTTTATATATGTTTATGCAAGTTAGATCCATAATTTAGTTCATATGTTCATTTACCATGGTTTAGATGAAGTTTGCATAATTTTGATGAAAATCGTCATATTCAAGTTGTTAGTGGTTCCATATCATGTTTGTGGTCGAATTGGATTAATTGGTTGAGTAGATTTCATCGATCTTGTCGTTTGATGGAGTTTTGGTGGAATTTGGTGATGGATTGGACCGGTACATGCCATGGGTTGGCCGTATGTACGAGTGAAGTACAAGATGTATAGGTGGTCGGTCGGTCGGGCTCCATACTGGTCGGGTTATTCGGACAGCATGGAGGTAGGTCAGTCGGTCGTACACGGAGGCGGGTAGGTTGGTCAATAAGAAGGCGGGTAGGTCGGTCGTGCAGGGAGGCGGGTCGGTCGGTCAACAGGGAGGTGGGTCGGTCGGTCGTGCACGGAGGCAAGTAGTTCGGTTGAGCACGGTGGTCGGTCCTTCATAGGGCCAGTCGGTCCATGGTGGTCGGTTGTGATGTAGTGGCGAGGGTTGGCCGGTTTCTCTCGTGATTGGTTCAGTCCATAGTGGATCAATGCATGTTTGAGGTTATGGTAGCGCTTTAAAACACCATGGTGGATGGTAGAAACGCCGTGGTCTGTTTCCATAGCAATTTGTTGAATTCTATGAGTGGATGATGGACCTTATGTTGATGCTATTTAGTTCGAGAGTGGTGATAACTTCGAAATGAATTCAAGTAGGAGTGCTTGAAGTGTTGAGATGTGTTGTTTGGTCGGTGTAGAACAACAAATGGGGTGACAACTCAAAGGTTGTGCGTTGGTGAATAATGGTTGCTCGAGAAGGTTCCTTGAGCTATGAAAAGTCGTCGGGTTGGATGACTAGAGATGCAAAAGTCGAGAAATTATTGTTGTCGTAGTTCTAGGGGGCTCAAAGCAAGGGTACAATAGGGGCACCTAAAAGACCAGAAGGTTGTTGGTCGAGTACCCTGGATATCGTTGAAAGGCCTAGGTACGTATCATTGAAAGGTGTATGGAGATTCTGCTAGAACCGGGGTTACCATTAGCTCTTGATATATGGCAAGATTGGTCGTCATACGATTAATGATGGTTTCGAAGCAGGATTGGTGGTGATAGCCAGAGTCTATCATGAATAATTGATTTTCTTGTTTGTACCATCTAACGTAGATTGACCAACATCAAGGGAGATGTTTCTTGGGTGCTTGTCTTATATTGGTTTAGGCCTCCGGGGCTTGTGCTTGAGGGATGTTGAATTCGATTAGGATGTTTATCGTGAGATATATAATCTGGATGCTATGAGTGTTATTGTTTAATTGTTTCTAATTTCCATGAATGAATGGTTGTTCTAGTTTCTATGGATGAATGGTTGAAATGTTTGATGTATAGGCTATCACTTTCTGATGTAGGGAAGATAGGGGTTGAGTTCTTCCCTGGTGTTGTGGGTAGTTGGTTCGTTAATCTTCCTATTCTCATATACTTTATTGATGATGTTTATTAGATGTTTTATCGCTTACTAAGACTGTTGTCTGACTCAAGGTTTTATGTTTCCCTCTAATTACCTTGGGTTGTTCATCCGGTTGTGGATAGGCAGACTCAGTAGCAGGTGATAGGTGATAGCTCGGTGAGATGACAATGTTGATCGATGGCGAGCTGGAGGCTTATGTACAGGTTTTATTACTATCTAGTATTTTTGTTTCCGCTTCTTGTGATGCTCTATGAGTGATTGTAGTGAGGCTTTATGTACAGGCTTTGATGTTTCCAATGATGTATGGATAACCATTCAGGATGTTTTGAAAGTTTCAGAAGTTTGTTATATGATACTCCACAATTTTTGCCTGTTGTGTATGTTTTATTATACTTTATCCTTGCGTTGTGAGTTCTACGACAGGTTCCGTTTGTGTTATCATACCTTGATGATTGTCCATAGATGTTTGACACACCTTTCTGCGCATTTTTCCTCTTGCTTAGTGCAGGGGTTATGGGCGGTCGTCACATTTGGTATCAGAGCTCTGGTTAATGATTTTATCCAAAGTTCGAAGACGTAAATACGTAGTGAGACGTATTTGTAGATTTTGATGGATGTATACTATATAGTGTATATAGTATAGTAGTGTCTGAACTCCTTTAGAAATTTTTCTTGCAAGTGGCTAATCATTTTAATTTGTAGATTTAGAATGAGTCGATGTGCTTCAAAACATACTACTAGGGACGAGGATGTGCCTAGAGGGGGTAATGGCGGTGCACCAGATTACCCTGCCATGTTTGAGGCCATGATGGAAGCATTCTTCCGAAGGGTACCCGCTCCACTGGCAGCCACGATAGGTGTAGGTGTGCAAGTTCCTAGAGTAATGGATTTTGCAAAGCTATGCAAGGATTATACATCTCTGAGAGGGAAGACTTTCAAAGGAATGGAACCAACGAAGGAGGGCCAGAGGTGATTAGATTCTTGTGTTCGTATATTTGGAGAATTGGGAATGGATGATGCAACTAAGAGAATGCTTGCGTGAAGATAATTGCAGGGTGGGAAGGGTTATGGTGTGGTGGAATTCGATTATGCTTGAGACTCCAGAAGAGGAAATAACTTAGGAACATTTCCAAGTTAAATTCGAAATGAATTTTATCTCCATTGCTCAGAAGTCTGCTTTGTTCACGAAGTTCATAATGCTGAAGCAGAATGGTCGTTCTATGCTAGATTATGCTTCTGATTTTGAGGACTTGTCCAGATATGCACGTTCATACATTAATACACCCTATCAGAAGAATGAGAAGATTTTTATTGGTCTGGATATTTACATAGGAAGGCCATTGGTGGATCATCTTGATGATCCATTTGAGAAGATTGTGGAAAAAGTTGTTCGCCATGAAAACTTGTTTCCTAAGCAAGCAACAACAGCAGAAAGGAAAGGATGGCCAAAAGAAGCCAAAGAATGAAGCGGTTTGCTTTAACTGCAAACAGAAAGGTCATTTTGCTAATGAATGTAAGAATCCAAAGGCTGAGAGGAAGTGCTTCAAATGTAGAAACCCTGGGCAGGAGAAGAAAGATTGTCCAGAATCAGCTAAGGAAAATAAGGTTGTGAAGGCATATGCTTTGGAAGCCGTGTCATCTTCTTCAAGAGCTCCTACTGCAGAGGATAAGGGACAGGGTGTCGTGGTTCAAGGTACTCTTTAAGTTAATGGTGTTTCAGTTCGCGTGTTGTTCGATAATGGAGCATTGCATTCTTTCATATGTAATGAGCTTGTGTGCCGCTTGAGTTTGGAACCCGAGATTTGTGATAGACCATTGATCGTGACAAATCCAATTGAAAGTTCGTCCAGTTTGTGCATGTTGCGTCGTGGTCTAGAGTTTTCGAGTCATGGTTGCTCTTTTGTGTGTAGCTGCTTTGTTCTTAACTTCCTGGGTTTGAGATCATCTTAGGCATGGATTGGCTCAAGAGGTATACGGCAAGAGTTAATTGCAAGAAGCTAGAGGTGAGAGTCGGGGATGTGAAAGGGCAAAGGTGTTGATTAGATGTAAGCCCAAAGATGGGGTCTTCGTAAGCTATCTATATTTGCTTGTGATTCCACAGGAATACTTGTCGTCATTGTTGATCACAAATGAGTTTGAGGATGTCTTTGACGAGGTCAAAGGTTTACCACCGCATCATGAGATTGAGATTAGGATCGATTTGGTCGAGGTTGTTAGACCAATCGTTATGCCTCTTAGGCGGATGAAACCTAAGAAACAGCGAGATTTGGAGGTTCGTGACCTTTTGGGAATAGGATTCATTCAAAGGAGTATTTCCGAGTGGGGTGCACCAGTAGTGTTTGCAAGCAAGACCGATGGCTCGTTAAGATTATGTGTGGACTATCGTGATCTGAACAAGGTGACCAAGAAGAACAAGTATCAGTTGCCAAGGATCGACTAATTGTTCGATCAGCTTCACGAAGCCAAAGTGTTTTCTCAGATAGATTTGGCAACGGGATTTCACTAGTTGAGGGTGGCTAAGGATAGTGTGTCAAAGACTGCTTTTAGGACACCATCCGGTGTCTTCGAGTGGTTGGTGACGCCATTCGGGTTGACCAATGCGCCAACGTATTTTGTGGTTCTTATGAATCGGGTGTTCAGAGATTAGTTGAACAAGTTCGTGCTTGTGTTTGTGGATGATATTCTAGTTTATTCTCGGAATTAGGAAGAACACAAGACGCACTCGCGTGTTGTTTCGGAAATCTTGCGAAAGCATTAGCTGAGAGCTAAGTTTTTGAAGTGTCACTTCTGGAAGAGCAAAGTGAGATTATTAGGCCATGTTGTATCTGGAAGTAGAATAGTGGTTGATCCCGCTAAAGTGGAAGTGATCTAGGAAAGGGATAGACTTAAGAATGCGATGGATGTGAGAAGTATCCTTGGATTGGCTGGTTATTACTGACGATTTATCAAGGATTTCTCCAAGGTAGCGTACCGTTGATCGGATTGACAAAAAAGAACTAAGTGTTCACATGGGATGTAATGTGTGAGCAAGCTTTTGGAATCCTGAAGGAGAAGTTGACGAGTGCTCCATTGTTGACCATTCTAAGTGGGAATGAAGAGATGGTTGTGTATACCGATGCATGCGGCATTTGGCTTGGAGCAGTACTAATGCAAAAGGATAAGGTGGTGGCTTACGCGAGTCGACAACTGAAGCCACATGAAAGGAATTATACAACTTATGATTTCGAGTTGGCAACGATTACGTTTTCTGTGAATATGTAGAGGCATTACCTATTGGGAGTTCGATTCGAGTTGTTTACGGATCACAAGTCGTTGAAGTATCTTTTCTCCCAAAAAGATTTGAATCCTCGGCAGCAACGATGGTTAGAGTTTATGGCATCATATGATTTTGGTATAGCCTATACTCCTGATAAAGGTAACGCAGTGGTAGATGCGTTGAGTCGAAGACAAGCAAGTTTAGGAGCGATATTTTCGGAATGAAAGTGCCTTGAGTAGTTGGGAAGATTTTATTTCATACAAAGGTGTGAGTTGGAACCTGAAATGTTTGCAAGCTTATAGGTAAGACCTACTCTTATCGAAAGGATTGGCGAAAGCCAAAAGCAAGATGCAAAGCTTGTCGAGCTTATCCAGAAACTAGAACTAGAGGATAAAGAGTTTGATGTCGACTGAGAAGGTTGGCTTTGAAAGCAAGGACAATTAGTTGTTGCTGATATCGACAGATTGAGAGATGAGGTTCTGAGGGAATGTCATCAATCAAAGTTGACGATTCATCCTGGTGGTAATAAGATGTATTAGGATATATAACAAATCTACTATTGGGAGGGGATGAAAAGAGATATTGGAAAGTTCATTTCCAAGTGTATGAGCTGTCATTTAGTGAAAGTTGAATAGAAGAAGCTGAGTGGGTTGCTTCAGCCATTGCAAGTTCCTACATGGAAGTGGGAACAAATATCGATGGACTACCTAGAACCAGGGCAGAAAACGAAGGAATTTAAGTCATCATGGATTGCCTGACCAAAAGTACAAGGTTCATTCATGTCAAATCGACTAAGCCGACACCTAAGCTAGTTGGGATTTATGTCAAATAGATAGTTCGATTCCATGGTATCCCAAAGAGCATAGTAAGTAACCGAGATCCATTGTTCACGAGTGGGTTCTGGAAGATTTTGCAAGAAACCTTGGGAACCGAGTGGTGTTTAAGTATGACTTATCATCCACAAACTGATGGTCAAACCGAGAGGGTTAATCGGGTTTTGGAGGATCTCCTGAGGGCTTGTGCGTTATACTTCGGAGGATCGTAGGAAGACCATCTACATCTAGTTGAATTTGCATGTACTAATAGCTAACAATCAAGCATTGGGATGGCACCATACGAGGCATTTTATGGAAGACCATGTAATTCTCCAGCCTGTTGGTTAGAAATTGGAGATAAGTCAATACTTGGGCCAGAGATGATAAGAAAACATCATATTGTATTGAGATCATTTGGCAACGAATGAAGGCATACCAAGACCATCAGAAGAGTTATGCTAATAAGCATCGTGGAATTCGACATTGGCGATATGGTTTTCATGAAGATTTCACCATTGAAGCATGTGGTTCGGTTCGGAAACAAAGGAAAGTTAGCTCCTAGTTTTGTTGGACCGTTTCCTATAGTCGAGCGAATTGGAAAGCTCGCATATGGATTGGACTAACCTGAGAAGATGTTGAGCGTGCATAATTGTTTCCATGTGTTGTTTTTAAGGAAGTTCGTGCATGATTTGAATGTTGTGGTATCTCCAGAGCAGTATGGAGTGAGGATAGCGACGATTGTACATGGAAGATGGAAAAAAGCATGAAGGCAACCTATCCAGTACTCTTTGTCGGTATGACCCATTGATATCATGGTATTAATACATCATTGTAACTTGTGCTATGGTTGTTTTGTTATAATTTCGCATGCTAGGATAAGGCTATGGACGCATGGCTTGATGGATGCTAGTTTAGGTGATAGAATTAGCTGCTCATGGATGATAGGCATGCAGAATTATTTTGGTTGCTTGTGTTGTTGGGATTTCGGGGGTGAAATTCCTAAAGGGGGGAGAATATAACATCCCGCATTTTACGTATCGGAGGATCTTAAAATATTTTTATTTTATTCCCTGAGGGTTGGATCATTCTATATTTTTTTGAAAGCAAGAATGTGTGATCTTCTAAAAAGAAGAGAGCACTCATATATTATAAAGAAAAATATAGTCTACAAAAACTGCCTACAAGACTGAAAGGTAACCAAAAAATTACATGAGATATGACCACATGTATGTATAGAATAGTAGATAGATGAACTCTTAATAAACCACCGCCCATCATACTTCAATATCGAGTTCCGGCATGGCCACCACCCGATAGAGAAGTATATCTACTCCTACATAATACACTAATCACTCCAAACAAAATATAACAAATACAAGAGAACATAACATATCAAAAAAAGACTCTCCAAAATTGCACTCTAAAAACTCCAAAACAAATATCATCTACAATCCAAATCAACTCCCCAATAAGCTCCTCAGCTAAAATCAACTACCTGTGACTTGAAAGAGACTAGCCAATCATAAGCTACCATCACATATATATATATGATTATATATGTATATATATATATATATATCTAAGTATATATATATATATATATATATATATCCATATATACATGTGAAAAGGAAAGAAAACATAGTAAAAAGGAGACAAGCAAGACACTCATAAAAGCAAAAGTCAATAACGAATGCAAATTCTATTATAACTAAAATACTTATTTAATCTAATAAACAAACTCAAATTAATTCTAACCTTAAACAAATATGTCTCAAATCGAGAGTCCCCATATAACTTATAGTGAGGGCTAGATATCCAATCCAGACTAAAAGTAACAATCCTAATAATTAATTTATCTATAGAATCAAAATAAGAATGAATCAGTCTCTGATTTCTTTCCAACCAAATGAACCAACTAATAATAGTAACTAAAGAATCCAACAAATATCTATGTTTGAAATTAAAATCGAATCTAAAATGATTCCAATAATAATCACATTTGCTAAAAGAATTGAAACAGTTAAAAACAACAATTCTTAAAACCGTATTTAAAATATAATTGGTTTTAGTGCAAGAGAAAAATAAATACTAAAACAACACTTAACATCAAATATAATATTTTTCTTCTTTAATTGCTCAACCATATTAAGTTTCTTATGAATAATCGACCACATAAGAAATTTTGCTTTAGGCGGAGAATTAGCCTTCCAAAGAAACTTAAATAAAAACATAGAAACACTAGAAAAATTAAGAAACTTACATAGATTTAGAAGTATACAGAAGACTCTTATCTAACCCAAAAAAATGTTATCACCATTATTATCCAAAAGATACATAGACAACTTTGCTTGCAGTACGACAAATTGCCTGACCAATGACCCTTCTAAAATATTTTTAAATGTAAATTCCCACGGGGATCTAAACTACCTCTATAAATATCAATAATCAAAGCACTCTTAAAGAAGCAATTCTTAAAAAGCTCTCTAAATTATATTTTAAGGGGCACTCGAGAGACCATTTTGTTTGTAACCATTTTACCCCTGTCAGTCTTGTACAGGGAATAACTTTTGACTTAGGTCGAATCAGGTGTTGAGACCTGTGCCATTGGAAAGGAAATGATGGTTTGGGAGGGGTTGCTATTTTAAGGTTTTACAGTTGGCTGTTCAGGTTTTTAAGCCATAAGGCGCTGATTTGGGGAGGCCCATTAGTGGGCTGGTGGAGGCTATAAACAGGGGGTAAAAGGCAGGAGAATAGTTTACATTTCTCCATTCCCTCATTTGGAAGAGCTAAAGGTCCTCCATTTCTCCATTTCCTTCACCTTTCCACCATTAAATCTTAGAGAATGGATGATCTACATCGTTTGAATCTAAATCTATGCCATTCCAAGGGAGAGTTCATCGAATCGAATAGTTTAGAGAAAATTTGTCGCTGTCCAGATCTAGATCTAAGTGTTTTTAGATTATTTTGGAGAATTGGTGAGTGATATGCATCTCCAACACGGATTCAATCAAGTATATGAGTATTTGATCTTGTTTTTCATCATTTTGAGTGGATTTCTCCTAGATCTTCATCATGGTAAGTATATTTACATAAGAATCGCCATAGGATCTAACTTAGCAACTTAAAACCAATAATTTTCATATGTGTTTATGCAAGTTAGATCCATAATTTAGTTCATATGTTCATTTACCTTGATTTTGATGAAGTTTGCATAATTTTAATGAAAAACGTCATATTCAAGTTGTTAGTGATTCCATATCATGTTTGTGGTTGAATTGGATGAATTGGTTGAGTAGATTTCGTCAATCTTGTCGTTTGACAAAATTTTGGTGGAATTTGGTAATGGATTGGACCGGTACAGGCCACGTGTCGGTCGTATAGTACAGTTGAAATACAAGATGTAGTACATGTGGTCGGTCGGGATCCATATTGGTTGGGTCGGTCGGTTAGCACGGAGGCAGGTCGGTCGGTCGTGCACGGAGGCAGTTCAGTCGGTCGCACACAGAGGCGATTAGGTCAGCCAGCAAGGAGGCGGGTTAGTTGGTCATGCAGGGAGGCCGGTCGATCGGTCAGCAGGGACGCGGATCGGTCGGTCGAGCAGGGAGCCAGGTCGGTTGGTCAACAGTGAGGCGGGTCGGTCGATCGTGCATGGAGGTGGGTCGGTCGGTTGAGCATGGTGGTCGGTCGTGATGTAGTTGCGAGGGTTGGCCAGTTTCCCTCTTGATTGGTTCGATCCATAGTGGATCGGCGCGTGTTTGAGGTTATGGCAGTTCTTTCAAACACCATGGTGGGTGGTAGAACGTCGTGGTCTATTTCCGTAGCGACTTGTTGAATGTTATGAATGGATGACAGACCTTATGTTGATGTTATTTGGTTCAAGAGTGTTGATAACTTTAAAGTGAATTCAAGTAGGAGTGCTCGAAGTGTTGAGATGTGTTCGTTGGTTGGTGTAGAACAACAAATGGGGTGACAACTCACAAGTCGGGAGTTGGTAAATAATGGTTGCTCTAGAAGGTTACTTGAGCTATGAAAAGTCATCAAGTTGGATGACTAGATATGCGAAGGCCGAGAGATTATTGTTGTCGTTGGTTCTAGCGGCTCAAAGCAGGGGTACAATAGGGGCACCTAAAAGACTGGAAGGTTGCTGGTTAAGTAACCTGGGTATTGTTGAAAGGCCTAAGTATATATCGTTGAAAGGAGTATGGATATTCTGCTATAACCAGAATTACCATTAGCCCTTGAGATATGGCAAGGCTAGCCATCATGTGATTAACGATGGTTTCGAAGCAGGACTGGCGGTGATAGCCAGATTCTGTCATGAATAATTAATTTTCTTGTTTGTACCATCTCGCATAGATTGACCAACATCGAAGGAGATGTTTCTTGGTTCCTTGTCTGATGTTGGTTTAGGACTCTGGGGCTTGTGCTTGAGGGATGTTGAATTCGATTAGGATGGTTTACGTGAGATATATAATCTGGATACTATGAGTGTTATTGTTGGATTGTTTCTGATTGCCATGAATGAATGGTTGTTCTGGTTTCCATCGATGAATGGTTGAAATGTTTGATGTAAAAGCTATCATCGTCCGATGTGGGGAAGACAGAGGTTGAGTTATTCGCTAGTGTTGTGGGTAGATTGGTTTGTTAATCTACCTATTCTCATATAATTTATTGATGATGTTTGTTAGTTGTTTTATAACTCACTAATACTATTGTCTAACTCAAGGTTTTATGTTTCCCTCTTATTACCTTGGGTTGTTCATCCGGTTGTGGACGGGTAGACGGAGTAGTTGGTGACAGGTGATAGCTTGGTGAGACTGTAACATCCCATATTTTTGGTAATCAGATATTTAATATACTTTATTATTTTAGATATTGATTTATAATTTTCTATGGATTTATAGCATATAATTCGTTTATATAATGAAGTATGAACTTTAAATTTATATATAATTATAAAATGAACTCAAAACAATGCGATAGTTCGTAATTTACGATTTGTACTTCAATTGAATATACAGACTCCATTTTAAATTGGAATTCTGTAAAACAAAAAACATTTGAATCCATTTGATCATAATTTTCTAATGGAAGAGAAAAATGGATATTTCATATTATAAATTGTGAGTTATGTACAATTCAAATTTTCAAATAGTCGCTATGGAATTCATTAATATATTATAATGATTTATTTAATAAATATAAGGGTTTTATATTTATATTTTTAATATCGTTTAGCTCAGAATTTTAAATATTGAGTTTAAAATTTATATTAGTTTGTTTTGAAGCTGTATAAGATTTTGTTTGGAAATAGACGATAATAATAATTTATTTTTGTTTAAATTAAATTGTTTTACATTTAATTATATTTTTCAATATTATATAGGCCTTAAAATGTTTATTTTTCAAATGACCTCCGTTTCCGATGAAATGGGTTTTATTGGAATACGTATAGCTAATTATTGCTGGATTTCCAGTTTGGAGCCAATCGGATTTTTTTTTATGTACATGCAATTTAAGGGAGAACCGATAAATAAATTAAATTTAAAATAACGACGTTGTGCAAACAGAGTCAGTTTTCAATGAAACGAACTTCATTAGGACCGGAACGTCAAAACGTAGTAGTATGTTTATTTTCCTTGAATTTGGAATCGGTATGACGGTGCGTATATTTAACGTGCCTCAAATAGTGGTAGGATTTGATAATGATTATAAACGGATGTAACCAAACCAAATCAAAACAAAATATAATCGATACTTCAGCGTAAAGTTTTCCAGACATAACCTACCCTAAAATTTTCTCAATATCGTACAGACCTACCAATAACACGCACGACTACCATTTCTTTTCTCTCCCATCCATATTCTGAGAATTTGTACCAGCCCCTACCAACCTATGAATTGAAAATACATGTACATGCTACTATTTCTTTTGCTTATCCATGTCAACTATACCCAAACTACGATGCACATGCCTAGCCTTCTTCTTGTAGAACTAGCATGCGTTACGTAGCTTCAAAACTCAAGAATGAAATAGATAGTATTTATTACTACAAGACTCTATTATGGAATGCATGATTACTTGATATTTCAGTAAGAAAAAGCCATCCATGTAATATTGTAGTAAAAATGTTGGGCCTTCATATGTCAATTTGATAAAAGAAAGATTGACGCCTTTCAGCCTATAAATTTGGTTTGTAAATCATGTTTCGCACAAAGTTTCAGGTTGGTGAATTATGTAGCCTTTGAAACATATAAAGCAAAACTCTTGTTATATGTAATTCATGATTGGACCTCATATTATTATCGTTCCTTTACATGAAGTAGCATGTTATATTTATATGCCATGCTAATGCTTGTTCCTTGAATTGGTTTATTATAGTTTTACCTAGATCAGGTAAGATCTCTTATTTGTTAAAAACGAAATAACTACTCTAATGGCAACCTATTCTTATGCCTACCCCAAATTCCCTGGTACTTATTTCACATTAAATGGCATGTGGCTGCCTTATTCCTTCAATTCGAAGCAACCGGCCTAGGATTGAAATATTGAATTTGAAAACTAAATGTAAGCCTATACTAATCAACATTAGACAGGCTAAGGAAAAGATTGTATGCTGCAACCACCTTTCATCACCGAACTGAAAATAAGATACATAGATAACCTATATATGTATATTGAAAAGAAAACACTTGTTGTCTGTTCAAACTACATGTGCTACTTTCCTTCCTCAAGTCTGAAGCAAATCAAATGATGGACATGAAAACACAAAGCAGGCTTAAGCACCTAAACGCAAGTTAAGAATTTGGGAATTTCAACCTGATTTAACATCATTCTTATCACCTTATTCTTCCCCCATAAATACATGCTCTCCTAGTTGGTTTGCTTCGTGAAAAGAAAATGGGTGCTTTGTTTTAGAAGCCCCATTCACTGATTAAATTGAAACTACCCTAATAATAACCAAATGATGTGTTCTTAGTAAACTGTATGTGCCACAGCTTTTTTGGGTGTGCTACTTTCTGGTGCAAGCAGAGTGAGGTCGACCGACTGTGGTGTAGTGGGGACGGAGCAGTAGAGTCAGGGTGGCCGAGCAGATGGTTCAGGAAGGGAGAAGAAGCACGAAGTGGAACAGGGAGGTGATGTTGCGGCAGTTGAGTGGGGAGGAGAAATCAATAGTGAAGGTGGGATGTTGGGTTTTCTAATAGGGAACGGACGCGTGAGCAACATGCGGAAGGAGGTGTGTATGGAGTGATGTGGTGGAGGTCGTGACATGGTGCGTGAATATCAATAGCTTGCGGTTGCGTGAACTCCTGGAAGAAGGAATGATGCGTGTTCGGACAGAAACTATGGAAGGTGAGAGATGAATAGTGATTACTGGATAATTTTTGTGCCTAATTATGTTTTAGTACACTAATTATAATATATATAAAGTAATAACGTGGCCTGGGCGCATAGAGTGCCTAACCGAAAATAGAAAGTTGGAATGTTGTTTATATTTGAATGGAAAAGAAGAGTTATACGGTTTTATGAATGTGCCTACTCGAAGTTTTAAACTGCTTATTCCTATTACCAAAAGTGGGCAAGATTTAGCAGGAGAGAATATTTAATGTGCTTGATTCAATTAATATATAAATTTTTAAATATGGTTCGAACCAAAGCAGGTGATGGGGAAATTTAATAACGTGATTTAAAAGTGCTAACCATTTTTACAACATGCCCCAGTATATAGATATATATGGTTAACGTATAAAAAAACATGTAATAATTAATATACGTAAAGATTAATTAAAGCTTAGTTAATTTAAATTAAAATCGTCAACGTATGGTATGTGTAACATTCTCATGTGTTAACATAACCGGATCAAACAAGGAGCTTTGGAACTGATAGATTTGGCAACTATGAACGAATCAAGGTGAGCTTGCTCACTCAGTTTTATCCGACTTATATTTTATATAAGTCGGGATAAATATTTTTGTGCTTTGTTTATTATTATTGGTTGTTTACTAGAAATATTACTTTAAACTGACTAAACTGATTAAATTTAATGTTCGTTTGATTTAATTTAAACCAATCATTATTTTTAACAATTATTTCCAAATGAGGTAACTTTCCTCGTTGGTTATGTTTATAATAATATAAACGTATTAAATTGAATATGACTGTTTGGACTGCTGATATTGTTTGATTTTTGAATGTTATATTTGTTTATTGAAATATATGATATTATTTGAGGTAACGTTTTTGGATGTAGGGAAAACATATTAGAGGGATCCGACTGGATTCCTCAAATATATTAATATTATTTATTTTTATATATTCATTTTATGAACTATTCTGATTGAACGATTGATTTGGTTGTTATTTGTTGACTTGAAACTTATTATTTGGTTTTTCTTAACCAATGTGAAGTACTGGTTGAGTAATCGGCAGCATTTGGCCTATAAACAAATCGTTTTATAAATATTAATTTACTATCAAGTGGATTTACGGTAATGAAGTTATAAAATGTATTTTATAACTGAAGATAGATTTTTAAATCTATTAATTAGAATAAAAGTTTATTAAGAAGAAAATCTATATTTGTTATTTAAGTTTATAAGTAATTATTAAATGGTTTTATAATTCAAATGCTTATGTTAATGAGATATATAAATAGTTGAGCTGAAATTAACATAACGATTAAAGATTTGGATAAATTGTTTCTCAAAGAGAATTAAGTGGACTATTTAAATTAATTATATTATTAATAATTATTAATTAACTTAAAGGAGAGACTAATTGGATTGATTAAAGAGATAACTGTGGTTTAAAATTTTAATTGAACTTAATTAGTTGGTTAAACTGTTTTGAATTAATCTAGTGAAACAGATTAATGAATATTTGTTTAATTTTAAAAGAATTTACTATTTATTTAGTTAATAAAGAACTTAACTACTATTATAGTAGTTAATGATGAGATAAATTATTATTCTAATAATTTAATAAATTTCTATTAAAGGAAATTCATTATGTAAGTAACCGAGTTGGAATAGAGTATAGTTGGATTTTGGAAAGAGTTTATGAATGGGTTTTATATTTTAAACTAAGACTTTAAACGAAGTTATAAAAGAGATTTTTAAGCCAATGCGATAGCTTAAAAATGAAGGTTTTACTTAATGTTGACTTAAGAAAAGGAAAGCGGGAGAAAATGGTCTATATTAAACCAGAGTATGTAAATGAGGTTTACAAAAGAGATGTAAAAGATAAAAATGTTAAATTTAAATTGATGTTACTTAAGTAAAATGGAAACGAGAATTTCATAGTGGAAAATGGTTAAATGGTTTTAAAGTGAAATTATGTGGGTTGATAATGAGTTAAGGTAAGAATTGCAACCTAACTGGAGATTAGCTGAGTTGAGTGATTTTCTCAGTATTTATCTGATGTTGATTTCGATCTTCGAGGTTGATGCTTGGAGAATTATTCGCCTACCAATTTACAGTCAGGGACTGATGACGGTTGAAGTACAGTAAGGCATGGAAATATTATGATAAATGTTTTGAAATGATAATTAATTGGAAAATGAGATATGGCTACAATATATTGTTCTAAATATTTAAAATAATATAGTTTTGAGAATGCTCTTATATTAATTTGTTGTGTTTAAAAATATTAGAAAGATTTAGAAGATTAATTAACCATTCATTAATTATTTGTAATTCAAAAGGGCCAAGTGATGCTGACTACTGAACCATGAATCTATTTTTATTTTCATGGTTGAATGATTGTTTATTTGATAGTTAAATAACCGACTATCAAATTCGGGCTATACGATTATTGGTATAGAAAGACCGAGACTGAACTTATATTTGAATACCATTCTGAGTAGCAAATACGAAATGTAGAAGATATCGGATGTTGATCAAGACGGAACAAGTGAAGACCGTGGATCTTCGTAAAACGGAAGAATTACTTAAAAT
This sequence comes from Allium sativum, assembly GCA_030737875.1. Taxonomy (NCBI): domain Eukaryota; kingdom Viridiplantae; phylum Streptophyta; class Magnoliopsida; order Asparagales; family Amaryllidaceae; genus Allium; species Allium sativum. Next base: position 781,867,662 of record CM060916.1, read on the forward strand.
CTCTGGATATGCGCCTAGAGACATACTGTGATTCTATCGTGGTTGAAATCTACAGATGGCAAGGACTACTCGCTACTGATCTATAGGGTGAAACCTAGGATGTTGTAGGAGGGTGCCTTCGGTTCATCTTGTTCCTGAATGACTTGTATGGACAAATGTCAGACAGGGTATTTCTTAAGGATCACGCACATTGATTTTTACAAATGTATATCTGTTAGTGGCGGATAAGGGCACTTCTCTTAGCTCAACGACATGAGTATTTTTATAGACGTCAATTAGTGATTTGATGGATCTGACAACGTGGCATTCAAAGTAAATGATGGCTAGATGTTCTAAAGTTGAATTTTAACCTCAAGCCTCACAACCGGGAAATGACAAAAATCGGGCAGGCAGCATGGCTAAGTGGGTCACTCCCATTAAGGTGTATAATCGCCTATCTAGAGAAATTCCATTTCCTTTTTTAATCTATCGATGCTGACCCTTTTGGGAAATGGTTGTTGATCCCAGCCGTTTGTAACACCCCACATCTGTTAAGATCACTCACAAAGGGATTGCCTTAACTTCAATGGAGTATTATGGGTACTGAAACAGAAATATTACAAGACAGACATATATAAAACAGCCGAAAATAAAGTGGAAGTACTTCAAATCATTTATTAAATATAAATGTTTATGAGAAAAGCCTATGTTTACAAGAAAAGCCCATCAACTTCCAATACCCAATTTCATAGTTAAAATGTCTGTCTTGCTCAAAAACAATGAAGCATAAAAACAAACTGCAGTATTCCCTAATAACGCAAAGCAAGCCATAGCCAAGAGAAATCCAAGCCATACATGAAAGAGCCTTGGAGCTTGGTAAGATCCGAACTTAGCTGTATTCCCACCCTGTGAACCTGGGGGGGGGGGAACGGAAGAAAAAGAGGCGAAACAAAACGGGTCAGCCATAAAGACTGAGTAAGTCCTAGTGACTTTCAGCATAAAAATGAGTAAAGATAACATGGCATGAATAAACTGAAAGTAAACATAAGCATGATGACAAGGTAGGCAAGATAAACTAAGATAACAAGATAAACTATGATAACAAGATAAACTAAGGTAACAAGATAAACTTCGGGCACGATGAAACAAGTGTAACATCCCATAATTCCTATCAAGTATCCCACTGCATGGTTTTGATCAAGAATAACATCGCAAGGTTCCTAAGCTTTACCATTAAAACGATATCTATTTGCTCTGCACCACCTAACTAGCATCCTCATAAGTGTCTTACATTGAATGATCCGTATTCCTACTAGTGTCCCAACTAGTGTCCTGTGTAACAAGGATCTGTACCCCCTACTAGTGTCCCAACTGGTAGCCCGTGTTATATAATAATTACAACGTGATCCCAACCCCCGCAATTATGGTAGCCTTCAGGTGTATATCGATTATGAGGATTCCACCTCGATCACCCCAATGGCCATGTGTGTATTCGATGCACCCTTACTACCTTATCGATTGGCTCCCTACTTGACCTAGTTCTCGTTTGTGTCACGCGACCCCCTACTTGTAGATACCTGTGCTGGTCCCACCATGGGGTGTATCAAGTCCCATGGTGGCAACCCTGACACAATCAAGATGCACAGCTTTATACCTACTGATGCCCAGTGGCTAAATTTTTTACGCCGAAGTGTGTGCATGCTCGCACTCCGTTAGAACCTGCACTGCTGCACCAACCGCCGCTAATTTGACCTCTTATAATCAGCCCAGTAATCGTGCCCCACCCTGCCTAGCTCAGTGTTCCGTTGATATCTAATGTGGGTTACTGTTGAAATGGGTCCCCATTACTAGGTTTTTCTAATGGTTAAGTCTATGGGCCTGTATTCTCTGATATTACCCACCAACCCTGATCTGTACTTAACCCCGCTACTGATTCAAGCATGTGTATTTAATGGTTAAGTGTATGTGGGCCTATATTTACTAATATTACCCACCAACCCGATATGTACTTAACCCTTCTACTTGTTATGTTACCATGGTTAAGTGTTTACCTTAGTTAACTTAACCTTTCTCGGTTATTATGTTTGATTGGTTAAGTAACTTAACCCCCTTCGTCTATCTGGTAACATTGGTTAAGAATTTTCTTGTTAACTTAACCCCACCCACTAGTCATATTATAATGGTTAAGTCTTATCAACTTATTCAAGTTAACTTAACCCACCCGTTTGTCCTGTTATGTTGGTTAAGTGTTACTTCTTAACCGCAACCACTTGTCTAATTAACCCATTGTATTGGTTAAGTGTTCTCATTAACTTAACCTCACTCTCTAGTCCAGTTTAATCATGTTATAATGGTTTAAACATTTGCTTAACCTTACCCACTCCCGTAGTCAACATATTAAATTGGTTAAGTGTCCGGATTAACCTAACCCTACCTACCAATTTAGTTAACATGTTGAAATTGGTTAAGTGTTCTAGTTAACTTAACCCTACCAATCCTAGCTCAGCTCTAATTGTCTTATTAGAGCCCCAACCTCTCACATTAGACAGATATTGTTGTGGTTGCCTGTGTGCCGGTCGGGTCCGGGCAGTCTTACGCCACAACTCAGTCTAACCTCGGGTCTTTATTGGGCCCAATGCTTAGCCTCCCACATTGGATAGGTATTGTTGTGATTACTGGACAGCCGGGCGGGTCCGGGCAGGTTTACAACACAACTCAATCCAACCTCGTGCTAAGCATATTCGTATTTTCTAATTTACATTAATTATGTAAATTATTCAAATTCAAATTACTGCCCAATTTGTTTCCAATCAATAGCATTAATTTATGTATATAATTAATACCATTTTATGTCATAAATCACTTATGTGATTAATGACTAATTTATGGCAAGTTTCCTAAAAAATACCAATTATCTTTATGTCTATAATTTACATTAATCAACATTTACTATTATGGCCCACCTTCCCTTTAAATCATGTTTATAATTTTTGGTATGTAAATCATACCAAATTAAATGTCACTAACCATGATTATGCTAAACACGACAAATACATGTTAATTAACATACGCCCACATTCCAAATTACATGCCCATTAATATATGTACCATATTCTAGTTGGTTTACATATGTCTAATTCTTGCCTGTTTACATGTATGCCAAGTTTATGCCAATTTACACATATCAAGTTCTAGCCAAATTACACATATATCAAGATCCATGCCAAATTTCATATGCCAATTTATATATGCCTAATCCTAGACAATTTACATATGTACCAAGTTTCATGCCTTTTTACATATGTCAAGATTCAGAGTTTACATGTTTACAAAGCTATGCCCAATTTACATAGGTCAAATTTTAGCCAAGTTATACATATCAATATTCTTGCCATATTTTTCATAGGTCAAGTTTCATACCAAACTACATGTATTCCATGTTTACCCCAATTTACCCAAGCTAGCGAACTTTAATTATAACAATAATACCCAATTTCATGTTAATGGCAATAATACCCAAATATCCAGTTTTCATATTATGCCTTCGATTCTATCAAACACATATATCCAACAAGACAATATCCCAGTATTTCCCCCGTATTCAATCGCACGTAAATCGCAGTTTAGGCCTAGGTCCGAAATTGACCTAGGTTCATCAAAAGAAAATAAATAGGGGAAAGGTAGAATTTTGCATCAAAACAAGATCGAAGAGAAAAACATCATCACATGCATATTAAGATTACAACTGGATAATAATATCAACATGAATCAAGAAAATTGATTTACAACAGGCTGAATAGATCATGAACTTATCATGAGAGTAAAGATAAAAAAAGTCCAAAGATCAAGATTCAAGAAGAAACAGAAATAGATCTGAATTGATACACATACTTAAATCCAAATCCACTTTATTTCATGGCCACATTATAATTAAATATTTAAACCTGAAAATAACTAGAACTTACAGAGAACGGCTAATGAATTAAGAAGTGAATTTGTCTTAGAAAGTTGCAGTGTCATTGATCTATCCCCTTGAATTTGTTGTAGAAGCATTGATCTTTGATTTGATTTGAGTTTGGACGCTTAAGCTTTAATTTGGAGACGGCGGCCATGGCTCAAGAGAGATTCCAACAGCATTTAGGTGTCATATGAATTTGTGTGAGTTAGGCTAGGTCTGGGTGTTATTTTATAGGTGTAGCAATTCATTTCAGCCATCGGATTAACCCTAAAACCCATCTGGACCATCAAAACTCGTCCCGGGCCTCAAAAATGGGTTCTGGACCACCCCAGGCCGACCAGATCGACCTGTACAGAGGGGGGGTCGACACTATAGTCGACTTGGGGGGGGGTAGGTTGACTATAATGTCGACACTATGGTCGACCTGGGTCAGTCTGCCAGAAAGTCTGCTGAAATCTTGTTTTGGCCATATCTTGGTCATACAGACTCCGATTTTCGAAAACTCGGACTCTATTTCGCGTATTTTTCCGAGAGGAACGCAATGGTTATGTCCATTTTACCTAATTCCTGATTCTTAAATTAATTATCCTTATTTTACTATCTTTTCCGTTACATACATCGTTATCGAACTAATTTTTCTTCTCTTCCATGTATTAATTAATTCTTCTTATGCATCACCATTATTTACCCATCATAAGCATATTTTTATATATTTTATTTTATTTTTAATTATATTAAAAATACGGGGTGTTACATTCTCCCCTCCTTAAAGGATTTCATCCCCGAAATCTTCAAGTTAAGAAGAATGTGTCCTACCATCCATCATCCATCTACTAAATCATCAATCACAAGCATTCATTGTCCTTAAGAGATTTCAAATGCTGTATGAACATATGCAAGAAGTGTGTGTATATGCTCCTTGTCTAATGCAAATGATCAGGCATGATTGATCTTCTGAATGCAAAATATGTTTAGTGCCATGAGTCCAACATGTATGCAAATAGCCCTAGTCACATAAACACTATATGTGTGCACAAACATCCATCCATATGCAACATTCACATGATAACACATTCAATTTCATCCACAAACAAGTGTAAACACTCATGCATATGCAATATGAACGGAGATTGAGCCGATCTAGTGCCTAATGTGTGTAAATGCATCCAAGAGCAACCACTTGCAGCCACTTGCAACCATCAATCATAACATGTCTCAAATACATGTTTACACCCAATTGTTCTTATCTAAAGGTATAGTCGAATGATAGAAGCAAGTAAAAACTTTGTGCCCATTAGGCAATGTCAAAACTGGAAATCTGTGCCACATATATATTGATTAGGAGAAGAACTCTCTAAGCATCAGCCCTGAAGACCGAAATCAACATCAGACTGACACCCAAAGAATTACTCAACCCAACCACTATATATGATTCTAGGAAACTAAGCATGATGGACTCCTTTTAGGTCACAAGGGAATCCCTTCTTAAAACTAACCCAAAAAGTTTAGTCAACCCAACGAACACCCTCAAGCCCCAACATGTGTTACTAACAGATGAGTCATACTCCTTATGGGGTTTGCAACAGAAATTAGATTGAGGATAGGACTGAGAGGATATACACAAAAGATAGCATGTGAGTAAGTCTATAGGAAAAGAGAGATCATGGATATACTCTTAAAAAGAGATATGATGCGCGAATCTAGTCTTCAATCTTCTAAGTCGCATTTCTTTGAGCTTAACTCCATTGTGCTTTGACCGCCTTTAACTTCACAATTCCGTAGCTTCTTAATTCTTGTTTCCAAAATATGGGTTGGAATCCATTTCACTTTTGCCTCTCGTTCCACTTTCACTTATTCTCCTTCTAGTATACTCGGCTCAAACATAACTGCGTGCTCATGGCTTCATGCAAGCTCTCCAAAATTCAATAGTGAATCTTGGATCTCGTCCACTAACTATCAGGTATTCCAAGCAGAAGAACTATCTCTTGAAAATAAATGCCAACCATGCTGCCAAATGTACTTACTAAGGTGATTCTCTACAACTCAAGCATAAGCGAAATGACCCATCCGCCTTAGTGGCGAACACTACTTGAGCGGATTACAAATTACCAATAAATGTGTCAAGAGATTCTAGGAAACAAATCATGATAGAACCCTAAATGTTACCTGTGACTTCGAGGGTTTTACCGAGGCAAGTCAAGAGTCTAACTACCCTATTTTCAAAACCGAGAAGGTCACCCTTACTGGATAACCACTCCATCTCTAGAATCAACCCATAGCCCAAAACATAAACATTATTTCTAGGCTCAACACTTAGCATAGACATTCTCAAATCCAAACAAGTCATGAATAAATGAGCCGATTTCCCCAATAGGACTTAAGACAAAAATGGGATCCTCTATTATGCTAGTACTAAGGTGCAGAGACTCAACTTTCGAAGCAGAATTAAAAGGATGCGATGTACAAAAACAAAGTTCTAGTGGGATGATAGAAAGGAAAAGCTAAACTTTTAACAGGAACGTTACCACTCTCTTAGGTACGCTAGTAGTGAGAGCATTCAATTGCCCTCTCGACGATCTTGTCCCTTGCCCTTGTCCTATAATACTTAACTGCATGTCCCTTCTCACTAAAGATACTCTCTCTTGTCATGTTTTTTTTTTATTCTTTCACTTAGGCCTCTTTCCTTTCACCTTTTTCCTCCTTCGTGGATTAAGCTATAACAACTAGTTCCTTGTTCTTACTGTCCTTGTATAGTTTGTTGACAAGTCTCTCGAAGCTACCTCCAACGCACGGCAACTCTACCCAACTTGAAATAAGATTAGACGCAGATGGAACTACTACGGCTACAGATGGAGGTTGGGCACTCCTTTGCCCTCCGACCTGTGTCGGATGCCTACGAAACTATGGTGAAAAGAGAGAGAAGAGATTTCAAGAGAGAATCAAAAGATAGTGCATATGGCTTTGGGGAATATGCCTTTTAATCAAAACAAGATTTTCTTGAAAATTTGCTTCTTTGTAAATGTTTTGAAGATAATTTCAGAAGGTTTTTGAAAATTTTTGCCCAGTCTGGTAACCTTCTGCTCTGATACCAAATGTAAGACCCCACATCTATTAAGGTCACTTACAAAGGGACTGCCTTAACTTCAATGGAGTATTATGGGTACTGGAACAGAAATATTACAGGATAGACATATATAAAACAGCGAAAAATAAAGTGGAAGTACTTCAAATCATTTATTAAATATAAATGTTTACGAGAAAAGTCTGTGTTTACAAGAAAAGCCCATCAACTTCCAATACCCAATTTCATAGTTAAAATATTTGTCTTGCTCAAAAACAAAGAAGCATAAAAACAAACTGCAGTATTCCCCAATAAAGCAAAGCAAGCCATAGCCAAGAGAAATCCAAGCCATACATGAAAGAGCCTTGGAGCTTGGTAAGATCCGAACTAAGCTGTATTCCCACCCTGTGAACCTTGGGGGGGGGGGAAAGGAAGAAAAAGAGGCAAAACAAAACGGGTCAGTCATAAAGACTGAGTAAGTCCTAGTGACTTTCAGCATAAAAATGAGTAATGATAACATGACATGAATAAACTAAAAGTAAACATAAGCATGATGACAAGGTAGTTAAGATAAACTAAGATAACAACATAAACTATGATAACAAGATAAACTAAGGTAATAAGATAAACTTCGGGCCCGATAAAACAAGTATAACATCCCATAATTCCAATCAAGTATCCCACAACATGGTTTCTGTCAAGAATAACATCGCAAGGTTCCTAAGCTTTACCATTAAAACGATATCTATTTGCTCTGCACCACCTAACTAGCATCCTCGTAAGTGTCTTTCATTGAATGATCCGTATTCCTACTAGTGTCCCAACTAGTGTCCTGTGTAACAAGGATCCGTACCCCCTACTAGTGTCCCAACTGGTAGCCCGTGTTATATAATAATTACAACGTGATCCCAACCCCCGCAATTATGGTAGCCGTCAGGTGTACATCGATTATGAGGATTCCACCTCGATCACCCCAATGGCCATGTATGTATTCGATGCACCCTTACTACCTTATCGATCGGCTCCCTACTTGACCTAGTTCTCGTTTGTGTCACGCGACCCCCTACTTGTAGATACCTGTGCTGGTCCCACCATGGGCTGTATCAAGTCCCATGGTGGCAACCCTGACACAATCAAGATGCACAGCTTTATACCTACTGATGCCAAGTGGCTAAATTTTCTGCGCCGAAGTGTGTGCACGCCCGTACTCCGTTAGAACCTGCACTGTTGCACCAACCGCCGCTAATTTGACCTCTTATAATCAGCCCAGTAATCGTGCCCCACCCTGCCTAGCTCAGGGTTCCGTTGATACCTAATGTGGGTTACTGCTGAAATGGGTCCCCGTTACTAGGTTTTTCTAATGGTTAAGTCTGTGGGCCTATATTCTCTGATATTACCCACAAACCCTGATGTGTACTTAACCCAGCTACTGATTCAAGCATGTGTATTTAATGGTTAAGTGTATGTGGGCCTATATTTACTAATATTACCCACCAACCCGATATGTACTTAACCCTTCTACTCGTTATGTTACCATGGTTAAGTGTTTACCTTAGTTAACTTAACCTTTCTCGCTTATTATGTTTGATTGGTTAAGTGTGGTTTATTAACTTAACCCCCTTCGTCTATCTGGTTACATTGGTTAAGAATTTTCTTGTTAACTTAACCCCACCCACTAGTCATATTATAATGGTTAAGTGTTATCAACTTATTCAAGTTAAATTAACCCACCCATTTGTCCTGTTATGTTGGTTGAGTGTTACTACTTAACCGCAACCACTTGTCTAATTAACCCATTGTATTGGTTAAGTGTTCTCATTAACTTAACCTCACTCTCTAGTCCAGTTTAATCATGTTATAATGGTTTAAACATTTGCTTAACCTTACCCATTCCCGTAGTCAACATATTAAATTGGTTAAGTGTCCAGATTAACCTAACCCTACCTACCAATTTAGTTAACATGTTGAAATTGGTTAAGTGTTCTAGTTAACTTAACCCTACCAATCCTAGCTCAGCTCTAATTGTCTTAGCCCCAACCTCTCACATTAGACAGATATTGTTGTGGCTGCCTGTGTGCCGGTCGGGTCGGGGCAGTCTTACGCCACAACTCAGTCTGACCTCGGGTCTTTATTGGGCCCAATGCTTAGCCTCCCACATTAGATAGGTATTGTTGTGATTACTGGACAGCCGGGCGGGTCTGGGCAGGTTTACATCACAACTCAATCCAACCTCGTGCTAAGCATATTCGTATTTTCTAATTTACATTAATTATGTAAATTATTCAAATTTAAATTACTGCCCAATTTGTTTCCAATCAATCTCATTAATTTAGGCATATAATTAGTACCATTTTATGCCATAAATCACTTATGTGATTAATGACTAATTTATGGCAAGTTTCCTAAAAATTACCAATTATCTTTATGTCCATAATTTACATTAATCAACATTTACTATTATGGCCCACCTTCCCTTTAAATCATGTTTATAATTTTTGGTATGTAAATCATACCAAATTAAATGTCACTAACCATGATTATGCTAAACACGACAATTACAAGTTAATTAACATACGCCCACATTCCAAATTACATGCCCATTAATATATGTACCAATTCTAGTTGGTTTATATATGTCTAATTCTTGCCTGTTTACATGTATGCCAAGTTTATGCCAATTTACACATATCAAGTTCTAGCCAAATTATACATATATCAAGATCCATGCCAAATTTCATATGCCAATTTATATATGCCTAATCCTAGACAATTTACATATATACCAAGTTTCATGCCTTTTTACATATGTCAAGATTCAGAGTTTACATGTTTACAAAGCTATGCCCAATTTACATAGGTCAAATTTTAGCCAAGTTATACATATCAATATTCTTGCCATATTTTTCATAGGTCAAATTTCATACCAAACTACATGTATTCCATGTTTACCCCAATTTACCCAAGCTAGCGAACTTTAATTATAACGATAATACCCAATTTCATGTTAATGGCAATAATACCCAAATATCCAGTTTTCATATTATGCCTTCGATTCTATCAAACACATATATCCAACAAGACAATATCCCAATATTTCCCCTGTATTCAATCGCACGCAAATCGCAGTTTAGGCCTAGGTCCGAAATTGACCTAGGTTCATCAAAAGAAAATAAATAGGGGAAAGGTAGAATTTTACATCAAAACAACATCGGAGAGAAAAACATCATCACAGGCATATTAAGATTACAACTGGATAATAATATCAACATGAATCAAGAAAATTGATTTACAATAGGCTGAATAGATCATGAACTTAGCATGAGAGTAAAGATAGAAAAGTCCAAAGATCAAGATTCAAGAAGAAACAGAAATAGATCTGAATCGATACACATACTTAAATCCAAAACCACTTTATTTCATGGCCACGTTATAATTAAATATTTAAACCTGAAAATAACTAGAACTTACAGAGAATGGCTAATGAATTAAGAAGTGAATTTGTCTTAGAAAGTTGCAGTGTCATTGATCTATCCCCTTGAATTTGTTGTAGAAGCATTGATCTTTGATTTGATTTGAGTTTGGACGCTTAAGCTTTAATTTGGAGACGGCGGCCATGGCTCAAGAGAGATTCCAGCAGCATTTAGGTGTCATATGAATTTGTGAGTTAGGCTAGGTCTGGGTGTTTTTTTATAGGTGTAGCAATTCATTTCAGCCATCGGATTAACCCTAAAACCCATCCGGACCATCAAAACTCATCCCGGGCCTCAAAAATGGGTTCTGGACCACCCCAGGCCGACCTGTACAGGGGGGGTCGACACTATAGTCGACTTGGGGGGGGGGGGGGGAGGTCGACTATAGTGTCGACACTATGGTCGACCTGGGTCAGTTTGCTGAAATCTTGTTTTGGCCATTTCTTGGTCATACGGACTCCGATTTTCGAAAACTCGGACTCTATTTCGCGTATTTTTCCGAGAGGAACACAATGGTGATGTCCATTTTACCTAATTCCTGATTCTTAAATTAATTATTCTTATTTTACTATCTTTTCCATTACATACATCATTATCGAACTAATTTTTCTTCTCTTCCATGTATTAATTAATTCTTCTTACGCATCACCATTATCTACCCATCATAAGCATATTTTTATATATTTTATTTTTAATTATATTAAAAATACGGGGTATTACACCGTTGGTGATATACATTCGATACACTCAAGCGAAATAAGTTGTCGGTCATGTGTGGCCGGGTTGTAAGATGTTCTTGTTGAACCCAGTGTATTCCCCTCTAGAGATACACTATCGGCAAGTGGTTCCATACCTTGTCATAGTTGGAATCCAATATCCAATAAGCGCCAACGGTTTTGATTGTATACTATATATGTGGAGTGTGAGATGCAAGAGTTCTACTAGAATGATATTTATTTTTATTTAAACACTATTATAATATCAGAAGATATATATATATATATATATATATATATATATATATATGATTTCAAAATGTTCTGGGTTATCGTAAGGTAAAAAACAACGGTGTTTAAGTGTGGATTTGGTCTTACGATTATCCCTTCTTTTAGAAATGATATGTTTAACTTTAAAATCAAGTTAAATGACACCCTTAAACTTAGTGGGTTTATGACTCTGGTTCACCAAACTGTTCCGACATTTGTAATGCTCGGGTTGACCCGGATTTTACAAGTTTAGGTTATTGGGCACTATGAAGTTCAGAAGACGTGCTGCAGAAGTTCAAACGTATTATTATTCATTTCGCTGTGTGTTATATATGAGGACAGATTGTTATAACTTCCCAGATGTATTCTGATGATTGTAAGTATTTATTTCAAGCTTTCAATAAAGATTTATTTCTATATTATATTTTTTTCCACTGCGATGTGAGACTCTGATTTTGTTGTGTTCTTCTTCTTTTTCTTCTATTCTAATACTTCTTTCTTTCTTATCTCATCCTCTAAATTCTTTCTATTGGCATCTAGGTTTCCAGTACAATTTGGGTTGAACTGGAGTTGTTTGGTCAACTCAAAAGTACAATCTTAGTGCAGTTGCGGCTAAGTCCTGAGACATAGGCTAGATTTTCACGAATTCGGTAAGGACGATCTCTTGCCTTGGTTCATGATGGAAATCCAACTTCCAATACGACATTGTGCGGTTTTGATTGTAAACCTATATGTGGCGGCATAGTGGAATGGGACGCTCATGTTGTCTATGATTGATATATTACGATTGAAATTTCTTTTGAAACAAATATACACTAATATTAATATCAAATGATTTGTTTTGTTCGTATCAAGCATATTTTGGCCATTATAAGGTAAAACTCTGTCCTCCGGTTTGCGTTGCATTGTGTGATGGGACTCGAGTCTTATAATGGCTTCATTTCTTCTAAAAAGGCATTACGTTGTTTAAATACTTTACTTTATTCATGCACTGGCAATCATTGGAGTAAACCCGTTCCGCGCTAGCGGCGTGGTCCTATGATCAGGCTTTTAAATCTCCCTGAGATTGCCGAGATGAAAATCCCGAGATATGAGCCAAAATCCGAGATTTGGAAGCTTGTCTATTTATAAGTGTTTCAAATATCGCCGGAGATATCCAAGATATTTTTCCGAGTTATTGGCCAAAATCCAAGATTTAAAACCTTGCTTATGATTTGCCTTATTATTATTGTTTACCAGTTAAGTACATTTCTCATACCAGTCCCATGACTGACCCGTAGTTTTTTTCACTTGTAAACTTGGGTGCCCCTATTTTCTACATGGGCAACCTAGTATTCAGGTTTTAGCAGACTCATTTTTGATAGCTATGGAGCTAGATCTGGACTTTATCATTTCTATTGTACTATTTCAGTCACTACTATGTATATTATGTTTGATTCCGCTGTAGACATTTTATATTAAGCTGAAACTGTATTCTGTGCTAAGTATGATCCCTATTGTGCTGTGTAACTCTGATGATTATATTATTTCCAGTGAACTTGATGTACATTATCTTGTGTAATGATATATTTCTATTGTGCTGTTATATGTTTATGTGTTATGTTCCACTGATTATCCTCGCTTCCGTGGCATGGGCGGTTTGGGTCGTCGTAATATATGTGGAAAATGAAATTCAATTGACCATTCTTCCTCTAGATATTTAATTTCCAATTTAAAGATATTCTTGAATTAAATACTCATCAATCAAAATCTTGACCATTCTCCTCCTTTTGTTATCATCAAAAGAATAATAGAAATCGAAATAGTGATGGATATAGACCATAAATATAAATTCAGATTAAGAGAGAGAATATATATCGTAATCCCTATTTAATCAAACAAAAATCATAATAATCTTTAAATCAGAAGCAAATTTCACTTTCAAAATGAATAGATTTACGATGGATTTTATAGAACGAGGAGAGTCCAGTAAAATTGAATATTTGAATATGAATTTTAAAGATTTTAAATAAACTCAAACTGTGGTAAGCACTTGCTAACTACGCATAGCCCAAAGGTCTTTTAAATGGGGTTAGTAGTAACTCAACTTTATCCTCTCTGACGAGTTCCATCCATGCACAACCCAAAGGTCTTCTAAGTGAGAATGGAAGCACATAGAGATTAAGGTAATTCACCCACGCATAACTGCGAGGACTTTTAAATGGGAGTGAATACCAAGGATAAATAATATAATATTTTTTTCTTTTTTCTTTTTATTATTTCCAAGATATTTTCTTTCCAAAAAATAATTTGAACTCTCCAAATTAAATAAAACCATGATGAATGGCAGAAATGTGGTAGATATAGAAGGTGATCGTGAAATAAGCTCTAATTCAAAGATATTATAAAATCTATACAATCATCATGAGATTTTAAAATAACATCTCCTCTAGCTATGAATTATACCATAGTCACAACTCATCACAATTTCATAAATATATTAATAATTTTGATGAGTTTCAAAAAATGGTTCAAATTTGTCAATAATTTCAATTTTTGAATAAATAATCAAAAATAATTTTAAAATTGGAAATATCAATTTCTTGTGACGACCCCAAATCCCGTACTGACGGAGACACGGGTTATCTTTGGAATATAACACATAAACTGATAATAATAGAACATAAATAAATAAATACACCAGATAATGAACAATAGAATATACAGGATAAACGTAATCATCAGAGTTACACAATATACAAGATCATACTTAGTACAAATACAGTTCAGCTATACATAAATGTCTACAGCGGAAACAAACAAAATATGTACAATAGGAGCTGAACAGCATAAAAAGAGAAAAATAATAGAATCCATCTTCAGCTCCAGCTATCCAAAAAGAGCCAGCTAAACCTGAATACAAGGCTGCCCATGTAGAAAAAGGGGCACACGAGTTTGAGAGTGAAACAAACTACGAGTCAGTCAAAGGACTGGTATGAGAAATCTACTCAACACATTTATAATATGGCTAATCACAGGACCACGCCACTTTCGTGGAACGGGTTTACTCCATTGGATTTCCAGTGCTTTAAAAACAAATCTTTCTTTTTAAATCTCGCAATGCTTTTTATAAAAATGAAGCCATTATAAGACTCAGTTCCCATCACACAATGCAACGCAAACCGGAGGATAGAGTTTTTTCCTTATAATGGCCAAGATATGCTTGATACGAATAAAACAAAAGCATTTGATAGTACTACTAGTGTTTATATGTTTCAAAAACAATTTCGAATCATAACTATCAATCAAAGACGACATGGGTACCATATATCATGTCGCCATATATATTTACAATCAAAACCGCACGATGTCGTATTTGGAAATTGGATTTCCGTCATGAACCAAGGCAAAAGATAGTCCTTACCGAATTCAAGACAATCTAGCCTACCATGTCTCAGGATCAGAGCTCGAGTGACCCTTAGATCGTCAGGGCCGGTCCACCGATGTGGATTAAAATGCCTGAGTAATACGTCTCCCCGCCATATGGGGCGCAAATGAGCCAACGAATGACTCCATCGGACCCGGATCTTCCGATCTAACCGAGGCGCCTCGCAATAGTAATAACCACATAAGTAAAATGTCAGGCCATGTAAAAACACTGACACAACTCCTAGCTAGAAAGAAACGCATGCACTCCCTGAGGTCCTTCTCCCGTTTCTGGTTCATACTGGGGTGTGAGGCTCGCGAATTTACTTTATACACAAAGCTACGCCACGCAGGCGGTGCTTTGATCATCACCACAAGACTTTTCTTTTCAATAGAAGCCCTGATCATTTGCCACTTAGGCATGCCACACTAGCAATTCATGTCATGCGACTGATGTCCATCGATAGACAACCTCTGAACTCGTGCGTTTCAGAGAAGAGCGTTAAGCAAAAGAATAGATTCTCCGCCGCAAAACAGATGTATATTTAATAGAGATCAATCAACATAGAATAAAATCCAATGTCAGACACACAGTCCATTTACAAGTCCGTTCTGGGTCTGAATGAAACCGGAGGCACTATATACCTCGCAAACCTATCGATCACCACGTACGTCTGGACGATCACCACTCATTTTCCATATTTCGGGATGCCTCCCAATCAGGACCTCGGTTACCATCTAAACGAGGTGAAGATCTCAGGTCTTCGACCACCGTCTTCATCTTCGATTTCTTATCGTCGATGCAGTTATTAAGAATGGGATAAACCCGGTCTTTCTGAGCAACTCGCGTATATAATAAACAAGTGCAACACTAACATACACACGCATCATTTCAATTCATTAGTCACTAACCGTCAATCAGTAAGAGAACAATTTCCCAAATATTAACCCCGAAGGCCGAAACCAACATCAGATCAACACCCAGAAAACCATACGACTTAGCCAACCTTCAGTTAATTTCTAAATTTCACATCCATATCGTTTATAATATTGTATAACGATTTATCGCTATTTTTATTTATTTTAAAATAGCCAATTTATTCAAAATGATGCTTCGGGCCATAACGCGGCCGTGGCGCTGTTTTTCTTCAGATTTGATTTACACATATCTGAAAATCTAGCCTTTGGATCTTTACAAAATTTACATCATTAGAAAAATCTTTTCAAAACGAATCCAACGGTTCCAGTTTCGGAAATTCCGACGGTCGGATCTCCCAGTATAATCGTTTGAAGTTTCTATTTCAAAATACAAACTGCAGCGTCGTTATTCGATTAAATATAATTATATATATATAAATATAATCGATTCTGGCGCTGTTTTACTTCAGATTTGAATTAAACATTCCAGACAATCCAACCGTTGGATTTTTACAAAGTTGGTGCCGTTGGAAAGATATTTCCAAAGCGAACCTAACGGTTGCGATTTCAGGAAAATCCGATGGGCGGATCTCCCATACTAATCGTTTGAAATCACGGTTTCAAAATACGAACTGCAGCGTCGTTATTCGATATATTTTAATTCTATTTATATAAATATATCGATTCTTCGATTTCAAAGCTATATTCTTTTCATAGATTTGATAAAAATGATAATTTTATCTAACTGACTTCTATTTCAACACTTCACTATTTTTACCAATTCATGTATATAATAAAAATGTGGTTTTTATTGTAAAACAATTCATTTCAAAACACTACTATTTTATACAGTTTATATAGATAATAAAAATACGATTTTTATTATAAAACAATTCCTTTCAAAACAAGATTATTTTATATAGTTCATATAGATGATAAAAATGTGATTTTTATTATAAAACAATTTATTTCAAAATATGAATACTATTCAACACATGAATTTCAATTCAACGAATGAATATCGATTCAACACATGAAGGTTTTCTATTGTTTATATAAATCGATAAAAAGGTGATTTTTATATTTTAAAACACGAATACCATTCAACACATGAATTTCAATTCAACGAATGAATATCGATTCAACACATGAAGGTTTTCTATAGTTTATATATATAGATAAAAATGTGATTTTTATATCTAAAACCCGAATACCATTCAACACATGAATTTCAATTCAACGAATGAATATCGATTCAACACATGAAGGTTTTCTATAGTTTGTATATATCAATAAAAATGTGGTTTTTATATTTAAAACACGAATACCATTCAACACATGAATATTTCTATTCAACATATGAATATCGACTCAACACATGAAGGCATTCTATTCAACGAATAAATATAATTTCAGCAAATGAAAATAATTCAAACATATGAATATTATTCAAAATTTCGGCAGCATAACGGCAGGGTAGTTAAAACCGGGACCGTCACTAGTACGGCTCCTCGCTCTACCTTAAAACCACGCGGTTTTTGACAATGGGGAATCATGCATCTAGTTCGCACGCAGGCGACATGTATATTTATTTCATTTCCACAAACTAATCCTATGTGGTTTCAACCCAATATTTCTCAACCACAAACGGGTATTTTTCAACCACAATCAATCAATATCAACCACAAACAATTTCAATCAACCATTCGCTATCAATCAATTTTCACACCAATCACAACCAATAAATATCGTCCATGGTTTGTGGACGAGGGGCGTATATATATATTATATAGCATTTCACTTCTATTTCAACACATATATAATTTTTACAATGCATATACAACTTATACATCGAACGTACAACTTATACAACGCTTATACAAGAGGTGTACAACGCTTATATAACTCATACATCGACTATATAATTTATACATTGTCGTTTTCCATGTCGTTTATAAATTAGAAATCTCACATTGGGTTCCACTCCACCAAAAATAGCAGAAGGCTCAGAAAAATATGCGGTCTCTTCTAGAATGTAGAAGACGTCCACACGAGTCCACTGTCTCTTGTTTCACTGAATTTCAATAACACAGCAAAAAGATATGATTTTTACCAGTTTGCAACGGTTTTAAACTATTAAAAACAATTTTAATTAAACAGCCGTACCTCTTCAGAACTGGTTCCAAACTAGGTTTGGATTTTTCGCGAAATCCATGAAGCGATGCGAGGATCGGAGGGTACAGCGTCGAAGGGGGAAGTGGGGTGCTCCTGCGCGCGGTGGAGCGGTGAACTCTGGTGGTCGGAGGTGGCTGCGGCGGAGCTCGAAAGTTGAGCACTTCCCGGGCTCGCAACAAGACGAATACTGAACGATAATTGCCGAACTTTACATGGATTTGAAGAGGACGGTTAGAGCTTCAAAATGGATCCAAATTTGCTCGATTTCATTGAAAAATGAGAGAGAAATCAAGCCGGGAAGATTTGAATGGTTTTCGCCGTTCGTTCGGGGAGAGAGAAAGGATTTTCTTTTATTTATTTTAAAAAAAATTATGATTGGTCAGGGGAGTTTTAAAGTGGTTTTCTGACACGACCACCAATCTAAACCCAACGACTGTCATCCCTAGCGTTTTACCCCCATTCTGAACACAAAGAGATATGTTTCGTAGGCCTATTCGACTGTTTCAGTCAGTTTTCCTTCAAATTAAAATATAAAACATTCAATATTTGATTTGAACATGCATTTCAATTTGCTAGGGCCACAAACTGGTTCAAAAAATTCCAGAAAAATAAATCTGGCTATGTTTTGACGATGCGGTCCCAACAAAACCAGTTTCGTCGAATTCTGAGACCGTTTGCAAAAAGGCCCATTTCTGGTCGATCCAATTTAACTGTAATTGACCAAAACACGTTTTCCTTTGCCACGCTCACATACTAGCTTCAAAAATTACAAAATTTGAAATCTAGCAATAACTTCACATCCCGGATCCAACAAAAGTGGTTTCGTCGAATTCCGAGGTCGTATGCAAAATGGCCAATTTCACGGGCTATATAAATTCCATAGCGACCTTTCTGAAAATTCATTTGGCCATAACTTTTGCTTTCCGCAATAAAAATTCGATTTTCCAGATTCGTTAGAAAGGTATTCACTAACAGATTTAAATATTTTTGGTTTCGCTCAAATCCGTTTTGTTTTGCACCCGGTATAATCCGATAAAGTTTGAATTCAATTTTTGAAACTGCAGCGCTATTTCAGGCCTTGTTTATAATTAGAATTAATTATATTCGTTTTCAAACGTCGATTCAAACTCACTTTTCATTGCTATTATTTAAAATATTTATTTTAAATATTTAAAATCCATTATTTTAGCCAATTTAAAATTTTTAAATTGGTTCAGATTTTCCGGGTCGTTACAATCTCCCCCACTTAAAACTTTTCGTCCCCAATAAGGAACAAAGTCGAAAGTGGTTTGATTAATCAACTCTACATCTAATCTGGCTTCCATTCTCCAACTTTTTAGTTTTTGAGAAATTTCAAATTCTTCAAAAATTTGGCTAACACCAGGAATTTTCGAAAAAATTCGCCATAACCTCCTTTGTACGGGGAGAGATTTGGAAATTTATTGGGCCGTATTAGGTACCCAATTAATCCTAATAAGCATACACATATTAATAGTGATATATTCTAGTGTTTACAGGGGAGCGTGTATTGATAATAACTCCAGAGAATAAATTCTCGTCACCCTGTCCCGTGTGGGAAATAAATAGTCCATGTGCCATATCTAATAACTAGAGAGACGTGATTATTGTCAACTCCAGACCCGTGTGGGGTTTTTATTAATCTGGAAATTTTCTCGTTATAATTTAAATAGTCCATATCAGTCATCAGTTCAACTTGTAAAATATAGTCATCGCCATACAAGCCTCTCGCTCGTATGGTAAATCTTCCACCTCGTCACACAAGCTCCAAATGCTTATGTGGTATATGATGAAGTATGCCTATCTTCTGAAGTATGCCATGTTATGTAGTTCAAAATTAATTGTTACTATCCTATGGCGACATTTATTTTTACATACAGAATAACCAGCACTCCGCATCCAATGGCATTCACAGGAGTTGATATAATAATATTTCGCATCCAACTCATTAAGGTTTACCTATTTGTCGGGCACGCAAATAAAATCTTTACTCAACAGCTAATCCATTTACCTGTTCAAACATATATAATACAAATGTATATATTTCTATTTATTTTCTAATCAGTTCAATGCGTGATATAATCGAATAAAACTTACCATTCATTCTATTGTTGATTAAATTAACTATTGTTTCAATAATTTAATTAATCTAAATTACTATCACACAACACAAACTGCCATCTAATTGTTTTTAACCTTTCAAAATCATACAAATCAATTTCTATATTCTTTTAAAATCATTCAGAGTATAGAATTAAAAGTGCACATCCATGGAAAGAAAATAACAACAGAGTAGAGAACCAATTGGTAATGCAAAGTATGGTAAATGTACCTTGCACCGGAGTCAATCAGAGATATCCACTCGGCATCTAGGATAGGCTTTCTGGATGCTCTCCTCAGTTTCCCAAGTACAATCTCGCGGATCTCCACTCCATTGCACTTTGACTAAGTGAACCTTCCTGTTCCTCAGTTCTTTGGTTTCTTTGCCGATGATCTTTAGCGGCTCTCTTCTCACAGCTAATTCAGGGGTAATTTCAATATCCTGTTGAGCTGCTTCTTCCACGATCAAGTCCGGATCATGAACGTGCTTTCGAAGTTGGGATATGTGAAATACATCATGAACTCCAGGCAACCAATCAGGCAATTTAACCCTATAAGCGAGAGTTCCGATTCCTTCCAAAATAGGAAACGGACCAATGAATTTGGGCGCCAACTTTTCAGTTTAACCGAACCGGATAACTCCTCTCATCGGCGATACTTTCAAATATACGTAATCGCCAACAGCAAATGATATATCTCTTCTTCTCCTATCGGCGTAGCTCTTTTGTCAGCTTTGAGCTGCGAGTAATCGCTTCTTAATAAAGTCGACTTTGTCGGCAGCTTCTCGGATCATATCTGGCCCTAACACAAGTCTATTTCCAGGTTCAACCCATCAAGCAGGAGATCGACACGGTATACCGTATAATGCTTCGAATGGCGACATTGTCAGAATTGCCTGGTAGCTGTTGTTATAAGAGAATTCAGCCAAATGTAGATGGTCTTCCCATGATCCACCTAAATCTAGAACACAAGCCCGCAATAGATCTTCTAGTATACGATTCACCCTCTCAGTTTGACCATCTGTCTGAGGATGATATGCAGTGCTCAAGTTCAACTTCGTTCCCAGCTCTACTTGAAATGCCTCCCAGAATTTGCTAGTAAATATTGTATCTCTATCACTGACTATACTGAGCGGCACTCCATGTAGTCTAACTATTTCCTTGAAATAAATCTGCGCCAGACTCTGAGCAGTTATGTTTGATCTGACAGGTATAAAATGGGCGGTCTTCGTGAAGCGATCTACGATCACCCAAATACTGTCATTTCCTTTTCTGGTTCTGGGCAAACCATCAATGAAGTCCATGGAAATATGTTCCCACTTCCAACCAGGAACGTCTAGCGGTTGTAACAATCCTGCCAGTTTCTGTTGGTCGCTTTTGACTAGCTGGCAAGTAGGGTATCGGCTAACATATAAGGAAATGTCCCTTTTCATCGACTTCCACCAGAAAGTGCATTTGATGTCATTGTACATTTTGCTTACTCCCGGATGGATACTAAGTTTTGACTTGTGGCATTCATCCAGTACTTCCTTTCGGAGCTCAGGAATGTTAGGAACACAGATTCGACCTTTCAGCCTTAGAAACCCCTCATCATCAACTTGAAAACTCGAGGGTTCGCCTTTCTGAATTATCTCTCTGATCTTCTGAATGAAGTGATCATCCTTCTAAAGAGCAGATATTTTATCCATCAATGAAGTCATGATAATAAAACTAGCGATCATCTCATTCTTTCGGCTTAACGCATCTGCCACGACATTGGCTTTCCCTGGAGTGTACATAATTTCAAAGTCATATGCTGCAAGAAACTCCAGCCAACGTTTTTGCCTCAGATTCAAGTCTTTCTGAGTGAACAGATACTTTAACGACTGATGGTCTGTATACAGTTCGAATTTCTCACTCAGAAGATAGTGTCTCCAGATTTTCAAAGAGAATACGATAGCCAACAACTCAAGATCATGAGTTACATAGTTTTTCTCGTGCGGCTTCAGTTGACGGCTAGCATAAGCAACCACTTGACCCCTTTGCATTAACACTGCGCCAAGGCCTTCTCTAGAAGCATCAGTCTAGACTTTCAAATCCTGATTGCCATCAATGATGGTTAATACTGGAGCAGTCATTAATCTTAACTTTAGTTCTTCAAAAGCCTCCTCACTTTCAAGAGTCCATTTGAATTTAGAGTGCTTCTTTGTAAGCTTCGTTATGTGACCAGATATCTTCGAAAAGTTTTTAATGAACTTCCGGTAATAGCTAGCCAATCCGAGAAAACTGCGGACTTCTGTAGGAGTATTGGGCTATTTCCAATTCTGGATAGCTGTGATTTTGCTTGGATCCACAGCAATTCCTTCTTTCGATATGACGTGGCCCAGAAATTTCACTTCATCTTGCCAGAATATACATTTGGACAGTTTGGCTTTCAATACATTCCTTCTCAGAATTTCTAGAACCTGTTCCAAATGTTTTTCATGTACGGCCTTGGATTTAGAGAAGATTAGAATATCATTAATAAAAACCAGAACAAATTTATTCAAAACTCCTCTGAACACTCTATTCATCAGATCGACGAAGTATGCTGGAGCGTTTCATAAGCCGAATGGCATTACTAACCACTCGTAGAATAAGTCGGGACCTCTGAATGCTGTCATTGGAGCATACTCTTCGGCAATTCGAAGTTGATGGAAGCCTGTAGCTAGGTCCATTCGTGAAAATACTTGTGCACCATTCAATCGATCCAACAAATCATCAATCCGCGGCAATGGATATTTGTTCTTTATGGTCTGCTTGTTCAAATCACGATAATCCACACATAGCCGTAGAGTACCGTCAGATTTTGGGACAAATACCACTGCTGCTCCCCAATCAGAGAAACTGGGCCTGATCAGACCCTTCCATACTAGCTGTCTTATTTGATTGTCTAATTGCTCTTTCTCTTTCAAGGAAATTCTTCGAATAGCGTGAACTACCGGCCTTACATTAGGAATTAAAGCAATTTTGAAATCTATTTCTCTTTGCGAAGGTAAGCGAACAACTTCTTCGAACACATCCGCATAGTTCTTGACGACAGGAATGTCTTTGATGAGGTCAGGAATATTCTCTGTGACTTCAGGGATATTTTCTATTTGGGATGGAGAAACATCCAACGCTGCCCAAAAATCCTTTCTATTAGAATTCTGACCTTAACAGGGAATGGTTATATAATCACCTGATTTTATCTTCGCCTTTACGACTCTGTCAGCGCATTTAACTTCAGCTTCATATTTGGTCAACCAATCTAACCCCAAGATACGATCAAACTCTTTAAAATTCATGACGACCGCGATGGTAGGAAACCGATAACGAGAAAAAGAAACCTGCACTCCACAAACCCAACTGAGATCAATAGAACCCCCAACCGGATTCTGGACAGACATTGGTTCTTTGAGCTTCTTCAAATTCAAATCTAATTTCTTAGCTGCATTCTTGGCAATGAAGCTTCGTGACGCGCCTGTGTCAAACAGTACTTTAAATGGAATATCTTTGACAGTAAGCGTGCCTTCTAAAACATCTGGCCTTTCCGGAGCAGACGAAGATGCAGGCACTTTTGCCACTTCATTTACATGTACTGCTTCAAGTATTCTGAATAGCGGGCAGGCCTTTAAAAGATGACCGGCCTGTTGGCATTGACTGCACTTTCTATTCTCTTGAAAATTCATCCCGGATTTAGACCCATCACCCTTTCGTCTGTTCGAAGATCTACATTTTCTCATCGAATGCCCTTGCTGATCGCACTTTAGACATACGACTGTCTTTACCTTTTTCTGATTGATCTTTGGCCTCTTCTTGACTTCAGCCTTCGTACTGGCCTCAGGCTGCACACTTGTCTCTGGACTATCAGCTTCAAATTTTCTTTTTCTGCTAGAACAGATTTCTTCTTTGTCTCGCAACATGCCTTTCTTATGGAGATCTTCGTAATGATAAGCCATATAAATCATTTCTGAAAAAGGAAGCTTCACATGCCCCATTACTTTATTCTGATATTTCCTTTGAAGCCCGTATATAAATCTCAGATTCTTTTTCCTCGTATCCCGAATTAGATGGGGAGCAAAGTGAGAAAGTTCATTGAATTTCTTATGATATTATGAGATGGTCATATCTCCTTGTATCAAATAAGAAAGTTCATCACATAGTCGCTCAGTCGCTTCGGGAGGAGTAAATCTCTCCAGGAAAATCATTTTGAATCTATCCCAGGTGATATCACCTTTTGGATTATCCTTAATACTGAATCCCACCAGAACAAAGCTTCGTCTTCGAGTGCCAGGAGGCCAGTAATATTTTCTGGTCATCCCTCAGTTTTAATGCTTTGAAGATTTTCTCAGCCGAACGAATCCAGGCTTGTGTTTTCATAATTGATTCTTCACCCGAGAAGGGTTTTCCACCTAGATTTCTATATTTCAAAAATAGAGCTTCTATATCCGGGTCAGTATTACTTCTTCTGTTTCTGGCACTCATTTTCTAGTACTTCTGCAAACAGCAGATCAAGTGTCAGGTCACAGAAAAGACATTTCAAAATATAGAGACAATTACTTGAATGTAAATGTGTCTATCTAGGTGTTATTTCATTCTGCTACTCATACTAGGATATTACTGATCCTATCTGTATTGAGTTTCCCTTGCTAGAACACTACTGGTTCTATTTCTGACGAGTTCGTTAATATGTTATATTCCAGAACTAAGCTTAACCAAAGCTCTGATACCACGTTGTGACGACCCCAAATCCCGTACTGACGGAGACAAGGGTTATCTTAGGAATATAACACATAAACTGATAATAATAGAACAGAAATAAATAAATACACCAGATAATGAACAATAGAATATACTGGATAAACGTAATCATCAGAGTTACACAGTATACATTATCATATTTAGTACAAATACAGTTTAGCTATACATAAATGTCTACAGCGGAAATAAACAAAATATGTACAATAGGAGCTGAACAACATAAAAAGAGATAAATAATAGAATCCATCTTCAGCTCCAGCTATCCAGAAAGAGCCAGCTAAACTTGAATACAAGGCTGCCCATGTAGAAAAAGCGGCACCCGAGTTTGAGAGTGAAACAAACTACGAGTCAGTTATGGGACTGGTATGAGAAATCTACTCAACACATTTATAATATGGCTAATCACAGGACCATGCCACTTTCGTGGAACGGGTTTACTCCATTGGATTGCCAGTGCTTTAAAAACAAATATTTCTTTTTAAATATCGCAATGTTTTTTATAAAATTGAAGCCATTATAAGACTCAGTTCCCCTCACACAATGCAACGCAAACCGGAGGATAGAGTTTTTTCCTTATAATGGCCAAGATATGCTTGATACGAATAAAACAAAAGCATTTGATAGTACTACTAGTGTTTATATGTTTCAAAAACAATTTCGAATCATAACTATCAATCATAAACGACATGGGTACCATATATCATGTCGTCGTATATATTTACAATCAAAACCGCACGATGTCGTACTTGGAAATTGGATTTCCGTCATGAACCAAGGCAAAAGATAGTCCTTACCGAATTCAAGACAATCTAGCCTACCATGTCTCAGGATCAGAGCTCGAGTGACCATTGGATCATCAGGGCCGGTCCACAGATGTGGATTAAAATGCCTGAGCAATACGTCTCCCCGCCCTATGGGGCGCAAATGAGCCAATGAATGACTCCATCGGACCCAGATCGTCCGATCTAACCGAGGCGCCTCGCAACAGTAATAACCACAAAAGTAAAATGTCAGGCCGTGTAAAAACACTGACACAACTCCTAGCTAGAAAGAAACGCATGCCCTCCCTAAGGTCCTTTTCCTGTTTCTGGTTCATACCGGGGTGTGAGGCTCGCGAATTTACTTTATACACAAAGCTACTCCATGCAGGTGGTGCTTTGATCATCACTACAAGACTTTGCTTTTCAACAGAAGCCCTGATCATTTGCCACTTAGGCATGCCACACTAGCAATTCATGCCATGCGACTGATGTCCATCGATATACAACCTCTGAACTCGTGCGTTTAAGAGAAGAGCGTTAAGCAAAAGAATAGATTCTCCGCCGCCAAACAGATGTATATTTAATAGAGATCAATCAACATAGAATAAAATCCAATGTCAGACACACAGTCCATTTACAAGTCCGTTCTGGGTCTGAACGAAACCGGAGGCACTATATACTCTCAAACCCATCGATCACCACGTACGTCTAGACGATCACCACTCATTATCCATATTTCGGGATGTCTCCCAATCAGGACCTCGGTTACCATCCAAACGAGGTGAAGATCTCCGGTCTTCGACCACCGTCTTCATCTTCGATTTCTTATCGTCGATGCAGTTATTCAGAATGGGATAAACCCGGTCTTTCTGAGCAACTCGTGTATATAATAAACAAGTGCAACACTAACATACACACGCATCATTTCAACTCATTAGTCACTAACCGTCAATCAGTAAGAGAACGATTTCCCAAATATTAACCCCGAAGGCCGAAACCAACATCAGATCAACACCCAGGAAACCATTCGATTTAGCCAACCTTCAGTTAATTTCTAAATTTCACATCCATATCGTTTATAATATTGTATAACGATTTATCGCTATTTTTATTTATTTTAAAATAGCCAATTTATTAAAAATGACGCTTTGGGCCATAACGCGGCTGTGGCGCTGTTTTTCTTTAGATTTGATTTACACATATCTGAAAATCTAACCGTTGGATCTTTACAAAATTTACATCATTAGAAATATCTTTTCAAAACGAATCCAACGGTTTCAGTTTTGGGAAATTCCAACGGTCGGATCTCCCGGTATAATCGTTTGAAGTTTCGATTTCAAAATACGAACTGCAGCGTCGTTATTCAATTAAATATAATTATATATATAAATATAAATATAATCGATTCTGGTGCTATTTTACTTCATATTTGAATTAAACATTCCAGACAATCCAACCGTTGGATTTTTACAAAGTTGGTGCCGTTTGAAAGATATTTCCAAAGCGAACCCAACGGTTGCGATTTCAGGAAAATCCGATAGGCGGATCTCCCGTACTAATCGTTTGAAATCACGGTTTCAAAATACGAACTGCAACGTCGTTATTCGATATATTTTAATTCTATTTATATAAATATATCGATTCTTCAATTTCAAAGCTATATTCTTTTCATAGATTTGATAAAAATGATATTTTTATCTAACTGGCTTCTATTTCAACACTTCACTATTTTTACCAATTCATGTATATAATAAAAATGTGGTTTTTATTGTAAAACAATTCATTTCAAAACACTATTGTTTTATACAGTTTATATAGATAATAAAAATAGGATTTTTATTATAAAACAATTCCTTTCAAAACAAGATTATTTTATACAGTTCATATAGATGATAAAAATGTGATTTTTATTATAAAACAATTTATTTCAAAATATGAAAACCATTCAACACATGAATTTCAATTCAACGAATGAATATCGATTCAACACATGAAGGTTTTCTATAGTTTATATAAATCGATAAAAGGTGATTTTTTTATTTTAAAGCACGAATACCATTCAACACATGAATTTCAATTCAACGAATGAATATCGATTCAACACATGAAGATTTTCTATAGTTTATATATATAGATAAAAATGTGATTTTTATATTTAAAACACGAATACCATTCAACACATGAATTTCAATTCAACGAATGAATATCGATTCAACACATGAAGGTTTTCTACAGTTTGTATATATCAATAAAAATGTGATTTTTATATTTAAAACACGAATACCATTCAACACATGAATTTCTATTCAACAAATGAATATCGACTCAACACATGAAGGCATTCTATTCAACGAATAAATATAATTTCATCAAATGAAAATAATTCAAACACATGAATATTATTCAAAATTTCGGCAGCATAACGGCAGGGTAGTTAAAACCGGGACCGTCCCTAGTACGACTCCTCGCTCTACCTTAAAACCTCGCAGTTTTTGACAATGGGGAATCATGCATCTAGTTCGCACGCAGGCGGCATGTATATTTATTTCAGTTCCACAAACTAATCCTATTTGGTTTCAACCAAATATTTCTCAACCACAAATGGGTATTTTTCAACCACAATTAATCAATATCAACCACAAACAATTTCAATCAACCATTCGCTATTAATCAATTTTCACACCAATCACAACCAATAAATATCGTCCATGGTTTGTGGACGAGGGGCGTGTATATATATATATATATATATATATATATATATTTATATATATATATATATAGCATTTCACTTCTATTTCAACACATATATAGTTTTTACAACGCTTATACAAGAGGCGTACAACGCTTATATAACTCATACATCGACTATACAATTTATACATCGTCGTTTTCCATGTCGTTTGTAAATTAGAAATCTCACATTGGGTTCCACTCCACCAAAAATAGCAGAAGGCTCAAAAAAAAAAATGCGGTCTCTTCTAGAATGTAGAAGACGTCCACACGAGTCCACTGTCTCTTGTTTCACTGAATTTCGATGACACAGCAAAAAGATATGATTTTTACAAATTTTCAACAGTTTTAAACTGTTAAAAACAGTTTTAATTAAACAGTCGTACCTCTTCAGAACTGGTTTAAAACTAGGTTTGGATTTTTCGCGAAATCCGTGAAGCGATGCGAGGATCGGAGGGTGCAGCGTCGAAGGGGGAAGTGGGGCGCGCCTACGCGCGGTGGAGCGGTGAACTCCGGTGGTCGGAGGCGGTGGCGGCGGAGCTCGAAGCACTTCCCGGGCTCGCAACTCGACGAATACTGAACGATAATTGCCAAACTTTACATGGATTTGAAGAGGACAGTTAGAGCTTCAAAATGGATCCAAGTTTGCTCTATTTCGTTGAAAAACGAGAGAGAAATCAAGCCGGGAAGATTTGAATGGTTTTCGCCGTTCGTTCAGGGAGAGAGAAAGGATTTTCATTTTTTTAAAAAAAAATATGATTGGTCGGGGGAGTTTTAAAGGGGTTTTTTGACACGACCACCAATCTAAACCCAACGAATGTAGTCCCTAGCGGTTTTCCCCCATTCCGAACAGAATGGGATATGTTTCGTAGGCCCATTCGACTGTTTCAGTCAGTTTTCCTTCAAATTAAAATATAAAACATTCAATATTTGACTTGAACATGCATTTCAATTTGCCAGGGGCACAAACTGATTCAAAAAATTCCAAAAAATTAATCTGTCTATGTTTAGATGATGCGGTCCCAACAAAACCAGTTTCGTCGAATTCTGAGACAGTTTGCAAAAAGGCCCATTTCTGGTCCATCCAATTTTACTGTAATTGACCAAAACACGTTTTCCTTTGCCACGCTCACATACTAGCTTCAAAAATTATGAAATTTGCAACCTAGCAATAACTTCACATCCCAGATCCAACAAAAGTGGTTTCGCCGAATTCCGAGGTCGTATGCAAAATGGCCAATTTCACGGGCTATATAAATTCCATAGCGACCTTTCTGAAAATTCATTTGGCCATAAATTTTGCTTTCCGCTATGAAAATTCGATTTTTTAGATTCATTAGAAAGGTATTCACTAACAGATTTAAATATTTTTTTGGATTCGCTCAAATCTGTTTTGTTTTGCACCCGGTACAGTCCGACAAAGTTTGAATTCAATTTTTGAAACTGCAGCGCCATTTCAGGCCATGTTTATAATTAGAATTAATTATATTCGTTTTCAAACGTCGATTCAAATTCACTTTTCATTGCTATTATTTAAAATATTTATTTAAAATATTTAAAATCAATTATTTTAGCCAATTTAAATTTTTTAAATTGGTTCAGATTTTCCGGGTCGTTACATTTCAAGTGGGGTTTTTTGAAATATCAAATCAGGTTTGGAAATCGATTTCAAAAATCAATTGGTAAAATATGGAATTTTCTAATATTTCTAACACTGATTGCTACTTCTAGACAATTTTTAAAAAATACTTTTATATGAAATTCAAATTGCCTATGGAATTTAAAGAAATCCAATTACTGATCTTCCAACCCGTTGTCCAGTCACCAAGATACTTAAATAAATCAATTTCCTATATTAGAGCAGCACAAAATCATTTTCAAAGGAAGAATCACAAGTGAATTTTTCAGAGAATTTTTAAACAAGCACAAGAAACATTCAACGATCAAATCTAAAAATAATAATTTGAAATCACTTGAGAAAAAGTCAAATTTTTATAATCTAAGAAATTCAACAATCAATAACGAATGATTTCAAAATCAAGCCAAGTAAAAAAAATGAAATTTTCACAACTAATCAATCATGGCTTTCAAGTAGTCCACTGTATTGAGTTCAGTTTTTCAATATTTTCCAAAAATGAATAAGAAGAAACCCAAAACATTAAAAATGTGTGAAATTTCATTAGCATTCATGAACATCATAAATTTCAAAATTCCAATTTACAGTGTTCAAGATGTTCTCAAAATGTTATGACCCTATCAACATGAATCAACATAAAATAAAAAAACGAAATAAGATAAAAACAAGAGCTTAGAGATCATACCTATCTTACCATAATCAATGTGAACCAATGAATCTCCAACTTAGAATCTATGGCTAAGGAACTCCAAATAATTTTATAATATGAATCAATTTGAATTTTATCTCTCTTAAGCACAGTTGTTCCTTAGCCTCCCTCGGTACCTAAATATTTGTAGTATCGAGTGGTCTAACAAAGACTGTTTTACCACTCCTAGCTTCATTTAAACGTTTTGGTACCCACACCCGTTTATATAACAATCCATTATTATCTATTAAAGTGCCTTTTGTAACCCAGATTTGTTTAGACTTAATCAAATTCATCATATTATCTTTTGGGATCCAAATTCGTTTAATTGAATTGTTTATAAACGAGTTCTTATTTCGTTTATGGTTTAAAAACCCTTTGAAATTATTAGTGTTCAAAATTTCAAATCGATCTTTTTCAAAACCATTTAAAGGATTTTTAAAATCATTAGGATTTTGTTTTTCAACTTGATCAAATCCAAAACCAAGTCCCCTTTTATTGCTAACAAAAAACTGGTTTTTTAACAACATATTAAATGATTTCTCTCCTTTAGAAAATTTAGTCAAAGTTGATTCAAGCCGTTGAATTTTAGATTTAAGATCGCTATTTTCTTTCATTAGATTTGAACAACGTTTAATAGCAATTTCCCCCTTTTCAGCATTAGTTTGTTTTAAAACAAAATTTTCGTTTTCAAGTACTTTGATTTTAGTTTTGGACTCAGAAATCTTAGATTCAAATCGTTTTTGCTTTTCGATCTCAAGTTTATCAAATTCCTTGAATTTTTCAAAATCCTTTTTCAACTAAGAATTTAACCGAGAAAAAATAGATTCTTTATTTTTCAAAACAACAATTTTGTTTTCAAGGATTTTGAAATTCCTTTTTATTTCAAACAATTCATTTTGAAAAGACTCACACTTAACACACTTGAAATTATTAACTTTCTTGATTCCAGACTCAAGCTCATTCAACACCAAATCAGCTTTCAAAAGATTAACTTTCTCAGTAATTTTGGAATTTTAATATTCTCAAAATCTTTCAACTCTATTTGCGAAACATTATTTTTACGAATTAGTTCATGCTCATTTTTTTTTAAATTCAAATTTTCATTTTCAAGCTTTTGAAAATTCTCATTGAGATGAACTAAATTTCTTTCAAATTTGAACAATTTTTGCAATCAAAGTTTCCA
This sequence comes from Allium sativum, assembly GCA_030737875.1. Classification (NCBI taxonomy): domain Eukaryota; kingdom Viridiplantae; phylum Streptophyta; class Magnoliopsida; order Asparagales; family Amaryllidaceae; genus Allium; species Allium sativum. The sequence continues at coordinate 781,899,496 of CM060916.1, forward strand.
AATTTCTTAACGTTTTCAAGTTTTAATTCCAAAACATCATTTTTTGTGATCAACTCAAGATTTTCGGATTTTAACTTTTTTATTTTTTTTATTTTAAATCATCAACGGTTTCATTTAATTTAACACAAAAACCAGCTAAATTTTTAAATGACTTATTACCTAAGCCATCATCTGTTGAATCACCATCGCTATCATCATCTGAGTCGTCATCTGTAAATCCTGTCAAACATAATTATGAGCTTAAATTTGCTTTCGGAGGTTTTGATCTCCTGTTGTCTTTTCTTCTATATATCGATTTGAGAGTGTTCCGTATTTCCTGCGTAGTAGAACAATGTGAGATATGGTCAAAATTTTGACGATCAATATAAGAATATAAAATATGCATTGCACGAGCATTAATCGTAATATTTTTCTTGTCTACAATATCACACCCATTTATAATAATATCCCAACATTTAAAATTAATAGATTTTAAATAAAATTCCATATTTAATTTCCAATTTAAAAAATCGGTTCCACTAAAAATAGTTGGAATATTATTGGACTGACTCTCACTAGACTGACAACTAGAAAACTCACCGTTAGCGAAATCCATGACTCTAGAGTTTTTTTTTAAATAAAAAAATACATGCTCTGATACCACTTGTAGGATCTAAATTAACCCTAGAGGGGGGTGAATAGGGTTTATTGCAGTTTTTGCTGAGTAATAAATAATATCAAACACAGATAATAATCAGAGTAAATGCGAAAAATAAATAACACACAGATATACCCAGCTTCGGCAAAAACCTGCTCACTGATGCATTCCCCAAGGTTTCTACTAGGTATTAGTCAACAATTACAATGCTTATAACACCCGTAAGCTCGCGACAACTCCTAGCCTCTTTGTCCTAACCCTACGCTCAAAACTTATCCTCGGTTTCTACTAGGAGCTACACAAAAAAGGCCTCACAATCTCGCTCTAGTTGCACTAATCCTACTCTCAAAACCCTGCACTTGTTTCTATCCCCAAAAAAGATTTCCTCGAATTACAAAACCGTAATTCGTAAACCCTAGATTTTACAGACTCTAGTAAACTGTTTGGATTGGTTACAAATAAAAGTAAAAATACAACACAAAGTAAAGCAAAACCCTAGATTAAAAATAGAAGGAATTTAAAAACTTCCTTTAATCAACTTAGACTAAGCCGGCCCTTTGTAAACGTTCCATCCTCATTTTCATAGTCCCGTTCACTTTCCTTTATGGAATAAAAAATGGCGGCGGCTTCAAACTAGGGTTTTTCTCTGTTGCACCAAATCGAATCGCTCTTTCTTTAAATTGATGACTTGGATGAACTCTGAAGCTCGAAATCTTTGTGCTCTATTGTTGATTGATTTGGCCAATTGCTTGATCGAAAATCTCCAAAATATATGTGAGTTCTATCTGAAATTATTTATCTTGAATTTTATTGTTTGGATTTTTTGATAGTCCGTTGCCAGTGATGATGGGTGTAATTTACAGGATTAAAACCCGTAAATATTGCTCTGATTTCGTGTTAAACTTGGTTTGATATATGATAAAATATTGGAGCTTGATCGGCTTTGATTTTGTTGAATTTGAATTCTTCAAACGTTTTGGAAATTTGCGTGATAAATACTTTTAACTGGTCTTGAATATATGTTGCGTGATTTCTAGAAATGAAAATTTTAGCAGTCTCATTGCTTGTCCATGATTTCTGAAATTAAACTTTTGGACAATTTCTCTTCAATTTTTCAATCCTTTTGTTACATGATTTGAGTCGATTTCCATAGCATTGAATAAATTCTAGAAATATATTGATAGCCTTCCCTCATAGCTGAACTCATGTTAAACCTGCCTTGATCCTTGCAATTTTACATGCTGATCTGGCCATGAACTGACACACACTTAAATATAAACTCTGGCACTTTAAAACATGTGTATACTTAATCCATGAATTTGTGCACTTGCATGTAAAATGACTTGTAAAAACCCGTAACTTCCCCGGTAAGGAAAGCACGGATCGCTTTGAGGACAAGACCAATCAGAACGCAAACAGAAGAACATTTCATCGCTTATTACAACAATTCCATCAGAATACAAGAATATACAAAGTATGAATAAATATTACACAGAAAATATCAGAGATTTAAATTACATTTAAATACATCACAGTGGGAAAACAATACAAAACACAACTGAACGAGATATACGGATACAGAGCTTTCCGGATATCTTTCCAACTGTAAACCAAGATCCTGTGAATAAAAATGTGCAAAACCAAAACTACTAGCTGTGCGTGTCGAAAATAAGGTGTAACGACCCAACTTTCAAACACATCGGAAGTTGTGTAGTTAATAAGAAATAAGAACAGATAGAAGATAAACACAGAAACATCAGAATCTCACAGTGGAATTTTCACAAAAGATAATACTTTATAACATTACACAACCGTACATGATACATCAGAACATCATATGACTAGTGATATAACCCATTTCTAGTACATCAGTAATTATACATAACATTCACTACTGACTTGCAGACTTATAATTATACAGTAGATAGATGGACCAACACTCAGCAAAATTCTTCATTCCAGCTTCACAAGTTTATCCAAATTCTGATTCACTTGTCTATTCATAACAAGCATTAGGAATACCCAAGAGTTTAAGGGAAAACACAGAAAAATAAACTCCGGGTCAGTCAGGGGACTGTTATAAGTAAACAGTTTAAAAACAGTTTAAAGAAATCAAAATATCTCATAAGACAACGCCGTGAATACGGAACGGTTTTTTACCTTATGAGATCAAAACACTTTGTATACTTGAAAACAGATATTATCATATAAGTTTCCCACAAATAATTTAGAATCTAGAAGAATGCTTGCATCTCACATTCTCCTATATAGTATACAAATAGAAACCCCTTGGCACTTAGGGAAATTGGATTTCCAACTCTGACAAGGTATGGGACCACCTTCCGCTGATGTATCTCGAGAGGCAAATACACCTTGGTTCAACAAGAACGTCTTATAACCCGACCCTCACATGACCGACCACTCATTTCTCTTGAGTGTATCGAACGTATATCACCGATGGTTGTGTACGGCAACAATCCCCGAATAGGCAGAATCGATAGATTAAGAAACAAAAGGAATTTCTCTAGATAGGTGATACTACACCCTAATGAGAGCGACCCACATAACCATGCTGCCAGCCCGATTTTTGTCATTTCCTGGTGTGAGGCATGAGGCTAGACTTTACGTTTCATCATCACTGCTTCATTTCCTTTGAATGCTTCATCGTCCTACCCGTCAGAAATACTCATTCGATTTCCCAAATATATCACGGGCAATAAAGCTAAGAGAAACGAATTTCTCCGCCACCAACGTAATATACCTACGTAAATTCGATGTGTAGAATTTGACTAATATACGTTGTCAGACACTCGTCCATTCAGGTTTGTTCTGGGATTGAACAGACCAAAGTTATCATTTAAAATCTTCTTGCACACCGTCGTCTTCAGTTTGAATATCTCTGACACGCGGCGTTTAATCAAATCAAAGTGGAAATTTTGTTCGACCTCTTTGAAATGATTTTGAACATTTTCTTTTAAAATTATTAATCTAACATGATTAAAATCAATTAAATCAAACAGTATACGATCACCTTGCTTATATCTGGCATATTGATCATATCTTAGAATTGAACGATTTTAGTGTGCATGCTGCACGGGTTTTTCTTTTCATCTTGTTCGTCACTTCTGAAAATGAACACTGACATTACAGAAATCTATCCTTCCTTAACTACCTCTAACTCTGATTCTCCACAAATGAATTAAATTTATAATTTCATTTTTCATTTACATCTTTTATACTGTATTATTCCTTGACGTCAAATTTCCTTGATTCCTTAACTAATCTGCTTCTTCTTTCTATCTTTTAGATAAAACTTCCTCTTTTTTAAATTATAAATCTACACAAAATAAAATACTGTTCTTGATTAGTTCAGACAGTACAATATTATCTGAGATTTCTGACTTACAGATTAGAACTTGGAAATTTCAGTGTAAATAAAATATTCCTTATTTTATCACTTTAACCCAAATATTTTGATTAAATCCAAATCAAATTTAAATCTATACTATACTATTAAAGCTGAGTTATTTTTAGATGGCTCTCAAGCCCCCTTCAATTTCGGTCAGGACTCAACCTATGCGTGACACGTGTAATGTTCACTGAAACGTCTCTTATTTTTCCCGTATACAATTTCCTTTCGCATTTTTTACCAGTCGCGTTCTCATCCATCATTTTGCTCCCCCTTGCGTTGTTCCTCTTTCTCTTGCCTTGCCCCACTTCTACCATGGAAGCATCTCAAAATTGTTTAATCACACATGTAAGGGTTTAATGCTGCCTCTTCTCCTGATGTGAGCACTATTGCTGCTTATTTTTTGCGTTAGGTTCAGATTGGCGAGGTTCCCCCTATCTCCGTGTTTTCCTCAGATTAGGTTTGTCGATTTCCTCTAAAAATGTTAGTTTTTTTTTTTACTTTCTCAGGTTTGTCTATTAGGGTTGAAAAAAGGTATATTATCGAACAACTAACTTCCGAAATTGTTTACGACATGGAAATTAAGTAATAGTCCATTGCGTATTCCTATAATAGCCGCGGTTAACATATAAAAATTCATTGAATTTACCATCAAATAATTTGTTATATGTTATGGAAGTGAAATTAAGATAAATTTGAGTATGTTTTTTTAATTTTTAGATAGGTGTGTTCTACTAAATTTTACTGCTATTTTAGCCTTAGTATTTAGGTTTTCCCCTTACATATTCAAGGTTGTTAGCCATGAATTTAAATTATTGTTTTTCCTACAATTATTATATTTTGATAGAAATCTGCAACAACAAAAACTTCCTCCTTCTATATAAGCTTAATAGATTTTGTATACTTGCTCACTATTTTTGATTTTATTTCTTATTATAGGTATTTCGCTTCATTTAGTAGGATAAAAAATAATGATCAGGATGACCTATGTCTTCTGATTATGGGTAAGGCGATTATAATTATATGTTCAAAAACTTCGCAATCAGTTTGGCTTTTTTATTATACAAAGCCTGTCCTTTTCTCATATTTGTCTCCTACGTTATATATATTGGCTGACTTTATATTTCAAATAGTATGTAATATAATTTCTTTTGCAACACTCAGATAGTTTCCGCAAAGCCTTGGTATCATCGTATCAAACAGGGATGAGCAGTGTGGCAATTAGCCACTTCTTAAACATGTAGATTTTCTCTATGTTTAGTAATTTAAAACTGAAATACGTGATTGAAATAAAACTATGTTTTAATGTAAAAAATATTGTAAATAGAAGCTATTATCAGTATACTTATTGAAGACTAGACAATACTTTCAAATATTTTATCAATTGCAATACACCCAAAAAAAGGATGCCATTATTATGTTGTCTGACCATTCAAGTTGCTGATACACACACATACACACGCATGCACGCACACGCACACACACACAGACACACCCACACATATATAATTAATGTTCTAATAGTGATTGGATAATGACTATTAGAATAGGTTGAACGGTAGACTTTTTTTCCCCTTTCCTCTATATTGTCATGTTCACTATAGGCTGACTTTTGAGTGGATATAATCTGATTAGCTATAATGCATAAAAAAAAAAATCTGTACGACTCAAAAAATTCGGACCATGTTTCATTTGCCAAGGTGTATAACTCAGAAAATTTGGACCAAAATAATGGAAGCATTACCTTTTTCAAACATGTTTATTAAAATTTAGTTTTCTCCTATTAAGTTATTGCCAGTTAGTAATTCCTGTTTGAATCATTAATCCAGAAACATTTGTTATTAAATACTATAGTAGTCAATCAACCTTGGACTACCAGAGTAATTTGCAATCAAATTGTTTATACTTGAATAATGCTTTATTTCCATACTTTAGTATGTTTAATTGATAGATCAATGTTTTTGCAAATGCTATAAAAGCCAGTCTTAAATAATTTCCACTTTTATTTTCTTTGAAGTTTATAAATGACTGGGTTGTTTCCGGTTAGATTTTGTTCTAGGTTTCTTTTTCTTCACAAATTCATAGTTTGCATGTTACGATTAATTTCACTACTTTCCATTGTAAAAAAGAAACAATATAGGTTATTATATTGAGTCAAGCTCATTTAACCTTAAGATATACAAATATTAGCCATAATTGGCTACTCTTTAATTCATATATGATTTAGGCATGGTTCAATTACTCGGATCATACTACTGTAATTTCATTGCGACTGAATTATTTATTACTTTAATTTCACTAATTTTATGCCATTTGTTAGAAAATTTATAGGTTGGTTTGATTAATGTTTTACTGGTGAATTCTTGATCCGAGTTAATGTTTTACATTAATTATTATATATTGGTGATTGGTTTGATTACTAACGAAATGTATTATATATCCTTAGAAATTTGAGATTAACCAAGGAAGTTGGGTCCTTGGTTGGTTGAAAAGATATGTGCGTTGAGTTATATTTTGATATTGAAATTGATTGGTTACCTCAAATTTTGTTTGTTCAACCACATGCTGAAAATTATTATTTTTTGTGCTTGATGCCATTTGTAGAAAGCTAATATTTCTTTTGTTTTAACAGGTTCCATTGCAAAGATTGGTGCCAGGTTTTTTCTCATGCTAAATCTGAAGTGCCTTTGTTTTCCATTGCAGAACGTTACACGTTTATTTTTTTCATTTCCAGTCCCTGGAAAATAACCCTAAATTTGTTCGGTTCAATTCAGACTGAGGAATAGGTTCGTAATTTTGGCGATCTTCCTGTTTATTAAAAAAATTGGTAATTGTTAACCATTAAGAAAGAGAATTGTTGGTTCTACCATATGCTCTTTTTTTGTGCTTTAGGCCATTTGCAGAGAACTAAATATTTCTTTTGTTTAACAGGTCACTTTGTATTTAGTTCAAGTCAAATCCCTAACTTAAGAAACATGCACTCAAACACTAATGTCCACCATTTTCAGGTAAATTGACTTACAACATGTTTTCTTGCCCTTGGTTTCATTCAAATTTTGTGTGTTTTACAGACAATATGTATCCTTTTCTCCAACTAAGTATACCTTTTGTGTTTTATTATATCGTGTATATCACACATTATAATTATATAAACATTGCAATGTGTGCCACTCTCAGTCTGGGTTTCAACAAACTGTCTACCCATTTTAGATAATTTATCCTATTTTATGTTTTACATGGTATTGAATTGTTGTGTATTTAAAGCTGACGTATATCCTTGCTATCTGTTCTATATACCACTATCAACTATATGATAGACAAACAGATTATAAATAAACTTATTTCCACCATGCTACATATCCCTACTGTTTTATGCTATCCTATTTTAACACTAGCTATATGGTAAACAAACATTGTCCTATTCTATTTTATACGTCATGTATTCATTCTGTTAAATATATATAGGTAATTAACAGTAACATAATTATAAATAGAAAAATTGCAAGTGAATGTTATTTTTGGGAAGAAGGCGTATGCATAATGATGTTATAGATGTACAACTAACAAGCATTATAGTGCCATTATTTTAACAAATAATGTCTAGGATCTGTAATTTAGATGAGTTAATAAAAGCGTAATGTTGTAGTCATTCATACTTTGTACAACCCACTTAAAACAAACATAGCAAAGAGGAGTGCGGACTCCTTTAGCTCACAGTAGCCTGGAAGATGTTTTAATGTAGAAGAAATATGTAGGTTTCCGCCTAAACATGTTACTATTACTATTGTAGTGAGCACAAATAACTATGTTTGCTCATTTGTTTTCTTCTAACAATGTGACAGGCTATTCTTATTTCTGTTTATTAATAGAATGCATAAATTATTCACAACAATGATAATAATTCTTATTATAATTGAGCAGCTCTTCTTGGTATGGCGGCTACGAATGATTTTTATGCTTCATTATCTAATTAGAAAAGTGTATTATTATTGTGTTTGTTAAAAACAATATCGCACTGTCCGGTCTTTGAAATTTTCTTCTTGATATGTTAATTTATTTCAGCCATTTTAAGGCTTTTTTATTTTTTATTCTGTTGTTCATCATTGACTTCCAATTGATATTAGCAAACATTTTTTTACGGTTATAATGACTTTAACATTTCTATTTCATGTATAGCACTAACTCCTTTTCTATTTCTACAATAGATCCAGAAATTTTCCTACCGCAAGCTCCAATTTTGTCTTCTCATTATCAACACGGCAAGGTATTTTTTTAGTAATATTATTTACTAGACATTTTGACCATGCTTATTACACAGTTATATCAGAGTAAATTATGTTTGACATGTAAGAAAAGATTTGCAATGGACACCTATCATGATCATCATGTGTTTCATCTACTTAAAGATGTAAATAGAATTCGTAGTTGTGTATTAGTACACAAAATTGACATTTCTATTTCTAATGATTAATATATAGTTCAAAAAATCTGACCTACACCTTGATATGATTTCAACATGACGTGTTTTTCTGCCTCTTTATCAGCTATATTGCTTTTTTATTTTTTTCCAACTGCTCATGAACATTATTTTTCTATAGTAAATGTTAAATTTATAGGCAAGTTAAAGAATGTTTTAATTATATACTTTATCGTATAATGCTCATGTTATTTGGAATATAATATAAGTATTTAATTAAATAATCAATATTTTTTTTCTTAATCCAAGGTTTAAAAAATGTACCTAAAACAAGTAGATGCCGTTCTGAAATAATGATTTCAAATTAGGAGTAAATATGTTCTCCTATTTACCTTGATTTTTAAGTTCAATGGTTGATAATTTTTCTTTTGGTTGCCTTGGTCATTATTGTATTCCTTGAAATCAATGCTCATTGTAAAAGGTTATGTAAGGTCTTGCACTACAAATTTTTGTATTCAAATGAGATTTCAGGTGTCGCCTATTTGGCGTTTGATTACCATCCGTTGACTCATAGTTTTTTAACTATGTAAGTAATAATTTGAATTATTTATCCTTTCGGCAAAAGTTCTACAATTTACGTTTTAACTCAAAAAAATTTAGTTATTAAATGATAGTAAAATTGTTTATCCTTTTAGTAAAATTCTAGAATTTATGTTTTTCTTTTGACTGATACTTCTATTTGACTACAAATTATGAGTATGATTTTATTTTTACGCATTCACATTCAGCTTACAAAAATTCAAAGGCTCGAACAAGTACAATCGAAATAGTGAACAATGCGGACAAAGACCGAAATAATAATTAATTTCCATAAGTACAGTCAAAATGAGACTTAAACATACATTGAAATCATTGTATTTTTGGGAAATAGCAAAAAAAGAGTTATATTCAGATTTTTTTTAGTGGCTCTGCCCCGATACACAATAATCAAGGAATAATCAATATCCATTTTTAGTGTATTGTTTAAATAATTTATCATACTAACATTGATTATTACAAATAGGCGAAATGGTTATAAGTTTTTTATGCAATTTTCTTTACTGCCACATCAAAGATGTTTTCCACCGAGTTAATATTAATATAAACAAATTGTGGATAGTGGGTTGTGGATGATTACATAAAAAATTACTAGACTACACACGTCCCATATAAGGCTGCAAATATTCGTCTCCAGTGTCATATTGAATACCTCTACAACATGTATTTGTGGATCATGTGCCAATCGCCTTACATTGAAGACATATATATATATATATATATAACAGAAATAATTTACTGTTCCATCTCTCAAGTATCATTATAGTTATATTTTACAAAACGTTACGTCCTATGATTTACGTCTATGCCTTAAGTATATTCGGTTTTGTAAAAAAAAAAAAAATCGATTGCTCATTCCAGTTAGGAAATACTGAATATATATGTTTATAATGATAATTTAGGTTATAGATTTTGAAATTATAGATGAAACTTATTTTTTCAAATTATTTCTTGCTGAAGATGAGGCATTGGCTTATTATATATATATATATATATATATATATATATAAAGAGAGAGAGAGATTTTCCTTTGATTTTACATGAATTTGCGTGGATGATGATCTTATGGACAAAGAATGAAATGTTTCTCTAACGTAAAATAAAACATTTTTTGGTTCATATTTATAGAATAATTTTGCTTTGAACTTGAGGAATCTAAATGGTCTAGGGAAAGTAATTTTTTTAATGCATAGGTTCCTAAACTTATAAGCTTCTACATTGAAGTAATTTGTTCCTATCAATCATTTATTTACCATTATGTTGTACTTTTCAGTTTAATTGGCTAACCCAATAGGATTGTTTCCCATTGAGACGACCCGATTTCCCGTTCTCACGGAAACAAGGTTATCTTTTGGAATATAACACAGAAACATATAATAGCAGAACTGAATTAAATAAATACACCAGAATGAACAACAAAATATACTGGATAAAAGTAATCATCAGAGTTATACAGTATACAGGATCTTACTTAGTACAAATAGAGTTCAGCTATACATAAATGTCTACAACGGAAATAAACAAAATATGTACAATAGGAGCTGAACAGCATAAAAAGAAATAAATGATAGAATCCATCTTCAGCTCCAGCTATCCAGAAAGAACCAGCTAAACCTGAATACAAGGCTGCCCGTGTGGAAAAAGGGGCACCCGAGTTTGAGAGTGAAACAAACTACGAGTCAGTCATGGGACTGGTATGAGAAATCTACTCAACACATATATAGTTGGCTAATCACAGGACCACGCCACTTTCGTGGAACGGGTTTACTCCATCGGATTGCCAGTGCTTTAAAACAAATCTTTCTTTTAAACATCGCTATGCTTTTTATAAAAATGAAGCCATTATAAGACTCAGTTCCCATCACACAATGCAACGCAAACCGGAGGATAGAGTTTTACCTTATAATGGCCAAAATATGATTGATACGAATAAAACAAAAGCATTTGGTATTATGACTAGTGTTTATATGTTTCAAAACAGTTTCAATCATAACTATCAATCATAGACGGCATGGGTACCATATATCATGTCGCCATATATATATACAATCAAAACCGCACGATGTCGTATTTGGAAATTGGATTTCCGTCATGAACCAAGGCAAAAGATAGTCCTTACCGACTTCGTGACTCTCTAGCCCGAGCCACAGGGTCAGAGCGCATCGACCCTTTAGATCGTCAGGGCCGGTCCACCGATGTGGATTAAAATGCCTGAACAAAACGTTTCCCCGCCCTTTGGGGCGTAAACGAGCCAACGAATGACTCCATCGGACCCGGATCGTCCGATCAAACCGAGGCGCCTCGCAACAGCAACAACCACATAGGTGAAAAGTATATAAATGTCAGGGCTGGTAGGTCACTGACACCACCCTAGCTAGAAAGAAACGCATGTCCTCCCTGAGGTCCTTTCTCCCGTTTTAGGTTCATACCGGGGTGTGAGGCTCGCGAATTTACGTTATACACAAAGCTACGCCACACAGGCGGTGCTTTGATCATCATCACAAGACTTTGCTTTTCAACAGAAGCCCTGATCACTGCATCTTAGCATGCCACACAGGCAATTCATACCGTGCAACTGATGGCTATCAATCACACAGAACAAATTCCAATGTCGGACACACAGTCCATTTACAAGTCCGTTCTGGGTCTGAACGAAACCGGAGGCACTAAATACCTCGCAAACCCTTCGATCAACACGTACGTCTGAACGATCACCACTCATTATCCATATTTCGGGATGCCTCCCAATCAGGACCTCGGTTACCATCCAAACGAGGTGAAGATCTCCGGTCTTCGACCATCGTCTTCATCTTCGACTTTCAATCGTCGTCAATTATTCGAAATGAGAATTAACTCGGCCTTTTCAAATAATTCACGTATATTTAGAATTTCAAATCGATTTATTTCAATGGTTAAATTATTCGACAACACCAATTTTGTTCTTTAATGTAATTTTCACACCAAACACATTCAACCATCAAACATCACATAAATCAAGAAAATCCAGTTTATTTCCATTCCATATCGCTTATGATATTTTATAACTATTTATCGCTATTTTTATTTATTTTAAAATAGCCATTTTATTCAAAACGACGCTTCGGGCCATAACGCGGCCGTGGCGCTGTTTTTCTTCAGATTTGATTTACACATATCTGAAAATCTAACCGTTGGATCTTCACAAAATTTACATCATTAGAAAGGTCTTTTCAAAACGAACCCAACGGTTCCAGTTTCGGGAAAATCCGACGGTCGGATCTCCCGGTACAATCGTTTGAATTTTCGATTTCAAAATACGAACTGCAGCGTCGTTATTCGATTAAATATAATTTTATTTATATATATAAATAAATATAATCGTTTCTGGCGCTGTTTTTCTTCAGATTTGAATTAAACATTCCAGACAATCCAACCGTTGGATTTTTACAAGGTTGGTGCCGTTGGAAAGATTATTCCAAGGCGAACCCGACGGTTGAGGTTTCGGGAAAATCCAATGGTCGGATTTCCCGTACTAGTCGTTTGAAATCACGGTTCCGAAATACGAACTGCACGGCCTCGTTTCGTTTTAATTTTATTTATATTTATATAGTTATATAAATATAGTTCATTCAATGATTTCTATATCGTTTTCACTTCAAAAAAATTTCTAACACCTTAAATTTTGGAAAAATTTCGCCATAACCTCCCCTGCACCGGGAGCGTCGGGAAATCGCAAATAGCGTCCCGGTCCTTCTAATCTCAAAAAGAAAAAGAAAAAGCCAAGCGGCTAGCCAACAGGCTCAAAATCATCACCCAAACAAATCAGTAAATGTGTACCTATTTGTCGGGCACAAAATTTTATTCCTCTTCTCTAGCCCCTTTTGCTATAACCTGTTCAATGAATATTGCATGTACATATATATACAGTTCATATCATTTTTCATTTTCTATTCAACTTCATATTTGATTTCTATTTGGTTTAAAAACTCCATTCGTTCTAATGTTACATAAATAGGTGCAAATCAATTCATTAGCTAATTAATGAATATTTCAACTCATATATGTTTATTTTGAACAAGTGGCTATTTTTAACTCTTCACATTTCAACGATTTATGCATACAATAAAAATGTGATTTTTATTGTAAAACAATTCATTTCAAAACACTACTCTTCTATATAGTTCATATAGTCGATAAAAGGTGATTTTTATTAACAAACAATTTATTTCAAAATATGAATACCATTCAACACATGAATTTCTAATCAACGAATGAATATCAATTCAACACATGAATGTTTCTATAGTTTTTATATATCGATAAAAATGTGATTTTTATTATCGAACAATTTATTTCAAAATATGAATACCATTCAACACATGAATTTCTAAACAACGAATGAATATCAATTCAACACATGAATGTTTCTATAGTTTTTATATATCGATAAAAATGTGATTTTTATTATCGAACAATTTATTTCAAAATATGAATACCATTCAACACATGAATTTCTAAACAACGAATGAATATCAATTCAACACATGAATGTTTTCTATAGTTTTAGCATATGAAAATAATTCAAACACAAGAATATTATTCAAAATTTCGGCAGCATAACGGCAGGGTAGTTAAACCGGCACCGTCCCTAGTATGGCTCCTCGCTCTACCTTAAAACCTCGCGGTTTTTGACAATGGGGATCATGCATCTAGTTCGCACGCAGGCGGCATGTTTATATTTATTTCATTTCCACAAACTAATCCTATGTGGTTTCAACCAAATATTTCACAACCACAATGGGTATTTTTCAACCTCAATCAACCAATATCAATCACAAACAATCCCAAACAACCATTCGCTACCAAACAATTTTCACAACAATTTCAACCAATAAATATCGTCCATGGTTTGTGGACGAGGGGCGTGTATATATATATATATATATATATATATATATATATATATTTATATAGCAATTCACTTTTCATTTCAACACATATATATAATATTTTTAAATCAGAAATCTCACCAATAGCTATCCAACTTCTTGACTCTTCTTTTAGAGAAATCTTCGCCTTTTGTCGCTTTCGCCCGTATTCTCTACATATGTAAAAATAGAATTTTTACTATGCTATTCAATATATAAAAATCGAATTTTTGACTTCGCTATTCAATATATAAAAATATGATTTTTACTTTTGCTTTCAACATATAAAAATATAATTTTTACCTTTGCTTTCAACATATAAAAATATAATTTTTACCTTTGCAAGTTCAAATCTTTTTCTACTAAAAGATTAAACCTTTTTCCTATTTTAAAGTTCAAAATAAAATCAGTTTTTCTCTTTTATAAAAATGCAGTTTTTATCTTTATATAAAATAATGCAGTTTTAGTTTCTTCTAAAAAAAAAAACAGTTTTAAAATTCTTTTAAAAATTCAGTTTTAAAGTTCTAACAAATCAGTTTTTTTTTCCTTTTATAAAATCTGTTTTTACATTATTTAAAAATCCAGTTTTCAGTTTCTTTTTTTTTTTAAAAAAAACAGTTTTTAAAATCTTTTATAAAATCTGTTTTTAAAATCTTTTTAAATCAGTTTTACTTTGCTAAGAAAAAAACAGTTTTTCTTTCTATAAAAACAGTTTTTTTTCTATTAAACGAAATCAGTTTTTTTTTTTAGAACTAAAAAAAAATAAAAATAAAAATGAGATAAAAATGTTTACCTTGCTCTGCGAAGAAGGGGGGGTGACTGTCGAGCTCGGCGGCGTCGGCGTGGTGTTCGGCGGCGATGTGGCTTCAGGGTGGCGGCTTGATTTAATTCGACTGGGGGTGTTCGATAGTTCCGAGGTGGAGGCGGGGTCTTCGGGGTGGGGCGGCGGCTTGATTCCGTCAGCGGCGGCTTCCAGGTAGGGGGGGGGGCGGCGCGATTTAGGATTTTAGGTTTTCTTTTTTTTTTTTTTTTTTTTTTCTTTCTTTCTTTCTCTGCCGATTTACTTTTGAAAAGGGGGGCCAGTACGAAGATAAAGGGGGGGGGAGGGAAATTTTTTTTTATTTATATTATTTAATTTTTTTTTTTTTGCAAATAGGTTGACTGTTACACTCGACCTCGAAACGAGGCTCACCGCCTGTCGCCCATAGCGTTTCACCCCCATTCCGAACACAATGGGATATGTATCGCAAGCTGATTTGATCGTTACAATCAGTTTCCTTTTGAATTTTCTTTTAAATCATTATATTGAAATTCAAACGCACATTTCAAATTACCGGGGTCACATACTAACTAGAAAAATTCCAGAAAAATATTTTCTAGCTTCGTATTGACGATACGGTCCTAACAAAACTAGTTTCGTCGAATTCTGAGACCGTTTGCAAAATGGCCAATTTCCTGTCGATTAAAATCAACAGAAACTGGTCAAACGCGTTTTCTTTTGCCACGCTCACATATTGATTCGAAAATTTATGAAATTTGAAACCTAGCAATAACCTGATACTGCGGATCTAACAAAAGTGGTTTCGTCGAAATCCGAGGTCGTTTGCAAAATTTCCATTTTTAAGGGCCTGAATTCTATAGCGACTATTCAGAATTTTCAACTGGACATATCTTTTGATTCCCGCTATCAAATTTCGATTGGTCGGATTCGTTAGAAAGATATCATCAATTAGATCCTAATGTTTTTGGTTTCACTAAAATCCGGATTGTTTTGCACCTGGTATATTCAATTGAAGTTTGAAATCGAATTATCGAACTACCGCGCCATTTTCAATTTTATATATAATTATAATTAATTATATTCGTTTTCAAATGTCGATTCAAACTCAGTTTTCATCGCCATTATTTAAAATATTTATTTTAAATATTTAAAATCCATTATTTTAGCCAATTAAAAAAAAATTAAATTGGTTCAGATTTTCTGGGTCGTTACAATCTCCCCCACTTAAAATTTTTCGTCCCCGAAAAGGAATAAAGTCGAAAGTGGTTTGATAAATCTACAATCACACAACACAACAACCAATCCAATTGTTTTTAACCTTTCAAAAATATATCTTTTATATATTCAAAAATTATATTTCTAAAACCAGACTATATATAAATATAATCACAAATACGTTATTCAAAAACATATTACTCTCGACTCGTTCTGAGGCACTTCTGACCCCATCTCTAACGAGTTGTTCTGATTCTGCTTTACTCATACTAGGATATTACTGATCCTATCTGTATTGAGTTGCCCGTCCTAGAACACTACTGGTTCTATTTCTGACGAGTTCGTTCAAATGTTATATTCCAGAACTAAGCTTAACCAAAGCTCTGATACCACGTTAAGACGACCCGATTTCCCGTTCTCACGGAAACAAGGTTATCTTTTGGAATATAACACAGAAACATATAATAGCAGAACTGAATTAAATAAATACACCAGAATGAACAACAAAATATACTGGATAAAAGTAATCATCAGAGTTATACAGTATACAGGATCTTACTTAGTACAAATAGAGTTCAGCTATACATAAATGTCTACAGCGGAAATAAACAAAATATGTACAATAGGAGCTGAACAGCATAAAAAGAAATAAATGATAGAATCCATCTTCAGCTCCAGCTATCCAGAAAGAACCAGCTAAACCTGAATACAAGGCTGCCCGTGTGGAAAAAGGGGCACCCGAGTTTGAGAGTGAAACAAACTACGAGTCAGTCATGGGACTGGTATGAGAAATCTACTCAACACATATATAGTTGGCTAATCACAGGACCACGCCACTTTCGTGGAACGGGTTTACTCCATCGGATTGCCAGTGCTTTAAAACAAATCTTTCTTTTAAACATCGCTATGCTTTTTATAAAAATGAAGCCATTATAAGACTCAGTTCCCATCACACAATGCAACGCAAACCGGAGGATAGAGTTTTACCTTATAATGGCCAAAATATGATTGATACGAATAAAAAAAAGCATTTGGTATTATGACTAGTGTTTATATGTTTCAAAACAATTTCAATCATAACTATCAATCATAGACGGCATGGGTACCATATATCATGTCGCCATATATATATACAATCAAAACCGCACGATGTCGTATTTGGAAATTGGATTTCCGTCATGAACCAAGGCAAAAGATAGTCCTTACCGACTTCGTGACTCTCTAGCCCGAGCCATAGGGTCAGAGCGCATCGACCCTTTAGATCGTCAGGGCCGGTCCACCGATGTGGATTAAAATGCCAGAACAAAACGTTTCCCAGCCCTTTGGGGCGTAAACGAGCCAACGAATGACTCCATCGGACCCGGATCGTCCGATCAAACCGAGGCGCCTCGCAACAGCAACAACCACATAGGTGAAAAGTATATAAATGTCAGGGCTGGTAGGTCACTGACACCACCCTAGCTAGAAAGAAACGCATGTCCTCCCTGAGGTCCTTTCTCCCGTTTTAGGTTCATACCGGGGTGTGAGGCTCGCGAATTTACGTTATACACAAAGCTACGCCACACAGGCAGTGCTTTGATCATCATCACAAGACTTTGCTTTTCAACAGAAGCCCTGATCACTGCATCTTAGCATGCCACACAGGCAATTCATACCGTGCAACTGATGGCTATCAATCACACAGAACAAATTCCAATGTCGGACACACAGTCCATTTACAAGTCCATTCTGGGTCTGAACGAAACCGGAGGCACTAAATACCTCGCAAACCCTTCGATCAACACGTACGTCTGAACGATCACCACTCATTATCCATATTTCGGGATGCCTCCCAATCAGGACCTCGGTTACCATCCAAACGAGGTGAAGATCTCCGGTCTTCGACCATCGTCTTCATCTTCGACTTTCAATCGTCGTCAATTATTCGAAATGAGAATTAACTCGGCCTTTTCAAATAATTCACGTATATTTAGAATTTCAAATCGATTTATTTCAATGGTTAAATTATTCGACAACACCAATTTTGTTCTTTAATGTAATTTTCACACCAAACACATTCAACCATCAAACATCACATAAATCAAGCAAATCCAGTTTACTTCCATTCCATATCGCTTATGATATTTTATAACTATTTATCGCTATTTTTATTTATTTTAAAATAGCCATTTTATTCAAAACGACGCTTCGGGCCATAACGCGGCCGTGGCGCTGTTTTTCTTCAGATTTGATTTACACATATCTGAAAATCTAACCGTTGGATCTTCACAAAATTTACATCATTAGAAAGGTCTTTTCAAAACGAACCCAACGGTTCCAGTTTCGGGAAAATCCGACGGTCGGATCTCCCGGTACAATCGTTTGAATTTTCGATTTCAAAATACGAACTGCAGCGTCGTTATTCGATTAAATATAATTTTATTTATATATATAAATAAATATAATCGTTTCTGGCGCTGTTTTTCTTCAGATTTGAATTAAACATTCCAGACAATCCAACCGTTGGATTTTTACAAGGTTGGTGCCGTTGGAAAGATTATTCCAAGGCGAACCCGACGGTTGAGGTTTCGGGAAAATCCAATGGTCGGATTTCCCGTACTAGTCGTTTGAAATCACGGTTCCGAAATACGAACTGCACGGCCTCGTTTCGTTTTAATTTTATTTATATTTATATAGTTATATAAATATAGTTCATTCAATGATTTCTATATCGTTTTCACTTCAAAAAATTTTCTAACACCTTAAATTTTGGAAAAATTTCGCCATAACCTCCCCTGCACCGGGAGCGTCGGGAAATCGCAAATAGCGTCCCGGTCCTTCTAATCTCAAAAAGAAAAAGAAAAAGCCAAGCGGCTAGCCAACAGGCTCAAAATCATCACCCAAACAAATCAGTAAATGTGTACCTATTTGTCGGGCACAAAATTTTATTCCTCTTCTCTAGCCCCTTTTGCTATAACCTGTTCAATGAATATTGCATGTACATATATATACAGTTCATATCATTTTTCATTTTCTATTCAACTTCATATTTGATTTCTATTTGGTTTAAAAACTCCATTCGTTCTAATGTTACATAAATAGGTGCAAATCATTTCATTAGCTAATTAATGAATATTTCAACTCATATATGTTTATTTTGAACAAGTGGCTATTTTTAACTCTTCACATTTCAACGATTTATGCATACAATAAAAATGTGATTTTTATTGTAAAACAATTCATTTCAAAACACTACTCTTCTACATAGTTCATATAGTCGATAAAAGGTGATTTTTATTAACAAATAATTTATTTCAAAATATGAATACCATTCAACACATGAATTTCTAATCAACGAATGAATATCAATTCAACACATGAATGTTTCTATAGTTTTTATATATCGATAAAAATGTGATTTTTATTATCGAACAATTTATTTCAAAATATGAATACCATTCAACACATGAATTTCTAAACAACGAATGAATATCAATTCAACACATGAATGTTTCTATAGTTTTTATATATCGATAAAAATGTGATTTTTATTATCGAACAATTTATTTCAAAATATGAATACCATTCAACACATGAATTTCTAAACAACGAATGAATATCAATTCAACACATGAATGTTTTCTATAGTTTTAGCATATGAAAATAATTCAAACACAAGAATATTATTCAAAATTTCGGCAGCATAACGGCAGGGTAGTTAAACCGGCACCGTCCCTAGTACGGCTCCTCGCTCTACCTTAAAACCTCGCGGTTTTTGACAATGGGGATCATGCATCTAGTTCGCACGCAGGCGGCATGTTTATATTTATTTCATTTCCACCAACTAATCCTATGTGGTTTCAACCAAATATTTCACAACCACAATGGGTATTTTTCAACCTCAATCAACCAATATCAATCACAAACAATCCCAAACAACCATTCGCTACCAAACAATTTTCACAACAATTTCAACCAATAAATATCGTCCATGGTTTGTGGACGAGGGGCGTATATATATATATAGATATTTATATATAGCAATTCACTTTTCATTTCAACACATATATATAATATTTTTAAATCAGAAATCTCACCAATAGCTATCCAACTTCTTGACTCTTCTTTTAGAGAAATCTTCGCCTTTTGTCGCTTTCGCCCGTATTCTCTACATATGTAAAAATAGAATTTTTACTATGCTATTCAATATATAAAAATCGAATTTTTGACTTCGCTATTCAATATATAAAAATATGATTTTTACTTTTGCTTTCAACATATAAAAAATATAATTTTTACCTTTGCTTTCAACATATAAAAATATAATTTTTACCTTTGCAAGTTCAAATCTTTTTCTACTAAAAGATTAAACCTTTTTCCTATTTTAAAGTTCAAAATAAAATCAGTTTTTCTCTTTTATAAAAATGCAGTTTTTATCTTTATATAAAATAATGCAGTTTTAGTTTCTTCTAAAAAAAAAAGCAGTTTTAAAATTCTTTTAAAAATTCAGTTTTAAAGTTCTAACAAATCAGTTTTTTTTTCCTTTTATAAAATCTGTTTTTACATTATTTAAAAATCCAGTTTTCAGTTTCTTTTTTTAAAAAAAAAAACAGTTTTTAAAATCTTTTATAAAATCTGTTTTAAAAATCTTTTTAAATCAGTTTTACTTTGCTAAGAAAAAAACAGTTTTTCTTTCTATAAAAACAGTTTTTTTTCTATTAAACGAAATCAGTTTTTTTTTTTCAGAACTAAAAAAAAATAAAAATAAAAATGAGATAAAAATGTTTACCTTGCTCTGCGAAGAAGGGGGGGTGACTGTCGAGCTCGGCGGCGTCGGCGTGGTGTTCGGCGGCGATGTGGCTTCAGGGTGGCGGCTTGATTTAATTCGACTGGGGGTGTTCGATAGTTCCGAGGTGGAGGCGGGGTCTTCGGGGTGGGGCGGCGGCTTGATTCCGTCAGCGGCGGCTTCCAGGTAGGGGGGGGCGGCGCGATTTAGGATTTTAGGTTTTCTTTTTCTTTTTTTTTCTTTTTTTTTTCGTTCTTTCTTTCTCTGCCGATTTACTTTTGAAAAGGGGGGGCCAGTACGAAGATAAAGGGGGGGAGGGAATTTTTTTTTTTATTTATATTATTTAATTATTATTTTTTTTGCAAATAGGTTGAATGTTACACTCGACCTCGAAACGAGGCCCACCGCCTGTCGCCCATAGCGTTTCACCCCCATTCCGAACACAATGGGATATGTATCGCAAGCTGATTTGATCGTTACAATCAGTTTCCTTTTGAATTTTCTTTTAAATCATTATATTGAATTTTAAACGCACATTTCAAATTACCGGGTCACATACTAACTAGAAAAATTCCAGAAAAATATTTTCTAGCTTCGTATTGACGATACGGTCCTAACAAAACTAGTTTCGTCGAATTCTGAGACCGTTTGCAAAATGGCCAATTTCCTGTCGATTAAAATCAACAGAAACTGGTCAAACGCGTTTTCTTTTGCCACGCTCACATATTGATTCGAAAATTTATGAAATTTGAAACCTAGCAATAACCTGATACTGCGGATCTAACAAAAGTGGTTTCGTCGAAATCCGAGGTCGTTTGCAAAATTTCCATTTTTAAGGGCCTGAATTCTATAGCGACTATTCAGAATTTTCAACTGGACATATCTTTTGATTCCCGCTATCAAATTTCGATTGGTCGGATTCGTTAGAAAGATATCATCAATTAGATCCTAATGTTTTTGGTTTCACTAAAATCCGGATTGTTTTGCACCCGGTATATTCAATTGAAGTTTGAAATCGAATTATCGAACTACCGCGCCATTTTCAATTTTATATATAATTATAATTAATTATATTCGTTTTCAAATGTCGATTCAAACTCAGTTTTCATCGCCATTATTTAAAATATTTATTTTAAATATTTAAAATCCATTATTTTAGCCAATTAAAAAAAATTTAAATTGGTTCAGATTTTCTGGGTCGTTACACCCATAATCATATTCATATGTTGGACGTCAAATGAACTGGGATGCATAGTTTAGCTATGACCTAGAATTTAGTGTGTTTGACCGAACTATTGTTTTTAGAACTAGCTGTCTGTTGTGAAATTTACATTATTCAATGTCACTAAATATAGCTAAATTAGCTAACGCACAACTATTAATTTTGAACTCTGAGCTCGACTAATGTATGTAGTTCATATATTACATTTGTTTTATTTGTGTTTACGTTTTGTTTTGTTTTATTTGATTAGTGAATTCTTAATAAAATGCGGTTGCAGTCAGGTCATGTTTTGCATGTTTTTCTGCCAATTTTACTTGCATGTAAGTCTCTTTTCTAAATTCAACCTTTTACCTTTTTATATTGTAGGTGCATACATTTTTTCAAGTTGGTACTGTGTTTATGATTAATCGATAGTGCCATGATTTATGCAGCCAAGTTTAGCATAATATTGAAACAACTTCAGCACTATTTGATTTGTCTTTCAACCTAAAACGTGTATATCATTTTCATTTTTTGGTTTCTTTGTACATGTTAGACTTATATTACTTTGAAACTTGCCGGATAACAAGCAATTTCAGAAGCTCAAAAGAATTTGGAAAAAAAAAACCATTTCAAGGCTTAAACAAGAAATGCTTAAAAGCAAACAATTGAAAAAATCTATCTATATATATATATATATATACAATATCGAAGGCATTTAAAATTGCAACTTTCAAAATTTTTAATTATTTTACAAACATCTGAAAAATTAGATAAACGTAATTAGCATGAAATTTTCCTCCTTATCAACGTGTTTAGGCTTAATAAAAACACGATTCTTATGGTTGGCTGTCATGATTTTCCTAATTTATACCTTTCATCCAGTCAAATAAATATTAAGGTAAATATTTTAAATTTTTAAAAACTAAAGTCTTGCAAAATTTAATTTTTAAGTACCTTTTTTTTATTGGAATGCATCAAGGATGTGACTTTCCTCATTGAGTTGCTTTCTTTGTCAGGTCCCACGAGAAGAGGGAAGACTGCGCTTTTTCTTGAGAAAATGTCATGCATTATCCATTAAAGTTCGCTTCTTGGTAAAACCATTGATTATCAGATTGGATCATGCTATCAATTTGACGGTAACTTTTATTACATGTTTGTGCAAGCCTAAAAACAACAGCATTACAAATAACGTCTCATGTCCTTTGAAAATATTCTTGCACTTTTAATTACCAAAATCATAAGCAACTTTGTATATCCGTTCATCCATAAAACAATTATGAAACATGCATGAATGACCAACTGTAATAGCTAGAAAATTGTTGTCTAAGGCTCCAATAAGGAAATGATACACTCAAGACACCTGTGTGTCCTTTCTGTTTCCCTTTTAAAATTGTTGTCATCCTACCATTTGTTATTTGGTCATTATGTCGTTAATAACATCATACAAAATTTTAAGATATTAATGGTTGGATGTGATGTTATGATTTTGATTGTTTTATTGACATTGAAGCCATCCTTATCTTAAAGGTTTTTTTTTTTCAAATTACACACACACTAAAAAGTAAGTTCAAGGTCAGATTCTTTTGGTCATAATTAGTACATTTTAATGAGACATATTGTTCATTGTCTTATGACTATTTTTTAATTTGTTAGATTAGATACATTCGGAAACCAATGGTATTCCAAAGGGGCGATATAAACAGAGTTGTGGTAACGACTTGGGATCGTGAAGATGCCTAAAAAATCCACAAACATGAAATATATAATATGCTTATTATTTTAAAGCATTACGAAAAAAAAACCAGAGAAACGAAAATATTCAAATAATTGAAAACTCATAAATCCATAAATTAGAAGTAATGCCAGTAGGTTCATAAATAACAAAAATATTCCAATCAGTGGTTCAGTAGCCAAACTATCTTGAACTTTAATTTGTATCCTTTTGTAGCATTTAATCATTATCGTGCAGTTTTGTTTTGTTGCCTTTATCCGTGTGTTTTTCAACATCGTGATTCATTTATGATCTTTAGAAGTTTGGTTTTCTTAGCAAAACTTTTGTTCAGTAAGCTATTTCAATTACCTTTAGCGTTTTGATACCGTTATCTCCAAACATAATTTTTTGACTCTAAATTTGTATTCCTTAGGTTTTATAACCTCTATATGAAATGCATTACAGTTTATTGTGTTGTAGTACCATGAAATGCATTATAATTTAATTTGCAAAATGTGAGTGGTTGAAACAACTATTGTCTATTTACATACAGAAAAGCAGTGTTAGGTTGGTGTTGCTCAATTTTGGCAAGGCGGTGGGGTCTCAGAACATCTAAAGTTAGTTGTATTTGCTATCAGTTCTTATGTAAATAAATTAAGTATGCAACTTCATCTATAGATCCATTTGTTTATTGGCTGTAGGATATATATGTTACTGGTTTGGAGCTACCTTTCCTTTCCATTTTTCAAACATCAAACACTGAATGGTGATTTGGTTAGATGCTCCCTTATAATCACCTTTTTCTACTAAAATTCCCCACTTCGCTATGAAATAGGATAATTAAGAAAAAGCGGTTAGGTTGAATACAAATAGAAGAGTGTGCAGTTACTCAGTATATCCATGGGCAAGCAAAATTTTGGGATGCTTACATTATTAATTTGTCTCTTTTTTTGTTTTATTATTAAAGCACTTCATTGTACCTGTTTCGTAAGTACAAACCTAAGAAGAAGGATTTTGTGCTTTCATATGCTTTGTGTTTTGTTTTGATGTTGCAAATATTATTTTAGATGATGGCTAGATTGGGAAAATTCAAATCATTTTATTTGGATACCTATTTTGAATAAAGTGCCATGAAATTTAGAAGCAAAATGGATTACTCTTTATAATTTATGTTTACTTAAGCTTTAATTCTACCAATTCAAGGTACTAAAAAAACGATAATAATATTAAATTTTATGAAGCATAAAATATACGTTTCTTCTGCGCATGAAGTAGATTTTAAAAAGTGTGTTAGTAATCAACACAAGAAAAGACAAAAGAAGTAATTACCTTTAAATATGGACCACAGGTCTGTCCGTATGTTATTTATATTTTCCTGTTCTCTTTGTTTTCTATTTTCAAAATTGTGTTTACCATATATAACGATTCAAATTCAACATGTAAACTTTGCTGCAGGTAGTTTACAAAACCAGGTACTTTCTCTTTTAAACTTTTATTGCAAGGGAAGAAACTCAATTATTAGAGAATTGATACTGAGAAAAATAACTTACTAGGTAGTTTCAAAAGTTTTCAGCTCTTTACAAATTTGGAGTACTAAATATAAGCTACTCTGTTTTCAATGCTCCAGGTTTGCTAACTTATAAATCCATGTTTTTTTATATATCAAGCTGAATATCCATGTTTTAAAAGAGATTTGTTGATTATCTTTATTTTGACAATATTCAGCTCTATACAGTATTTTTTTATATAAATATTATTGACTATGCAGTTTTTTGTAACTATATCTATTTTCATGCTCATTACCTTTATTTCTTTTATTCATTCAACATCGTATTAATCATAATTGACTTATTTTAGTGAATTTATTAATCCTATTAATTCATTTAAAGCCACTGTTACGCACATGCTAACCATAAATGCATGTTAAAATGTCATTCTTTGTCATGTTACATATTTTCTGTTACATGTTTATATTAATATTATCATGTTTCTTTATTTGGAAACTAGCCATCATCTATGTGAAGCAAGCATGGCAGCTTTCTTTTAAATGAAGCAAGCATGAAATGTTCGTCCTTTTTACACACACTATAAAATATAAACACTGTGATTTTCCAAATAAACTAACAATATTATAAATGAAAATTTCACGGTGAATAACTTTATAATTAGTATGTTGTAACCAGCTATAAATCTGAGTACGTAATGGTTATGTTCATGATCTAGAGGGAGCGGACTTCATCACAATTTTGGAGTGAAATATATTCATCAAATATTGGCATAATTTCTTTTTGGAATTTAGTGTTCAAGCATTTATTGTACATCTTTTGACCATGTCTCCACAGAAAATATCTACAGACGCATGCTCTTTTAAAAGGATTTGAGAAATTTCCTGCTAGCGGGAATATTCCTACATTGGTCTGTGGAAACATGGTAATGTTTATTTATGATGTATCTAAAAAAAACTTTGTTCTTTTTGCTGTTGATTGGCAAAGCTATAGTTATATTTCCTAGCTAATGTATGCACGTAAGGATGTAAAGTTCTTTGGTTCTG
Organism: Allium sativum; assembly: GCA_030737875.1. Classification (NCBI taxonomy): domain Eukaryota; kingdom Viridiplantae; phylum Streptophyta; class Magnoliopsida; order Asparagales; family Amaryllidaceae; genus Allium; species Allium sativum. The sequence goes on from CM060916.1 coordinate 781,925,690, forward strand.
GTTTTATTTACACGGAAATTAGTTTTATGTTTGTTAATTTTTTTCATCGCAGTTTAGTTGCTTATATGCATTTTTACTAGCATTATGAACCATACTGAGCTAAGCTGCACAATCCCTGAACACATCTAAATGTCTTATTATCATTATTATTCAATATATTGTTTAGTCTGGGTTATTCTAATTCGGAGGTAATGTTCTTGGTTATTTTCCTATTCATACAAATTCAAATAATTTAACATATATAAGATTTAGTACAATTTTTTAATTATAAAACATTTTTCTGCAGGAATCAACTGCGTAATATCAAAAATGCTTGCACTACAATCCAGAATATCCATTTGATTTAGATATTCGATTAAGCACTACAATTTTTCGATAGCAGTAAGTACCCGAAAATTTTCGACGTTATTTACCCTTGAAAAATTGTTCCTTTTTTTGAAGAACCTTATTTTTTTTTAATCAAAAGCCAGCTAAAACATTTAGCTTTCCCACATTTATGCGTCTGCCTTTTTTTTTTAAACCTGTTTTGTAAAGATTTTATTAATATACATTAAGAATAATTGGCAAAAAATCATTCAGTTTTATCAACTACCTGGATAGTGTATATTAACATTAATTTCTTGATTAGTTCAAGTATGGTTGTTGGTCGTGCTAACAAGCTAGGATAACCATGTTGAATTATTATGCTGCAGCTTTATGCTGCTTGGTGTAAAACTCTAACCATGAGTTTAAAATTTTAAATGTCAGTTTATTTATATATTGTCGTACAATGCTACTTTTTTGTTTCACCAGGCGAATATAATGGATTCATTTCTTTTCTTCCAGGAGCATAAGGTTTCAACTGCGGGCGTTCAACCATTTCATGTGCAATTAAAAGAAATACTAAAAGCTATACCTTCTGAAGGAACAAAACTTCTGAATGGAACGAAATCTGAGTTATTCTAAATGTAATTTTATCCACATAAGGAGTAAAGTCCTTCCCAGTTGTGTTGTTTCTGAAGGATTCTTCAAGTTTTATAATTGATATTGTATAAGCCAAGAGAAGCAAAGATAGTTTTTATGGATAGCATCAAAATTGCTAAACAGTGCAACACACATTATTGTGGACCATGCATTTTGGACACTTGGACATGAATTGGAGGAAATTTTGAAACGGTTGAGTACAAAATGCCTTTGTTACTTCATTCTACTTATAGTTTTATGCTTTATACATTTTATACATGTTCACCATGATTAACTTTATCACTCTTTCATGATTAGTTGTGCTTGGTTCGGAAAACATTGATGAATCCACCATATCATAATTTGCCTACAATTTTAACGTATTTAATTTCTCGCAAACTATAGGTAGTATATTATCTCCATACTTTTAAGTAGTCTAAAAAATGTGGGTGTTTTGATCGGAGTATATAAGTTAAGCAGATGATGACTGTTTTGATACTTTGTTCCATGGACATAATCTGATGATGCAACATAACACAAGCTGGTGTAAAAAAAAGAGAGAACTTTACTCTTCCTAATAATACTTTTTATAAATTTTATTTTACAATGAATTCCTTATTGTTTCATTTTCCAGAATCTTCATCGATGATTTAGAGTAAATATATAAGTATATGAATTAACGTTATTGCTAAACCCGTGTGCGAAGCACGGGTTCACACTAGTTAACACTATTAATCATACGGGAACTTTAGTGTGAACTTTAGTGTGAACCCGTGCTACGCACACAGACTAAAATTAAACTTATTTTAGTTAACACTATTAATCCTAATACTCTATCTTTATTATCTTCTATGTTTTTTATGAGAGAATTTTTGTTCATTGTTTCTTTAAAGAGCCAAACTTAGAAAGAAAAATATGTACAAATAAGTTGATTGGAAATTTGTTTATCTTATAATGTAACATGAATTGACTGGAATTTATACGTATATTGCAATCCAACTTTGGTTCAATATCCCCCTACCACTAATCTTGCATGGGGTCAACACAGTCCAATTAAAATGAACGGTAGAATTTCAATAATTAAACATCCATGGTTGAAACTACAATGTTTTTAATATTGTAAAGGTCCATATAATAATTAGCATATGGTCATGACATACATAATTGCTAATCAATACAACTGGAACATTCTACATCTTATAAATCTCACTTGAAAACAGACTGCCAAATGACTCGATATACGTGAAGGAATATAGAAAACATAATTACGATATCATGTTTTCTAGGAATGATACAACCATGCGACATAAAACAAATCAACAGTTTAGTTATTTTAAATTATTTCATCACATAACAATAAACTGGCTGCAAATGAACATAAAATAATTCAAAACTATATAAATTTCCGTCAGATGACAATGTTACACTGAATCTCAGGAAATAAAAGTTAAGAAATGGAGTCATATACAGAACTTCTGTTTTCCAAAATAGGTGTTAGATTCAAGCAATCTACTCCAGCTGTTGCACTTTTTTCCAATGTCTGCCAACATCTCAGCAACTAATGCTAATCATTGATTCAACAATCTGAGACAAAAAAACATATTATTAAATGTAAGAATCGTGTGTTGTTTGATGCAATCATGCATGTGGGGTTGTTAACACACATATTGTGTTGGTTGATGTGTTTGTATATGTATATTTGAGGGTCATAATCAGTAAGGATGCAATCATATATTTAATGTACATCATCTATGAGCTAGTGTTACATGTAAGTTATTAACGCAGGGTAAAAACAGATTATTAAATGTATGAATCACGTGTTCTGGACTTCGGAGATGTTCAGATATCAAGAGATAGAAGTTTACAGATATCGCCGTAGTTTGTCATACAAACTAATAAAAATTAAGAACCAAAGGAAATGTTTGTCGCACTACGGATAAATTAACCTAAGCCATGGTACTGATTGATATGCAGTATGAAAGAAATTATATACATGCAAAATCTCACTATGATACTGTAAACATATTTTTAATAAATCCTACTGTTCACTTAGCTAAAGTAATATTTTTATTCATACAATGTAAACATGCAATATTTTTCAACAGTCTTCATATATCAAAAGCAGAAAGAGGCTTCGTTTTCTTCATTTCTGTCACCCCATAGTGTGTTACAAAGTAAATAAGATGGATTAGAGTAAGTAAACTTAGAAGTGAAAACAAAGGTATAAACGAAACGATGTTTAACTACAGTGCATTAAATTAAACGTTGATGTATTACTTACTAATTTGGGTAAACATAAGAAAATTAAAAAAAATTGCTTCTTCTAATAACTCCACTAATTCAGGTATCTATTTGCAAATGTTAACAATATCTAATCTTGCATGGAATCTGAACATACATAGTATCATAAAATTCTCATTGCATAAATATAGTTAGAGTTATAAATAAATGTGTGAAGTACATGGCAATTCATGTAATAGTAGTGTTGGTAGAAATAAGAAATTACCTGATCAATGAAAGTAGGATAGCATAACAGCTACAACATTGAAGTCAAGACAGCATCTATGACCAGTTTTCTAGGCATGTGTCATTAGAGGATAAATAAACACAATCATTTGAGCAATAATACACTAAATTGATATACAATCGAAAAAAGGAAAAAAAATTAGTCTTTACCATATACTTCCTTTTATCGGAGCATTTTGTTTGTTAGATACATTTATCTGTTAAAGAACTCAAACAAAGTGAAAATAAAATGAAATTTATTTATTTATATAATTTCTAATTTTCAATTTACGACGGAATTAAATTTAATCTAAAGATCCACAATTTTTACTCTTTTTGATTTATTGTTAGTTTCTAGATAATTGTAGTATTAATTAAAGTCAACAAAATATCATTAAAGTTAACAGATAACCGACTATGTATGTTCATAAAATGAATCCATACGATCCAAATACATTTATAGGTAAAAATCTCTTGAAATACCATGCACATACAATTATGTTGTTTGAATTTCATAACTTCTTTGTTTTGCTGGATAGAATTAGTCAAGCATGACTACAAAATCAAAACCACGTTTACATAGGAAAATTTTGTTAACCAAGCAAAATTTGAGAAGGATATAAATTTTTGCTATGAAATATATTATTAATTATCCAATGTGGAGAAAAATCAACTTAGAACCACCGAAAGCCCCCTGTTAAATTTTGGATAAAAAGTAAAGTGATAGGGCAATGTTCAAGCTAAGGAAAAGAGATTGTACGGCAACTAATACATCCATACTTTATATTATTATGGTATAATTTATGTTTGAATTTTATATTACGTATACAACGAAAAAATAAAATGAACACATCTACCAAAACTAAACACATCTTAGCACGACGTATTTTTGATAAAGCTTCAAGTAAATGCACTATGCAGATATAGAAATAGGAACTAAGAAGTATAAATATAATTTGACAAAAGAAATTCATAACAGCTGGCAGAAAATGGAAATATAGAGGAGGGCCTTATTTTCCCTCTTACGTATTTAATCCTATTTGAAATGTACAGTTATCTGGATAGGGCTATGTGTATATTTACTCATTAACTTCGGTTAATTATGATCCATTTTATGAAGTTTTTACTCGAGTTGTTTTCTCATATTCAAGCAGAAGAATATAAATGAAACCTACACGGATTATAGAATGCAAAATTGAACATTTTTAGCCTCTAGTTGTTTTCTCATATTCAAGCAGAAGAATATAAATGAAACCTACACGGATTATAGAATGCAAAATTGAACATTTTTAGCCTCTGGTGATTTGATTTACGGAAGATTTCCTTTCCGGTTGTCTTTAGATCTTTCCATGGAAAAATCTGGGTACTTACAAAGCACAAGAAGCCTCAAAAGAGGGGGCAACATGTGACCCACAAACGATCCGAAAAAGCGCATATATAATTTGAAAGAAGATATACCAATATCATAGGGATAATAAACGGTGTTTCAAACAACATCTTCAATCATCGCAATAGCAGTTCATGATATAATTAAAGCTTTTTCGCACAATATTACCGAAAATACATACTGGATATTAAAAATGGGTTTGAGGAAATTGGTACACCTCAGAAATAATGTGTAGCTAGTATCATATCAAACAATGGTTATAGTGTTGCTCGAGGCAAGCACAGGTGCAAAATACCAGTTAGTGGCAAATACAATTCCAAGTTTGAAAAAGAACAGTAAAAGCATAAGGAAGCTCAAAAACATTCTATAATTTTTTTTCATAAATTGCTCACCATAATAAATTATGGATCAAACATGCAACGACAAAACCTGTGAAGCTAACATTTTCCGATAGCAGAGTTTACAAAGTTTTAAACCTAACAATATGTCACTGCTAAGCACATACAAATACTCTGAAATTGTCGGTTATGCATATTTTTCCAAATAAATTTCTAGCCGATTAAGTTGAAACAAAAAAAAAACTATTTAAATATTATAATTCTTTCCCTTTGTTCTACAATAGCTATGGATTTGTTATTATCTAGATCACATAGTACTAAAAGCAAATAGAAAGTAATCAAAGAAAACTAGTGTATAATTTGATATCTAAATATCTCTATTGGCTTCGTTCTCCAGTTGATTTCCTTTAAGAATCAACTAAAAAAAATTAATGTGGCATCAAGGGTAGGACTCCAAACATGATTCAGTTCTGGGGCAGAAGATTTGCATATACAATTTATCATGCATTTATGGTTAAAAAACTTTAAACAATTTGGTTAAAGAAAACTTTAAACAATGTTAATTCATACATTAAGTTATAACCTTGTGCAAATTACCAACCAACAATGGAACTATATTATATAGAAGGGATAAAAAGTGAGTAAAGGGAAACCTTACTTTTATTAATTTAGGAAAACTAATATTTTTTTCAATCTTATAATGATATTTTCCTAGAATTTGGTCCTTCTTATTATGTAGCTTTCGAACTTCGTGATAACTGCAGTATTCAAATATGGCTTTGATTTCAATGAATACTTAATAATGATAAAGGACAAAAAATCTGAAGACCCAAAATCAATAAACATCAATTGTCACACATTATTGATCCCATCAGTTACATCTTCGCTCTTGTCATGTGATTTTTGTTAAATCAATATATTTTACAAAACAAAGTCAAGTCATATAATATAAATTTTTTGCTACATAGGTATATGCGTGTGTGGGTGTGGGTGTGTGTGTGGGGGGGGGGGGGGGTTGTATACATATGTATTCCATACCTAGATAGATTACGCAAATGTTAAAACCAATTAATATGACAAAAATCCGTTAAACGAAAAATAAAGGAGATATATCCATTTTGCATGAATAAAGTTAAGTTTTACAATTTCCAATCCATGTACAATCATTTGGATGTTAATGTTATTATAATATATTTTTAAAGAAAAGTATTTTAAGTAAACAAAGAATTCGTAGATGAGGAAGGAAGATGAAGATGATTTGAGTGATCAAAAGTATCAAAGTTCAGTATTCATTCTGTAAAAAAACACAAAATTCCATGCTTATAAGTATTGTTGAAGGGGGACCAAAGTGAAAATTTTACGTACAAAGTCTGTGAAAATCATATTGGAATGAGAGGAAGCATGGAGAAAGATAAATATTAGCAATAGATTTAAAAAAATAAAAAATAAACAATACAGTGTATTTTAGTTGCCCTGATTTTTCGTCTTCACCCTGTATTCAACTTCTTTATGTTACCGATACACTATTCAAAAAGGTATAATAGGGATACTTGTCTTATTTATTATCTTTATGGAAGTTACATCTTCCTGCTATTCTTTTTACCCTAAAACATTAGACACCCCTATTGCATTTATGCATATGAATCTAAAATAATTACAATAATTAAAGCCTATTAAAATCTGCAACTGAACAATATGAACCAATATTTCATCCGAAAAAGTCATTAAGTTTAATAAATGAAAACCGAATAAAAGGAAAGATTGATTTTGTTTTTAAAACCTCAGTAAATTGTAAACCCCACAACCATGGAGGATATTTCTTCTTAATTCCTGCATTCATCAAAAGATTGGGAGAAATAAGACTTGTAATATTTGCAAATAACCCAACAAAATTTCATTAATATAACTTTTTTTTATGTAGGATCTAAAAAAAATCAAAGGTAAAGTTTCATTAATCTAACCTTTTTATGTAGGATCTATATATATATATATATATATATATATATATATATATAAAACCAAAGGTGAGGTGATCGCTTCCTATAGATAAACTACTCCTTTTTCATTGATTCATAAATACTTCAGATTAGTGAACAAAGACAACCACAAACAGTCCTGTAAGTGGTTTTTTTATGTGCATATGCCAATCAGTATGATATAAATAGAAAGAGAGAGACATGCAAAAACATGTATATATGCTATTTGGCATATGCATATCAGCAATTTTGGTATTTTATATAAAAGAAGACTGCAGATAAGGATAACCTTCCAAAATTAACTTGTTTGGTTATAATCCTTTCAGATTATGCCATGCCCAAAATCTAAGCTTCAGTAAAGGGCAACTAATTCATATTTATGCTAATGCATCCATTAATTTTGCCACCTATAAACAAATTAATAGTTACAAAAGGATTAATGGCTGAATTTCCTCAACAAACCATCAAACTATATCATATGTAGTACCGTGTAACTTTTTTGCTAATACAATCAACCCACTAACACACATCTTGATGCATATGAAGCAAACTTTTTATATAATGATTCATTTGATGTCGAGTCTATTGATTTAGCCAAAAAGGTTCTTACCTCGTCACCTCTTTAATAATAGTGCAACCTAATAAGGAAAAGCATTAAATTAAGAGGAAATAAAGCAAACTGATAACCACTAAAGTCAAAGTTGCAACAAAGTAAAAAGTAGGTATAATCCCTAATTCTGTGATTTATAAATTAAATACCATGTCGACATCCTACTTTTTGAAAATACTAAAGGAATCAACAGAACATTATAAAGTGCTATGCATGTAGTAAAATGAATGAAATATCCTGCAAATTTCGTATCATATTACTAAAACTATTGAATTAATTTATTGTCCATATGCAATTATTTGATGGAAATCAAATAATATGACATTATTTAAAAAAAGGGCATGACATACTGCTCCCAGTAAATGTATTCAACAAATTTATCATAAAGCTGGCTCTTATTTGTTTCCAACCAGTATCGAACTAAACTAAGGAAAACTAACATAATATGCTTTGCAAGAACCAAAATTTAAGTAATGTAAATTGTAGAGCAGGCTACCTTTTTTAAACATCAGTCATATCAAAAGCAAACTCACACAAAGAAGAGGCTGAAAGTAGACAATGCATTGATGGAATTTTTTTTCTTAATATGTTCTTACAGATAACATGCCAGCTATCACAGCCTGCATATGATGAAGATGGACTTAAGGCTCTCATTAAGTGTATAAGATAGTATTTTCTATCGAATAGATAGGTGTACGAAACATCCAAAAAAAAATTAGAAATAAAAAAGGCACAAGGCTGGTTCAACTTTTGCATGACAAAATATAACAAAATACGGTTATAACAGTCAATGAGTTTCTATAAATGCGCACTAAAAATATATATGCAAGTTTGAATAGAAAAGTAAATTTGAGCAGAATAAATATTTTATCCAAATCGCTTAAAAAAAATCATATTGTATTAATTGAATTTTAATGTGATGAATATCTTGTTTAAAAAACATACGCTTGCAAATCATGCACAATACACTTGCAGATTATAAAATGTGGAACTAAAAATATATAATCCAAATTTTCACTTGAATTAGTTCTTTTGAAAATAGTTTTAAATAAAAAGTTGCATGTCCAATTTTGTTTATGCTTGAACATAATTGTCTTTTATTTTTTAACATGAAATAACAAACAAAAATGTAGGCTAAAGTCATACACGAACAAAAGCAAGGATAACCCCAAATTCAACCCGTATATATCATGGAATTCACTATAAACTTTTACTATCACAGTTGGTATCAATTTGGGGTTTTAACCAAACCCCAAATTCAAGGTCACTGAAATAGAATTTCAAATGGAAGTATTTTATTTTAACAATATTAAAAGGAATAATTATACTATTTGAAATATATCTTTAAATTTTAAAAATTAAATTCATTAATATTACGCATAATAATTCCATATTTTGAAATGCCAATAGAAATTGGTTCCATTGATAACTTTGATCAAACGGGCATTCAAATAGTATTTATGTTCTCACAATCCAATATCTCAGAAATTATAAACTAAAATTATAATCATTCGTCACTTCTGCATTTCTCGACAACACTTCATCCCATCCTGATTCACCATTCTCCTTCCTTGGCTTATTGAAGTAAAATGTTATTCTAATTCCACTTTGTTTATTTCAATTATAATTTACATTTCTCATTTAAACTTAAATCGAACTAAAGTACAAAAATTTGGTTTAACTTTACTTTCTTTATTCCCTAATATAATTTATCTACATAGTTAAGACTTGAGTTTTATTTTAAACTAAAGTTTTAAAAATCTACTTAGAACTAAAGTACCAAGTCCCAGATCCCAGTAACTCCCTTGCCCGATCACCAAAACCCCTGTGAAATCCTAAAGTACCACATTTATTGGTACTACCACCCTTCCTTTTCTTGGCAAACTACCATCACCAAATACCCAATGTCCAGACTACCACATTTTCAACCTTTATCACCCTAAGACCACATGAACCTGACAGTACCACGGCAATGAAAACATCAGCCCGATCACCCAAACACCCGATGGCCCCTCGTGCTTTTCTTCTCTTGCGCTGTGCCATGGTCGTGCACAGCCATGTGGGCCCACGCCAGACTCCTCCGGCCGTCGCCACTCACCCAACTCCACCACCTGACCGCACCACCACCATTAGATCACCTCCACCTGGCCTGTATGGAAAAAAGTTTGTGCCCCCTTCATTCAGTAAAAACAACATCAGGAAGAAAAACCTCATACCTCCTTCCATCGACCATCGGAAGTCGCCACCACTTGGCCACACCAGCACCCAACCCCGACGCCTAGGTCCCCCTTGGTCCGCAACCCCCTGGCCTTCTCCATGGTGAGAATTTCCGACGCAAAATAGTGAACCACAAAAATAGTTTATAAAACCTAATTTAATCAATTTTGCAAAAACTATTTATTTAAAAATTAAAGTTGTATTTTTCCTTGCTTCCCCACTTCCTTCTCCTCCTCCAGGCCGAGTGCCATCACCTCAGATCGTGTGATGTGCCGGAATTTGATCAAAGCTTTACTCTTGATCATCCTGGGATTTCTCTTTATTTACTAAATTAAAAATCATGATTTTTGTTTTAAAAATCACCATTTGTTCACCTTATTAGGATCATATAATCAAAACTTGTTTTTATCAATATTGAAAATCCATTTTGGAAATGAGCAACAGAGGAGAAACTGTTGTTTTTATTTTTAAGAACAGTGAAGGGGTTTGCCTAGTTTACTTCACTTTGAACATTTCTAAAACTTATGTAAAGGGTTTTAAAAGAGTATGGCATCATCACTTATAAATCTACTAACCTGCATCTACTAATCTATCTAACTATAGGGATTTAACTAATTAAAACATTTCCTGATGACAGTAGCTGACAGTAACAGGAATGTTGCTTTTAACATAAGACCCTTAAGGCTTTTGCATCCAAAATAATGATCACTCCATCATCATCAACAAACAAACCAAACATGACAGGGTATTTGAGCAAGATCATAAAAGCGATACAAGATCACTTCATATTTTAAACAACCAAAACTGCAGAAATTGAAAAGAGAAAATAAAGGTGCAGTTTTACTCACCTATAAATGCTTAAGAACTCTTGTTTTCTCTTGCTGAAATCCTGAACTAGCTTTATGTTTGTGTGAGTAAGTTTGTGTGCATGGGTGGTCCTTATATAGGTGTAGAAAGTGAATAAAATACATGTGCATTTAACGAGTGATGTGAAATAACAAAACAGCTTTTTGTTTGACAATTGAAAGACCAATTTAGAACTGATTTCCTCTCTCAAAATCTTTGCAAATCCTCCTAGATTCACATGGCATCTCAGTCTCAATCCTACTTCCTACAACCCCTAAACCTTGTACTAACTATTTCCCATCGGCCTTCAAAAGATATCACATTAGATATTCTTTGCACACCAAATCTTTTTCTTAGCTTTTTCCCAAAATGTTGAGATCCTTTATGTACTAAAATGTATAGAATTTTGCTGAGCTTTCAAGCCCTATTAATCAAATGTCAAATATGATTTTACAACAATTTATTTAAAATACCAACCTGCCTTGCAAGTATGGTTAAAATCTGAAAATATAGTACCATAAAAATCTATGTTATGAGATGAAAATGCATAGAAAAAGACTTAGCTATATCTATGATATGAAATCTACTAATGTAGATAAGATGATAGTGCATAGACAAGATTTTATAAATCTTTTGATGTATGTGTATTTTGACAAATTTGCCAAAGTCTTGGAAATAGAGTAAGAGTTGTATTTTCAGAAATTACATTGAAAAGAAATGAAAAAAATGACTAAAAATGCATTTATTTCAAAATGATCATGTCATGTGCCATATCTTTGCCTTGAGGATCTTAGTTGATGGTATGATCTATGGTGTAGTGACTTCATGAATGATACCATGAAATGAAAGAAATTTGACAATACATATCCTAGTTTCGATGCAAAGATGCAAATTCAAAAAAATGTCATGAGATAAAATAATATCTGTGGTGTATGAATGAAAATATGATCTTACAAAAGGGATTAGATAATACAAGTTCTTGTTTTCAATGCATAAAAATGTCAAAGATTTTCTTGAGATTTCATATGCTATCATGTCTATGAGATCATGTATTTGAAAGAGATGAGACTATACATGTTTTCAAATTCAAATGCATACAAAAATTTACATATTTCCTTTCATTTGATTTGAGAGCAAAGAGGTGTTTAAATATTTACAACAAAGAGTTTTTGCCAAAATTTAAAAAATCTTTTCGAAATGAACAAAATGTTTACCAAGAAAAATGGCATTTATTTAAAAAATAGCTATGTACAAATGTTATTTAATAAACCTTTAAAAATGAATTTTAAACATTACTCTTAAAATTTTGCTATCATATATACCTATGTAAAATAAAATTAAACAAACGCTACTAAATTCATGCTATTATTCTGAATGTATCAAAATGGGTTTTGATAAATGCTACACATATAAATGCTATTATACATATGCTAACAAGTTCTGAAATTTCAAAGTCTAAATTAAATCGTATTTGAAAATACAAACTCACAATCAATCAAATCTGTGTCCGTGATCCATGTAAATACCGGGTCATTACATTCTACCCCCTTATAAAAATTTCGTCCCCGAAATTTGTAAGCAGTAGATTTAGAGCTCTCGACTTATATATAAACACACATCGATAAATAAACCACATCGAACACATCGATAAATAAAATAGGTACTCATTTTGATTACTCCCTAGCTCGACCTCTTCGTGCACGGGTACTCATTTTGATTACCTGAATATAACAGGTTATCAATCGAGTCTCGATGGGGTACAACTACTAAGGTATAACATCCAAGTTGTTTTAAATTCATTTTAAATTTTTATAAAAAAATACGCTCTCTCACATTCACCCAAAGCCTAGGTAATCAGTAACCTAAGCTCTGATACCAACTGTAACGACCCAACTTTCGAACACAGCGGAAGTTGTGTAGTTAATAAGAAATAAGAACAGATAGAAGATAAACACAGAAACATCAGAATCTCACATTGGAATTTTCATAAAAGATAATACTTTATAACATTACACAACAGTACATGATACATCAGAACATCATATGACTAGTGATACAACCCATTTCTAGTACATCAGTAATTATACATAACATTCACTACTGACTTGCAGACTTATAATTATACAGTAGATAGATGGACCAACACTCAGCAAAAATCTTCATTCCAGCTTCACAAGTTTATCCAAATTCTGATTCACTTGTCTATTCATAACAAGCATTATGAATACACAAGAGTTTAAGGGAAAACACAGAAAAATAAACTTCGGGTCAGTTAGGGGATTGGTATGAGTAAACAGTTTAAAGAAATCAAAATATCTCATAAGACCACGCCGTGAATACGTAACGGGTTTTTACCTTATGAGATCAAAACACTTTGTATACTTGAAAACAGATATTATCATATAAGTTTCCCACAAATAATTTAGAATCTAGAAGAATGCTTGCATCTCATTTTCTCCTATATAGTATACAAATAAAAAACCCTTGGCACATAGGGAAATTGGATTTCCAACTCTGACAAGGTATGGGACCACCTTCCGCTGATGTATCTCAAGAGGCAAATACACCTAGGTTCAACAAGAACGTTTTGTAACCCGACCCTCACATGAACAACCACTCATTTTTCTTGAGCGCATCGAACGTATATCACTGATGGTTGTGTACGGCAACCATCCCCGAATGGGCAGAATCTATAGATTAAGAAACAAAAGGAATTTCTCTAGATAGGTGATACTACACCCTAATGGGAGCGACCCACATAGCCATGCTGCCAGCCCGATTTTTGTCATTTCCTGTTGTGAGGCTTGAGGCTAGACTTTATGTTTCATCATCACTGCTTCATTTCCTTTGAATGCCACATCGTCTGTAACACCCCACGTCCATTAATGTCACTCACAAAGGGAATGCATTAACTTCCATGGAGGTTTTAAGTGAATATAGAACAGAAAATTACAACAAGACAGATAATAAGTAGTACTTGGAAATCTAAAACTTCGTTTTATTGTAGCGGAAATTAAACATGTTTGTTACATCATAAAAATCATAAATCAGAGTCAAGTACAATATCTATCTTGCTAAAACAAAATACATAAACCCATTACATAAATAGCCATTAAAGAAGATAACAAGCTGGACTTTACTTAAGCGGTCCAAGCTTTCCCAAAGAGATAAAGCAATCTAATCAAACTCTACTAGAGCTGGGTCCACCCTGAGGACCTGGAGGGGGAAAAAGGATAGAAATAGAGGGGGTCAGACATAAAGTCTGGCGAGTATGATAATTCTAACAATACTATTATCAAAATAACTAGACTAAGGCATAAGCTAGAAAATAAGGAAATGTCTATGAACTATTGGGTATGGAAGAGCAGATAAAGATAACGTTAAAGGCACACCTAATTACTAACGAATAATTACTACACTGCACTGCACCAGTCACCCTAAAGGTCGATCCCACTTGCTTCACTTAGAAATTATAGCTTCGTGCACCCCTAGCTGACTACATAGGTGCTGCCTGCCCCTATCTCCACTAGGTGTACCCCACTACCCACTTGCGATCGGCTCCCTACTCGTAGATACCCGTGCTGGCCCCACAGTGGGGTGTATCACTCCCCTAAAGTGGCAACCCGATACAACTTGAGAATGCACGGCTTATACCTACACGATGCAACAACGTCTTACCTACCAGCCCAGGTCCACACACGCATATGAAACCCGTTGGACTTGCGTTGCCACCGCTACCCCGTTTTGGCCTCTTATAGTCAAGCCCAGTATGCGTGTCCTGTCCTCGACTTGGATCGAGCCCACAAAGATACGTTTGGGTTACTGGTTGAAATGGGCCCCCACAAGCTACCCACCTAAGCTTGTCCACTAGTACATCCCACTTAACACTCTTAGTCACGTTCATTTACATGTGTGTTTGGTTAAGTCTTACTAATCGTATTCCACATGCCACTAAGACACCCACTAGATTCCTCATGCCACCCAAGGCACCTACTTAACCCCCATGTCCCACCTTACATGTTTATCTGTTTAAGTATTTCTTAATTCATTCAAGCCATAACCTCAAAAAGACCTCTCACATTAGACTGGCATTTATGGTAGCTGGATTTGCCGGGCGGGTCCGGGCAGTCTTACACCATAAAAGAGTCTAACCTCGTGTCTTTACAACTGTTATGCTTTAATTTGGGCCTAGGACCTCTCACATTGGGCTGACATTTGTGACCGCTGGATTTGCCGGGCGGGTCCGGGCAGGTTTACGTCACAAACGAGTCCAACCTCGTGTCCTAAGCATTGATTAACACTTATAATCTTTTACCCCAGTTTTAATAATTCCCTATTCAAATTATTAATTAAGTCCACTTTTAATGATGTCCATATTTGACTCAATTATGGCCATCCATTCATGGCATGCAAAATCATATCAATTGCACCCCAACTTCTTAATAATAGATCCTTAATATTACCCCTACCCCACGTTATACATTCGCTTATTCGACGCAAAATATACGTTAGACTCGAATAGTCTAACTCATAGCACAAAGATAAATTATCACAACATATAGACAAATAAAATAGATCTAATCATAATAGGGGTGAAACTTACATAAAACTACACATGTTATGGATCTAAAGGTGTCGACTTGTTTGGTTAAATGTCACAATTTACATGATATGATCATAACCCAAATTCATGTATAAACTTGCAAATGAGGTTTTATGCAACATAATGATGGTGTGAACTAGCGTCTAACACATAGAATTCACATATGTCATAGCAAAATCCTAGATCTAAATAGATGTCATGGCATATGTTTATAATCTTTACTGATCAATCTATACTTGCATACATGATTTGTCATATAAAACAACATAGCCCAAATAATATCAACATTATGACTTGGTTAACATGAACTAATTAGCATAGATAACAACATCATGATTTTATAACATGTACGATTTACCACAACTTAGCATAGAAAATTACAACCTATACAACAACATCATAGCATGATTTACAACATATTGGATATCATCATCACATAACATCGGATTTGCAACATACATGATAGCATAAGGTTTTCAACAACATATATGACAATTCACATCATTCACTTATAATCCATTCATAACTTAATCTAATTAGTTCAATAATAATCTTGTTAAGATCATCGTACTCACAATTAGAGAAGAAAGAGAGTCTGGATTTCCTTTAGAGTTGAGTAGAATTAGAATTTTGATTAGCTTTCTTCCTTCTTAGTTGGCGGCGGCTAGACCGAGTTCCATGGCGGCGGTATGACGGTGGCTATCCTATTTTTCATGTGAATTAGAGTGAGAGACTACCTAGGTATTTATAAAGTTTAGGATTTATTTAGGCTGTCAGATCAACTCAGAACTAACCTGAACCGTTTAATTTGCCAACTCAGCCCTAAAGACACATCAGCAGCTCAAGATTGGGCTTAGTCAAACCCTAGCCGACTGGAAAGGTCGACACCTAGGTCGACTGCCCAGTCGACATGGGAGGGTGTCGACTGCCCAATCGACTCCCCAGTCGACTTGGGGTGCTGGGCGGGAAATTTCCTGCCTAGCCTGTTTGACTTCGAATTTTGAATTTTAAATTTCTGAAATCTGTTTTGAATTTTCTAAAACTTCCGATGGCCATAACTTCTTCATACGAAGTCCAATTCACGCAAACTCGGACTTTATTTCAACCAGAATTCCGAGACGAACACAATGGCGCAACCCGTTTCCCACAATTCTCACATCTGAGATTAGTTATTCTTTAGTTTGTGAATATTAATATTAATAGAATTACGGGGTGTTACATTCTCCCCTCCTTAAAGGATTTCGACCCTGAAATCTTCAAGTTAAGAAGAATGTATATCCTAACATCCAATCGTCCATCTACTCAACCATCAAACACAGGCATCCATTGTCCTTATAGACCCATAATGCTTTCATGTTTAAATGCACAGTGTGTGTATATGTCCATATCTAATGCAAAATCAGGCGGTCCACTGATTCAGTTGACTCCTTAATGCAAATCGTAATAGTGCCATGCGTCCATTATGTATGCAAAAGTTCCCTAATGCTACATATTATCTCTATATGTGTGCACAATCATCATCTGAATGCAGCATCCATATGATAATACAATCGTCAAACATCCATTTTGCTAAATACATCCAATTATATGCAATATGATGTATGAAGTGACTGAGCCAATCTAGTACCTAATAGTGTGTGTATATGCATCCACGAGCAACCACTAGCAAACATTTGCATCCACTTTGCATCCATCATACATAACATGTCTCAAACACATATTTCAACCATAGGATTATCCTAACTAAAGGTCAAAGATACTAGCGAGAGGATACTCTAAAGTAAGATAAGTACAAGATAAGCGATAAAGGAGAAATAAAAGGACATACCCTCAAAAAGGAAAGGGTATCGTGAACGCATCTTCTCTTCTGTCTCCCAAGTAGCGTTGCTCTCATCATCTCCCCATTGCACCTTGACTAGTCTGACCTCTCGATTTCTCAGCTTCTTAACCTCTGACCCTAGAATGCATATAGGAGCTCGTCGAATCGTCGCATCACGCTCTATCTCCACCTCTCTAAGCAAGTTCGGCTCTACCACCTCCGCGGTCTCGTGTAGGCACTTCCTCAAATGTGATACATGGAATACGTCGTGTACACCACTAAGTCTCTCAGGCAACTCCACTCTATATGCCATCTGTCCAATCTTCTCCTTAATATGAAACGACCCTACAAACCTTGGTGCTAATTTCCCAACGAACCCGAAGCGAACAACGTTCCGTAATGGAGACACTTTGACAAAGACCATGTCCCCAACCTCAAACTCAAGATCTGTCCTCCTCTTATCCGCATAAGATTTTTTCCTATCTTGCGCCGTCTTCATCCTCCTTCGAATCAAGTCGATCTTTTCTGAAGTCTCTCTAATCATATCGGGTCCAAGTAAGATCTTATCCGTAGATTCCCACCAACATGCAGGTGAACGACAAGGTCGTCCATAAAGAGATTCGAAAGGTGCCATGCCAATGCTAGACTGAAAGCTGTTATTATATGCGAACTCCACCAATGGAAGATGCTCTTCCCACGTACCCCCAAAGTCTAGGATACATAGCCTCAAAAGATCCTCTAGAATGCGATTCACCCTCTCGGTCTGGCCGTCCGTCTGAGGATGATATGCGGTGCTCAAACATAACTGAGTCCCTGCCGCCTCTTGTCAGCTTCTCCAAAATTCACTAGTGAAAATAGGATCGCGGTCGCTCACTATGCTAGAAGGAACACCGTGCAAACGAACTATTTCTTGGACATATACAGAAGCTAACCATGGAGAAGTCCTCTTACTCTTCACGGGAATGAAATGGGCGCTTTTAGTAAGTCTTTCTACTATAACCCAAATCCCCGTATTACCCTTCCTTGATCTTGGTAATCCATCAACAAAGTCCATCGAGACACTCTCCCATTTCCATAGTGGAACCTCCAATGGGTGAAGCAACCCACCGGGTTTCTTTTGCTCCGCTTTTACTTGTTGGCACACCAAGCATCTAGCGACATATTCGGCCACATCCCTCTTCATACCGGCCCAAAAGAAAACTCGCTTCATGTCTTTGTACATCTTGTCCCCGCCGGGATGAATGGTCATCTTCGAATGATGTGCTTCGTCAAGAATAGCCTTCCTCAAACCTTCGTCTTGAGGTACACAAAGTCTACTATCCCTACGTAACCAACCCTTATAATCTAGGGTATACCTACGGAGATGGCTTGATGACTCCCCTCTTTTGAGCTTTTCTACTAACTCAACCAACTGTGGGTTGTCTCGCTGTGCCTCGCCAATCCGTACCAAAAGCATAGGTCTGACCTCCAAGGATGCTAGCAAACCGGGTACAAAGTCAACGGAAGGTCTAAAGTCAAATATCGAAATGAATTCTAAGTTTCGCCACTCAACAAACAAAGGACTTAAGGATAATCTTTTTCTACTTAAGGAATCGGCCACTACATTACCCTTGCCAGGGGTATATGTTATCTCGAAGTCGTAGGATGCTATGAACTCCATCCACCTTTGCTGCCTTAAGTTCAAGTCCTTTTGAGAGAATAAGTATTTTAAAGATTTGTGGTCAGTGAATAATTCGAATTTCTCGCCAAGAAGATAATGACGCCAAGACTTAAGCGCGAAAACAATAGCGGCCAACTCTAGGTCAGGTGTAGGGTAATTTTTCTCATGCGCTCTCAACTGCCTTCCACCATAGGCTATTACCCTTCCCTCTTGCATTAAGACTGCGCCTAGTCCTGTCCCACAAGCATCAGTATAAACAGTAAACGGCTTACTCCCGTCTGGCAATACTAAGACTGGGGCTGAAGTCAAAGCTCTCTTCAAACGTTGGAACGCATCATCACAATCTACGTCCTATGTGAAAACTAGGTTCTTCTTCGTCAAACGTGTTAATGGAGTTGATATCTTTGCGAAGTCTTTGATAAACTTCCTATAGTAGCCAGCCAACCCCAAGAAACTTCTTACTTTGGTAGCATTTTTATGAACCTTCCAATCTTGGATGGCCACCACCTTTGTGGGATCCACAGCTATCCCTTCTTTGGAAACCACGTGCCCTAAGAACCGTACTTCCTTCCTCCAAAAGTGACACTTAGAAAATTTAGCTTTAAGATTATGCGCTCATAGGGTCTCCAACACTTCCCTAAGATGTAGGGCATGCTCTTCTTCATCCTTAGAAAAAATTAAGATGTCATCTACAAAGACCACCACGAATTTATTAAGGTACTCCCTAAACACCGTACTCATCAGATCAACAAAGGATGTGGGGGCGTTTGTCAAACCGAAGGGCATCACTAGCCATTCATAGAAACCGTCCAGAGTCCTAAAGGCAGTCTTGTCAATGCTATCCTCAGCCGCTCTCAACTGATGGAAACCAGTGGCTAAGTCCAACTGCGAAAACACTGAGGCGCCAACTAACTGATCGAAGAGATCGTCAATCCTCGGCAGTGGGTGTCTATTCTTCTTAGTAAGCTTATTAAGTTCTCTATAGTCCACACACAGTCTAAGGGACCCATCTGCCTTTGTGGCAAATACTACTGGAGCACCCCACTCCGATATACTTCGTCTTATGAACCCCTTCTCAAGCAACTCCTTCACTTGCTTATCGAGTTTCCTCCTTTCACGAGGAGCCATGTGGCGTACTGGCAAAGATACTGGTTTTACATTATCCACAAGATATATTCGAAAATCTATCTCCCACTTCGGAGGCAAGCCCTTCAACTCCTCAAACACATCCGAGTATTCTCGGACCACTCTAACAGATCGTAGATTTTCCTCAGACGCGTCAAGCGATTCTGAATAACTTAGCATAACAGAATTTATGGGATTACAAAAGATTTCGAGAGTGTTGCCAAGGCGAATCACGAGCCTAACTACTCTCCTTTCACAATCAAGAACGGCCCCATTTCTGGATAACCAATCCATTCCTAAAATTAGCCTATAGCCCATGAAGCCCAAAACAAATGCATCACATCTAAACTCAACGCTAAGTATAGAAATTTTCAAATCCAAACACATCATGGACAAATAAGCTGAGCCCCCAATTGGATTCGAAACAACTAAGGGATCCTCTACTAAACTATTGTTTAAGTGCAGTGATTCAACTAATGATGTAGAGATAAACGAATGTGACACGCCCGAATCGAATAAGGTTCAGACAGGATGATCAAACAGAAAAACTAAGCTTTCAACAGAAATGGTTCTACCTCGTTCTTGCAGCGGTGGGACCGCGAGAGCCTGAACTTGTCCCCTTGTTTGCCCTGGTGCCATAAGAGCCTGCACCTGTCCTCCCGAGGTAGACCCTGCCCTCTGCCCCTTCTTTGGGCAGTCCTTCACTAGATGTCCCGCTTCACCACAGTGAAAACAGTCAGTCTTCTTTTTCTTCCGGCAATCCTTGCTAAGATGGCCTGGTGTCCCATAGTTAAAGCATTTCTTCTTTCCCTTGCCATTATTGTCTTTACCACCCTTCTTGTTTTGCTGTTGTGGTTTCTTTTGATCCCCTTTCTTCTCGGGTGCCTTATTAGCATTAGTGCCTTTCTGCTCGTGCATGAGTGCCGTGTCTACTAGCTTCTCAAAGGTGGCCCCCATAGGGATGTGGGTCATAGCCAACCCTTGCAACGGTTCATTCAAGCCATTAACAAACCTCAGAGCCTTATTCTCCGGCGTGTTCACTAAGTCCAAGTCAAACCTTGCTAACTGATTAAATTTGTTGACATATTCTTTCACTGATGAGCTTCCTTGCTTCAATGTCAAGCACCTTTCCATATATAGATTCTCTTCTGCCCTTAAGAGAAACTTTGCCTCGAACCTACGTCTGAAATCCGCCTAAGAGTCAACAGGACGCTCCCCATTAGTGACCTCCCACCAAATCAAGGCCTCTCCCTTCATTAACCAAGCTGCTAATTTGACTTTCCTCCCTTCTTCTACTTCAAAGATTTCTAGCAATTCTTCCACCTCCTTAAGCCAATCTCTAGCTTCCATAAACGTTTCTGACCCTTGAAAATGTTTTCCACCCATAGCCTTAAATTCCTTGCACGTCTTTGCAAAAGTATCAGCGCGAGGAGGAGGAGGAGGAGCAGGTGCCACTGATGGTGGAGGAACATTGGCTGGACCTGCAGCGGCCCTAGCCTCTAATAACCTCCTATACCATCCTGGTATCGTTACACCATCCGGAAGGTTAAGATCTTCAACCATGCTGAAACGAAAAAGGAAAGATTCCAAATGGAGAATTCGAAAGATTAAGATATATGGATATTGGGGATTATGTTTTTCATAAAAACTTTCCTCTTTAAATTACTCATTAAGACATGTTTTTGAAAACATTTCATCCAAAAATACTTTAGAAAAATAGTTTTTCTAAAAAAATTATCTGTTCTGGTAACCTTAAGCTCTGATACCACGTGTAACACCACACGTCCATTATTGTCACTCACAAAGGGAATGCATTAACTTCCATGGAGGTTTTAAGTGAATATAGAACAGAAAAATTACAACAAGACAGATAATAAGTAGTACTTGGAAATCTAAAACTTCATTTTATTGCAGCGGAAACTAAACATGTTTGTTACATCATAAAAACCATAAATCAGAGTCAAGTACAATATCCATCTTACTAAAACAAAATACATAACCCCATTACATAAATAGCCATTAAAGAAGATAACAAGTTGGACTTTACTTCAGCGGTCCAAGCTTTCCCAAAGAGATAAAGCAATCCAATCAAACTCCACTGGAGCTGGGTCCACCCTGAGGACCTGGAGGGGAAAAAGGACAGAAATAGAGGGGGTCAGACATAAAGTCTTGCGAGTATGATAATTCTAACAATGCTATTATCAAAATAACTAAACTAAGGCATAAGCTGGAAAACAAGGAAATGTCTATGAACTATTGGGTATGGAAGAGCAGATAAAGATAACGTTAAAGGCACACCAAATTACTAACGAATAATTACTACGCTGCACCGGACCAGTCACCCTAAAGGTCGATCCCACTTGCTTCACTTAGAAATTATAGCTTCGTGTACCCCTAGCTGACTACATAGGTGCCGCCTGCCCCTATCTCCACTAGGTGTACCCCACTACCCACTTGCGATCGGCTCCCTACTCGTAGATTCCCGTGTTGGCCCCACAGTGGGGTGTATCACTCCCCTAAAGTGGCAACCCGATACAACTTGAGAATGCAAAACTTATACCTATACGATGCAACAACGTCTTACCTACCAGCCCGGGTCCACACACGCATATGAAACCCGTTGGACTTGCTTTGCCACCGCTACCCCGTTTTGGCCTCTTATAGTCAAGCCCAGTATGCGTGTCCTGTCCTCAACTTGGGTCGAGCCCACAAAGATACGTTTGGGTTACTGGTTGAAATGGGCCCCCACAAGCTACCCACCTAAGCTTGTCCACTAGTACATCCCACTTAACCCTCTTAGTCATGTTCATTTACATGTGTTTTTGGTTAAGTCTTACTAATCGTATTCCACATGCCACTAAGGCAACCACTAGATTCCTCATGCCACCCAAGGCACCTACTTTACCCCCATGTCCCACCTTACATGTTTATCTGGTTAAGTATTTCTTAATTCATTCAGGCCATAACCTCATAAAGACCTCTCACATTAGACTGGCATTTATGGCAGCTGGATTTGCCGAGCGGGTCCGGGCAGTCTTACACCATAAAAGAGTCTAATCTCGTGTCTTTACAACTGTTATGCTTTAATTTGGGCCTAGGACCTCTCACATTGGGCTGACATTTGTGACCACTGGATTTGCCGGGCGGGTCTGGGCAGGTTTACGTCACAAACGAGTCCAACCTCGTGTCCTAAGCATTGATTAACACTTATAATCTTTTACCCCAGTTTTAATAATTCTCTATTCAAATTATTAATTAAGTCCACTTTTAATGATGTCCATAATTGACTCAATTATGGCCATCCATTCATGGCATGCAAAATCATATCAATTGCACCCCAACTTCTTAATATTAAATCCTTAATATTACCCCTACCCCACGTTATACATTCGCTTATTCGACGCAAAATATACGTTGACTCGAATAGTCTAACTCATAGCACAAAGATAAATTATCACAACATATAGATAAATAAAATAGATCTAATCATAATAGGGGTGAAACTTGCATAAAACTACACATGTTATGGATCTAAAGGTGTCATGTTGTTTGGTTAAATGTCACAATTTACATGATATGATCATAAGCCAAATTCATGTATACACTTGCATATGGGGTTTTATGCAACATAATGATGGTGTGAACTAGCGTCTAACACATAGAATTCACACATGTCATAGCATAATCCTAGATCTAAATAGATGTCATGGCATATGTTCATAATCTTTACTAATCAATCTATTCTTGCATACATGATTTGTCATATAAATCAACATAGCCCAAATAATATCAACATTATGACTTGGTTAACATGAACTAATTAGCATAGATAACAACATCATGATTTTATAACACATACGATTTACCACAACTTAGCATAGAAAATTACAACCTATACAATAACATCATAGCATGATTTACAACATATAGGATATCATCATCACATAACATAGGATTTACAACATACATTATGGCATAAGGTTTTCAACAACATATATGACAATCCACATCATTCACTTATAATCCATTCATAACTTAATCTAATTAGTTCAATAATAATCTTGTTAAGATCATCATACTCACAATTAGAGAAGAAAGAGAGTATGGATTTGCTTTAGGGTTGAGTAGAATTAGAATTTTGATTAGCTTTCTTCCTTCTTAATTGGCGGCGGCTAGACTGAGTTCCATGGTGGCGGTATGACGGTGGCTATCCTATTTTTCATGTGAATTAGAGTGAGAGACTACCTAGGTATTTATAGAGTTTAGGATTTATTTAGGCTTTCAGATCAACTCAGAACTAACCTGAACCGTTTAATTTTCCAACTCAGCCCTAAAGAAACATCAGCAGCTCAAGATTGGGCTCAGTCAAACCTTGCCGACTGGACAGGTAGACACCCAGGTCGACTGCCCAGTCGACTGCCCAGTCGACCTGGGGGGGGGGGTCGACTTCCCAGTCGACTCTCCGGTCGACCTGGGGTGCTGGGTGGGAAATTTCCCGCCTGGCCTGTTTGACTTCGAATTTTGAATTTTAAATTTCTGAAATCTGTTTTGAATTTTCTGAAACTTCCGATGGCCATAACTTCTTCATACGAAGTCCAATTCACTCAAACTCGGACTCTATTTCAACTAGAATTCCGAGATGAACACAATGGTGCAACCCGTTTCCCACAATTCTCACGTTTGAGATTAGTTACTCTTTAGTTTGAGAATATTAATATTAATAGAATTACGGGGTGTTACATCGTCCTACCTGTCAGAAATACTCATTCGATTTCCCAAATATATCACCGGCAATAAAGCTAAGAGAAACGAATTTCTCCGCCACCAACGTAATATACTTACATAATTCGATGTGTATAATCTGATGATTTACATTGTCAGACACTCGTCCATTCAGGTTTGTTCTGGGACTGAACCGACCAAAGATATCATTAAAAATCTTCTTGCACACCGTCCTCTTCAGTTTGAACATCTCTGACGCGCGGCGTTTAATCAAATCAAAGTGGAAATTTTATCCGGCCTCTTTAAAATGATTACGAACATTTTCTTTTAAAATTATTAATCTAACATGATTAAAATCAATCAAATCAAACAGTATACGACCACCTTGCTTATATCTGGCGTTTTGATCATATCTTAGAATTGAACGATTTTAGTGTGTGCGCCGTATGGGTTTTTCTTTTCATCTTGTTCGTCACTTTTGAAAATGAACACTGACATTATTCTTTCAGAAATCTATCCTTCCTTAACTACCTCTAACTCTGATTCTCCACAAATGAATTAAATTTATAGTTTCATTTTTCATTTACACCTTTTATACTATATTATTCCTTGACGTCAAATTTCCTTGATTCCTTAACTAATCTGCTTCTTCTTTCTATCTTTTAAATAAAACTTCCTCTTTTTTAAATTATAAATCTACACAAAATAAAATACTGTTCTTGATTAGTTCAGACAGTACAATATTATCTGAGATTTCTGACTTATAGATTAGAACTTGGAAATTTCAGTGTAAATAAAATATTCCTTATTTTATCACTTTAACCCAAATATTTTGATTTAAATACAAATCAAAATTAAATTATAAACTGAAATTATATTCATTCGTCACTTCTGCATTTCTCGACAACACTTCATCCCATCCTGATTCACCATTCTCCTTCCTTGGCTTATTGAAGTAAAATGTTATTCTAATTCCACTTTTTTTATTTCAATTATAATTTACATTGCTCATTTAAACTTAAATCGAACTAAAGTACAAAAATTTGGTTTAACTTTACTTTCTTTATTCCCTAATATAATTTATCTACATAGTTAAGACTTGAGTTTTATTTTAAACTAAATTTTAAAAATCTACTTAGAACTAAAGTATCAAGTTCCAAATCCCAGTAACTCCCTTGCCCGATCACCAAAACCCCTGTGAAATCCTAAAGTACCACATTTATTGGTACTACCACCCTTCCTTTTCTTGGCAAACTACCAGCACCAAATACCCAATGTCCAGACTACCACATTTTCAACCTTTATCACCCTAAGACCACATGAACCTGACAGTACCACGGCAATGAAAACATCAGCCCGATCACCCAAACACCCGATGGCCCCTCGTGCTTTTCTTCTCTTGCGCTGTGCCATGGCCGTGCACGTGCACAGCCACGTGGGCCCATGGCAGACTCCTCCGGCCGTCGACACTCACCCAACTCCACCACTTGACCGCACCACCACCATCAGATCACCTCCACCTGGCCTGTGCGGAAAAAAGGTTGTGCCCCCTTCATTCAGTAAAAACAGCATTAGGAAGTAAAACCTCATACCTCCTTCCATCGACCATCGGAAGTCGCCACCACTTGGCCACACTAGCACCCAACCCCGACGCCCAGGTCCCCCCTGGTCCGCAACCCCTTGGCCTTCTCCACGATGAGAATTTACGACGCAAAACAGTGAACCACAAAAACAGTTTATAAAACCTAATTTAATCGATTTTGCAAAAACTGTTTATTTAAAAATTAAAGTTGTATTTTTCCTTGCTTCCCCACTTCCTTCTCCTCCTCCAGGCCGAGTGCCATCACCTCAGATCGTGTGATGCGCCGGAATTTGATCAAAGCTTTACTCTTGATCATCCTGGGATTTCTCTTTATTTACTAAATTAAAAATCGTGATTTTTTTTTAAAAATCACCATTTGTTCACCTTATTAGGATCATATAATCAAAACTTGTTTTTATCAATTTTGAAAATCCATTTTGGAAATGAGCAACAGAGGAGGTACTGTTGTTTTTATTTTTAAGAACAGTGTAGGGGTTTGCCTAGTTTACTTCAATTTGAACATTTCTAAAACTTATGTAAAGGTTTTTAAAAGAGTATGGCATCGTCACTTATAAATCTACTAACCTGCATCCACTAATCTATCTAACTATAGGGATTTAACTAATTAAAACATTTCCTGATGACAGTAGCTGACAGTAACAGGAATGTTTCTTTTAACATAAGACCCTTAAGGCTTTTGCATCCAAAATAATGATCACTCCATCATCATCAACAAACAAACCAAACATGACAGGGTATTTGAGCAAGATCATAAAAGCGATACAAGATCACTTCATATTTTAAACAACCAAAACTGCAGAAATTGAAAAGAGAAAATAAAGGTGCAGTTTTACTCACCTATAAATGCTTAAGAACTCTTGTTTTCTCTTGCTGAAATCCTGAACTTGCTTTATGTTTGTGTGAGTAAGGTTGTGTGCATGGGTGATCCTTATATAGGTGTAGAAAGTGAATAAAATACATGTGCATTTAACGAGTGATGTGAAATAACAAAACAGCTTTTTGTTTGACAATTGAAAGACCAATTTAGAACTGATTTCCTCTCTCAAAATCTTTGCAAATCCTCCTAGATTCACATGGCATCTCAGTCTCAATCCTACTTCCTACAACCCCTAAACCTTGTACTAACTATTTCCCATCGGCCTTCAAAAGATATCACATTAGATATTCTTTGCACAACAAATCTTTTTCTTAGCTTTTTCCCAAAATGTTGAGATCCTTTATGTACTAAAATGTATAGAATTTTGTTGAGCTTTCAAGCCCTATTAATCAAATGTCAAATATGATTTTACAACAATTTATTTAAAATACCAACCTGCCTTGCAAGTATGGTTGAAATCTGAAAATATAGTACCATAAAAATCTATGTTATGAGATGAAAATGCATAGAAAAAGACTTAGCTATATCTATGATATGAAATCTACTAATGTAGATAAGATGATAGTGCATAGACAAGATTTTATAAATCTTCTGATGTATGTGTATTTTGACAAATTTGCCAAAGTCTTGGAAATAGAGCAAGAGTTGTATTTTCAGAAATTACATTGAAAAGAAATGAAAAGAATTGCAAAACTGAAAATACATTTATTTCAAAATGATCATGTCATGTGCCATATCTTTACCTTGATGATCTTAGTTGATGGTATGATCTATGGTGTAGTGAATTCATGAATGATACCATGAAATGATAGAAATTTGACAATACATATTCTAGTTTCAATGCAAAGATGCAAATTCAAATAAATGTCATGAGATAAAATCATATCTATGGTGTATGAATGAAAATATGATCTTACAAAAGGGATTTGATAATACAAGTTCTTGTTTTCAATGCATAAAAATGTCAAAGATTTTCTTGAGATTTCATATGCTATCACATCTATGAAATCATGTATTTGAAAGAGATGAGACTATACATGTTTTCAAATTTAAATGCATACAAAAATTTACATATTTCCTTTCATTTGATTTGAGAGCAAAGAGGTGTTTAAATTTTTGCAACAAAGAGTTTTTGCCAAAGTTTAAAAATTCTTTTGGAAATGAACAAAATGTTTACAAAGAAAAATGGCATTTTTTAAAAAAAATAGTTATGTACAAGTGTTATTTAATAAACCTTTAAAAATGAATTTCAAACAACACTCTTAAAATTTTGCTATCATATATACCTGTGTAAAATAAAATCAAACAAACGCTACTAAATTCATGCTATTATTCTGAATGTATCAAAATGGGTTTTGATAAATGCTGCACATATAAATGTTATTATACATATGCTAACAAGTTCTGAAATTTCAAAGTCTAAATTAAATCGTATTTGAAAATACAAACTCACGATCAATCAAATCTGTGTCCGTGATCCGTGTAAATACCGGGTCATTACATAAGGGCACCCAGAGTTTAGGTTAAAACAATAAACTCCAGGTCAATCATGTGACTGGTGTGAGAACTAAAACATTTATTAATCTTTATTTTAAAGTTAGTTAAATCAAGGGACCACGCCGTATAACACGGAGCGGGTTTCCTCCCAAGAATACCAGGGCATAAAATAACAACGCAATGCTAAATAAAGAACAATGAAGCTATTATAAGACCCAGGTCCCATCCAACGCAAGCCGGAGGATAGGATTTCCTTATATAGCCAAGAATGCTTGGTACGCGAAATTTCATGTTTTATTATAACTATAAGTTTATAGTGTCAAAAAAATTTCAATCATAAGTATCAATCATAGACGACATGAATGCCTCATACCACTATGTCGCCATATATAGGTATACAATCAAAACCGTAATTGTCACGTATTGGAAATTGGGTTTCCTTCTGTGAACCGAGGCAAAAGATAGTCCTCTATCGAATTCGAGACTGTCTAGCCTGAGTATCAGGCAAGTACTCAGTCAAGCCTTTGGAGCGACAGGGCCGGTCCACCGATGTGGATTAAAATGCCTGAACACTGCGTTTCCCCGCCCTTTGCGGCGTAAATGAGCCCAATGGCTCCATCGACTCCACACAGTCACCGATATATCCGAGGCACCTCGCAACAGCAACAACCACATAAGTCAAACTCGTTAGGGCGTGTAAAACCACTGACACCACTTCTAGCTAGAAGGAAATGCATGCCCTCCCTGAGGTCCTTCTCCCGTTTCTAGTTCACAATCGGGGTGTGAGGCTCGCAAATCAACGGTACACAAAGCTATGCCACACAGGCCGTGCTTTGATCATCCACCACAAGAATTTTCTTTTCAACGGAAGCCTTGATCATTTTTCCACTTAGGCATGCCACACAGGCAATTCACTCTATGCGTTTGATATCCATCAATATATAACTCCTGAGCTCGTACGTCTCAGAGAAGGGCGTTAAGCAAGATAATAAATTCTCCGCCGCCAAACAGATATATATTTAATAGAAATCAATCACACAGAATAAAATCCAATGTCAGACACACAGTCCATTTACGAGTTCGTTCTGGGTCTGAACAAAACCAGAGGCACCTCGTACCTCGCATATCCATCGATCTCCAAGTACGTCTGGATGATCACCAACTGATTCCCTCCTCTTGGGTGTACAGCCCAATCAAGATCATCAGTAATCACCCAAATGATGTGAAGACCTCCGGTCTTCTACCACCGTTTTCATCCTCGACACCACGTCGAATCAGTTATTCAGATTGGGACAAACCCGGTCTTTCTGAATAACTCGTGTATATAATAAACAAGTGTTACACAAACACAACATACGCCTCATTCCAATTCAGAATATTCTTTTATTCAAATACTCCCATACTTTGGAAAAGGTTCCCATTAATTTTATCAAAGATAAACTCTTTAAATTTATTCTTTAATCTTCCTTTGAATATCAATTCAAACTAGTCAGGATTAGCGAACCACACCAAAGTAATCATTTATTTTATTTCCCAATCCCAACCTATTCATCCCATGAAGTGAAACTGGTAATACTTCATTTCCAACACCACGGTGTTATCGGTAAATTCAATTACCATTTCACGTTCAAATCTAATTAAAGATTTAACTATCGCCTGGACCAAAACTGGTGATACTCCATTCCTGATTATTTCAATCTAATTAAAGATTCATTAAAACTCCTCTAGGTTTTAATCTTCCCAATAATCACTATCAATGATTATTTAACTTGGGAAAACACATCATGTCTTTAACTGGGTTAAAGAACCAATGTCATTTAAAACACGGTTCACTATAAACCCAAAATCACATTAAATTAATTATCGTGTTAAAGAACAAGTGTTATTTAAAACACCATTCACGGTAAACCAAAAAATCAATTCAAATTCAATTCCAATTAAATACCATTTAATTGGTACACTTCATTAAATCTAAATAAAAAGATTTAATCTTTTCTCAACTGGGTTTAAGAAAAGTGTTAATGAAGACACCATTCACGGCAAACCAAAATCACATTTGATATTAAATATAAGGCTCTGAATAGAAAATATATCGGCTTATATTCAATATCAAATTCTACAACCAACAAATATCGTATTGGAAATAACGATACAAATATATCTTTCAAATTCCCATAACAATATCTGTATCATCACGAAATCCAACATCGAAATATTCCAAAGACAATTTCGATTCAAATCCATTCCAATTCAATTATTGGAAATTCTGGTTATTTTCAAAACCATTTCAAATCCATTTCAAATCCACTTTATTTGTTTCAAAAATAAATGGTTTTTAATTCCAGTTCAAAACTAGTTTATTTCGATAAAAAAATCTATTTTTGTCTTTTCAAATATGGAATTTCTCATCCCAATTCTTCACAAATCATTTCTTATGATTTTACACTAATTATTGCTATTTTTAATAATTTTATCAAGGTCCGTACAGTCGATTTCCACAAACGGCCATCGAACTGCACTTACAACGACCTTTTCCAAATTTGATTTGGACATAATTCCAAATCCAACTGTTAGATTTCAAATCTCTAATATTCATTAGAAAGCTCTTTTCGATACGAACCCAACGGTTCCGGTTTTAGGAGAATCCGACGGTAGGATCTCCCGTAACGTCCATTCGAAGTTAATGGTCGAAATTCGTGAACTGCCGCGGCGCGACGCGTTCTATTCAGGCCATTATATATATATATATATATATATATATATATATATATATATCGTCGATTTCATTTTAAAACGTATTTTATAAATCGTTTTAAATTCATTTTCAAAACGATTTCAACTTCATATTCAATTTCTAATCAAAATTGAATATTCCACATCATCGATATACAAATGATAATATTTCAAAACGTTATAGTTTGAAATCACTTTCTTTTCTATATTCACATTAAAAATGAATAAAATCGATATAAATATCGTTCACGTCAAAATGCGTCAAACTAATCAACACGGCTTTTATTCAACACATGAATGTTTATTCTATTCAACACATGAATATATATTCTATTCAACACCTGAATTTTTATGTAATAACCCGGAAATTATGAACCAGTTTAAAATTTTTATTTTGGTAATTTTAACGAATTTTGAATATTTAAAATAGATTGTGTAACGACCCGCAAATCCGTGCTATCTAAGTTGACTAAAAACACCACCCGTCCAACTCAAATTGCACAGAAATACGACTCATTATTAGAAAGAAGTTAGAGGATGAGAAATAGAAAGAAAGAAATATTAGAATAGAAGAAAACGAAGATCACAACTCACAGCGGAACAAATAAAATATATTATATAACATAAGCTTTGAAATACAAATCTGGTTTGTACATATATACATACCATCAACAGAGTACACATAACATTTGATTCAGCGGAAGCAACTCTAAATAACTAACGTTGAAGCCTCCTGCTTCAAGCTCCTCCAAGTGTATCTGTAAAAGTCTGAAACACTTGACTGCCCGTACAAATTTGGGCACCCAAGAGTTTAGGAAAAAAAAACAAAACAAAATAAACTCTGGGTCAGTCATGGGACTGGTGTGAGTAAACTCCAACCACTTGTTTAACTTTTAAAATCCTTTTCGAAAGAAAAGATAATAGTAAGGCCAGCCCACACATAAACATGGACGGTTTTTACCTTACTATAACCCAAATCACTTTGATACGAAAATCCAGTGATATTATAATAATGTCTACATCAAGTAAATAACCAAATAGCGGAACGCTTGCATCTCACGCTCCACATATATATTTTAAAATCAAAAACCGCATGGCGCTTATTGGAGATTGGATTTCCAACATGACAAGGTATGGGACCACCTTCCGACAGTGCATCTCTAGAGGCGAATACACCTGGGTTCAACAAGAACATCTTGCAACCCGGCCCACACATGACCGACCACTCATTTCGCTTGAGTGTATCGAATGTATACCACCAACGGTTGGACTCAAACCACCGTTCCCGAATAGGCAGAATCGATAGAATAAGAACAAAAGGAATTTCTCTAGATAGGTGATTATACACCCTAATGGGAGCGACCCACATAGCCATGCTGCCTGCCCGATTTTTGTCCTTTCCCGGTTGTTGAGGCCTGAGGCTACGAATACTTACCATTCATTGATAGCACAATCACTTTGAATGCCACATTGTCAGATCCGTTAATCACTAGTTGAGTTTGCACAAATATTCAGGATATTATGCTAAGGGATAAATCCGTTGCAACCATATATGTTCATACAGACCAACCCATTTGATCATTGGAAATACTCTGTCAGACATTCGTCCATATACGTTCGTTCTGGGATTGAACGAAACCGAAGGCACTATTTCTATTTAATAGAAAAGCCCTTGCACTTTACTCCGTCTTCAATATATTCAGCATACTTGGTTCGCAACGCTAATGCCGATACGGAGTGGTTCTTCGGATAATAATCCAACCGGTCTCTCCATATTGACAACGATGGTCAAAAACTTCGATAGTCTGTGATTTAACTATCGAATAAAAACAAGTGTTCATCCAACATATCAAACAAATCACTGGGCTCTTTAATTAATATTTCATTAATTAAATCTCTTTTATATTCTCTTATCAATATTTGTTAACCAAATATTTTCAATAACCAATCTTGGCCCTTTACGCTATTTTTGATTTCGTTTCCTTATCGAATTCTATATATATCGATATATAGATTTCTAATTGTCAAATTTCTTAAAAATATTCTAACTCCTTAAATTCCCGGAAAATTTCGCCATAACCTCCCCTGTATCGGGAGCATCGGGAAATTTCAAATAGCTTCCCGGTATCTTCTTATCTCAAAAAGAAAAAGGAAAAGCCAAGTGGCTTGCCGATACGGCGCATAAAACCCATATATGAACTAAACATGTACCTTATTGTCGGGCACATACATTAAAAATCTTCATATACTTTATATACTTCATTCCATACCTGTCCAACACCTGTTCACCTGTTTCCAATTCAATTTGATACCATCTAATCGTTTGAATTCAGTTTCGCCCATTTATTCCTTAAATCGGCCATTTGGCTTATTTCGCTTCTTTGTTGAACATAACATGTTCAAACAAAATATTTAACTCGTTCATAACCAAATTGAATTTCAATTTCAATTCTAGTTCTCTTTTCTATTTCGAATATAAATCTTCCAATCGAAGTTTCTTATTTAAA
The DNA here is from genome assembly GCA_030737875.1 of Allium sativum. Classification (NCBI taxonomy): domain Eukaryota; kingdom Viridiplantae; phylum Streptophyta; class Magnoliopsida; order Asparagales; family Amaryllidaceae; genus Allium; species Allium sativum. The sequence continues at coordinate 781,959,657 of CM060916.1, forward strand.
GCTCAATATCAATTCAACGTCTCATTTACTAATTACTATTCGGATTAGTTAATTCTGTTCAATAATCAAAAATCTGATTTCTGTTTCAAAAATCAATTCATTACTCCACCTGAGTTCACATATATTTTATAACTCAAATCTGAAATTTTCTAAATAGAAATTCGGATTTTATTTGCTTAAAATCCTTTTATAAAATGAAATAAACCGTTATGGTTTTTAAATAGTTCTGGCGCTGTTTTTCTGAAAATTTGATTTTGACATAACTCAAAATCTATACGACGAAATTCAGATTTTTCTCCTTCATTCGAAAACTATTATCAAATCGGTCCTGACGTTTCTTGTTTCAAAGAGATCCGACTTCAATCGAGTTCTGTATATTCAATTGAAGTTCGAATCGCCAATTTACGAACTGCAGCGCTGCGGCGAGTTCGTTTTAATTATATTTATATATATAAACTTTTAAACTTCATTAAATGAATTCAACTCCCTTCTAATATATATATATATATATTCCAAATTCCAATTGAATCTTTACATTTAAAATTCCATAGTTTTAAATCCTGTATTCAAATCCCATTTGAAATCCTTTATTCGAATTCTATTTCAAACTCTTGATTTAACTTCCACTTTAATTCAACTCTTTTTTGAATTCCTATATTTGAAATTCATACTTGAAGTTAGATATTCAAACTCCATTTTGAATTTCCTTTGAAATCCTTTGAATTAAATTCCACTTTAAGTTCTATAATCAAATCCCTTTTGAATGGTTATATTTGAAAATCATATTTGAATTTAAATATTTAAACTTCATTTAAATTTCTATTTGAAATCTTATATTTAAATCCTCTTTATTTAAAACCCATTATTTAAATCCCATTTGAATTTTCCTTATTTCAAATCCATTTGAACTTCTTTGAATTCAAATTCCATTTCAAAACTATTTGGATTTCCTATTTCGAAATCCTATTCCAATCTTACTTTGAGATTCATTTCAAAATTCATTTCAAATTCTATTTTGAAATTCTACATTCAAATCTCTATTTGAATTCCCTTTATTCGAATTCCCTTGAATTCAAATTTTATTTTAATTCCTTGAATTCAAATTCTATTTTTCATTCTAATTTCGTCTATTCAAATTTTATTTGAACTTCTATTTGAATTTCTAATATTCAATCTCCTTGTAAAATTCAAATATTTAAACTCCTTTTAAAATTCAAATGTTATACTCAAATTTCATTTGAGTTGTATATTTAAAAATTTCACTTCACATCCTATTTTGAAATTTCATTTCAAATTCCAATTTCACGCTTGTATTTCTATTTCTGAATTATCAAATGATAATTCTTTTCTCTTCATTTTATAACTTCGTTATAAAAGAACTATTTATAAACTTCGTTTATAAAGAAACTACTTGTTTTATTTTTCAAAACAAGTTTATATTTTTATTTCTATTTAAAATTCAAATTCTATTTAAAAATAGAATTTTCCCGTTTTAAATCTCAAATATCCTTCCATGATATTTTAAATATCATTACTTAAGCCCAGTGATATTTAAACACACAAAGCAACGAATTATTTATTTTTCTAACACATCATATATAAAAATATATATGCAAACAAATAAACAAACAGATTATATATTTTTGAGGAATCCAGTTGGATCCCTCCAACCTGTTTTCCTGCATCCACAGATGTTAGCACATAAATAATACCCATTCTGCTTCGTGGCAGAATATCGCGGTATAGAAGGTCATCCACAAATCATAGCGTGGGGCGTATAGGGTAATCATCCGCTATGAAACTGCCGGCATCCGCTAATGAGACTGCGGGAATCCAACCAATCAATCAACCTAATATATATATATATATAATAGCCTAAATAACTAATATATATAAAATAAGCAGAATGCATTCACACAAGCACAAACAATTATTTTTAATGAAATAAAAATAATTCTAAAGGTGAGTGAGATTTACTCACCGAGATTTTTGTTTGCTGAATATCCAATGAAGCCAACTATATAGATTTCACAGTGATATCCCCAACCGTCTGTTTTTCATTGTAAAACAATATAGATAAAATTCCAATTAGACTAATTAATTTAATTAATTACCATGTGTAAATAAGTTCCAATTTAACCATAGATTTTTCTAACATGATTAGTATATAAATTTTATTCCTTTACTAACAAATTTCCTTTTAAATAAACTAACTACATAAATTGGTTTACTTTTTATATAAACTAATTCCCTTTTTAAAATTTGAACTTTGAAAAATAAAATTACCTTAATCCCTTTAATAGACAATCTCTTTCCTTATCGCTAATCGAAATCATAGCCAAGCCTTCTTCTCTACAACGAAATGCTTCTGAGCACTACGACCACCTTCATACCTCGCAACTTCAATACCAGAACCTATCGCGGTCGCTTCCAGGTCGAGCTCGACCTCGAGATGCCCTAACCCACTGTCGAGCTTCAAAGACCAAAACGCGACTTCTTCGAATAGCAGATGTGCCCTTTCCAGAACCCCAACTCAACCGCAGACAACACCAGCTCCGGATGAATGCCAACCCTTATCACAATCCCATCACACCCTTTCTGAAATCGAAGTCGCCTTTGTCATCTCTGCCGACAACCTGTAATCGCGACTCTAGTATGATGCTGGGATTCGGTGGGTCGAGTCGCGATTTTGATTTTGATTCCTTCTTCTCTTTTTTTTTCCGGTGGAGTTTGATTTTGATAGAGAACTGAGGAAAGAAATTGAATTCGGTTCTCCTGGGATTTCAGAAATGGTGAAAACAAAGAACATAAGTTCGATTTATATAGACGCGAAGGCAGACAACATGTACGAAGGCCATTGTATCATGTTTGCTTCAGTGATGAAGTTGGGAGATAGAATATACAGCTCGAGAGAGATAGGTTTGCGTTGATAAAAATTTTAGGTTGGCCCTGGTATAGTCTTAGGGTGGCTCGAACTGATGTGAAAAAATCTTTGATTTGATTTTGATTTAGTTTTTATCCGTTTAATTATATATATATTTCGAGGTTCCGAACTGCTATTTTAACGTGACAACCGACATCTCTAATATTACAACGTTATTTTGAACTCTGTGATTTGATATTGAAATTTAAATTCGAATGTAAATATAAACGGCCATATTAATTGATAATTCAACATAAAATATCATTTATATTATCAACTAAATATTTAAAACAATATTAAATATTTAAAATAAATTATTCAAAAATCTGGGTCGTTACATTCTTCCCCCCTTAAAATAATTTCGTCCTCGAAATTGCGAAGGTAAGAAAAAGGGTACAAATCCATTTCTTTTCAACATGTCACTTATGTTGAAACTCAACTCCTCATATTTCTATGACTTTATTTTCAACCAAAACTTTTGGTTTCCATTCATATGCATTCTAATTCATATTCCTTTCAATTTTATTTCAAATTGATTCAAGTCAATTTATTCACCTCGAACCATTTAACTTGCTTCAGTTAAATTTTAATTCCAGAATCCAGATCCCAGGGTTTTCATTTCAAATCCTTTGAAATCACATAAATATATATACATATATTTATTTCCATCTCAAATTCAAAACACTTGAATTCTTCCCAAAATAACTTGTTTTCCTTCAAACAAATTTCCAACAAAACTTTTTCTAAGGTAGCAATTCATCACTTAGAAACTCGGAAATGAACACTGATGATGTTGCAATCATCATCAGAATTATTTCCCAGCCACTGAAGTGAGTTCAGTGCTTTATTATTTCAAAATCCATCTAAAATGATTTTCTTTCAAATCCTTCTAAAACAAAGCTATATTATTTTAATATACTTTGAAAAATAAATTTCAACTTCCCCGGATTTTGAATTCTTAATTCTGGTTTGAATTTAATTCTAATTCATCTCATTTGTATATTTAATTTCTATACAAATTCTATTTTGGCTATAAATAACCACTCCAATTTTATAATCTCATTGATTATAATCCTAACAATCAACACATCCATATATTATAATAATTTCAGAAAAGTATTCTTTCTATATCAAAATAGAATTTTGGGTAAAATTATTTCATCTACCCACTTGAAAACAATATCATGTTCAATCTTCTGTTCAAGTATTTACAAACTCTTATCGACGTCGTGGCGTCCCACGATTCGACCAGAATTCATAAACCACTCTACAGACTAGCCAACACAATATAAAACAATTTTTATATCAACTAACAAATACGCTCTCTCGTATATATATACACTCAACTCATTCTAGGGTACTGCTGACCCTATCTCTAATGAGCACATGCCACACAAGCCTAGGTGTTCGCTCAACCTAAGCTCTGATACCACCTGTAACGACCCGCAAATCCGTGCTATCTGAGTTGACTAAAAACACCACCCGTCCAACTCAAATTGCACAGAAATACGACTCATTATTAGAAAGAAGTTAGAGGATGAGAAATAGAAAGAAAGAAATATTAGAATAGAAGAAAACGAAGATCACAACTCACAGCGGAACGAATAAAATATATTATATAACATAAGCTTTGAAATACAAATCTGGTTTGTACATATATACATACCATCATCAGAGTACACATAACATTTGATTCAGCGGAAGCAACTCTAAATAACTAACGTTCAAGCCTCCTGCTTCAAGCTCCTCCAAGTGTATCTTTAAAAGCCTGAAACACTTGACTGCCCGTACAAATTTGGGCACCCAAGAGTTTAGGAAAAAAAACAAAACAAAATAAACTCTGGGTCAGTCATGGGACTGGTGTGAGTAAACTCCAACCACTTGTTTAAGTTTTAAAATCCTTTTCGAAAGAAAAGATAATAGTAAGGCCAGCCCACACATAAACATGGACGGTTTTTACCTTACTATAACCCAAATCACTTTGATACGAAAATCCAGTGATATTATAATAATGTCTACATCAAGTAAATAACCAAATAGCGGAACGCTTGCATCTCACGCTCCACATATATATTTTAAAATCAAAAACTGCATGGCGCTTATTGGAGATTGGATTTCCAACATGACAAGGTATGGGACCACCTTCTGACAGTGCATCTCTAGAGGCGAATACACCTGGGTTCAACAAGAACATCTTGCAACCCGGCCCACACATGACCGACCACTCATTTCGCTTGAGTGTATCGAATGTATACCACCAACGGTTGGACTCAAACCACCGTTCCCGAATGGGCAGAATCGATAGAATAAGAACAAAAGGAATTTCTCTAGATAGGTGATTATACACCCTAATGGGAGCGACCCACATAGCCATGCTGCCTGCCCGATTTTTGTCCTTTCCCGGTTGTTGAGGCCTGAGGCTACGAATACTTACCATTCATTGATAGCACAATCACTTTGAATGCCACATTGTCAGATCCGTTAATCACTAGTTGAGTTTGCACAAAATATTCTAGATATTATGCTAAGGGATAAATCCGTTGCAACCATATATATTCATACAGACCAACCCATTTGATCATTGGAAATACTCTGTCAGACATTCGTCCATATACGTTCGTTCTGGGATTGAACGAAACCGAAGGCACTATTTCTATTTAATAGAAAAGCCCTTGCACTTTACTCCGTCTTCAATATATTCAGCATACTTGGTTCGCAACGCTAATGCCGATACGGAGTGGTTCTTCGGATAATAATCCAACCGGTCTCTCCATATTGACAACGATGGTCAAAAACTTCGATAGTCTGTGATTTAACTATCGAATAAAAACAAGTGTTCATCCAACATATCAAACAAATCACTGGGCTCTTTAATTAATATTTCATTAATTAAATCTCTTTTATATTCTCTTATCAATATTTGTTAACCAAATATTTTCAATAACCAATCTTGGCCCTTTACGCTATTTTTGATTTCGTTTCCTTATCGAATTCTATATATATCGATATATAGATTTCTAATTGTCAAATTTCTTAAAAATATTCTAACTCCTTAAATTCCCGGAAAATTTCGCCATAACCTCCCCTGTATCGGGAGCATCGGGAAATTTCAAATAGCTTCCCGGTATCTTCTTATCTCAAAAAGAAAAAGGAAAAGCCAAGTGGCTTGCCGATACGGCGCATAAAACCCATATATGAACTAAACATGTACCTTATTGTCGGGCACATACATTAAAAATCTTCATATACTTTATATACTTCATTCCATACCTGTCCAACACCTGTTCACCTGTTTCCAATTCAATTCGATACCATCTAATCGTTTGAATTCAGTTTCGCCCATTTATTCCTTAAATCGGCCATTTGGCTTATTTCGCTTCTTTGTTGAACATAACATGTTCAAACAAAATATTTAACTCGTTCATAACCAAATTGAATTTCAATTTCAATTCTAGTTCTCTTTTCTATTTCGAATATAAATCTTCCAATCGAAGTTTCTTATTTAAAGCTCAATATCAATTCAACGTCTCATTTACTAATTACTATTCGGATTAGTTAATTCTGTTCAATAATCAAAAATCTGATTTCTGTTTCAAAAATCAATTCATTACTCCACCTGAGTTCACATATATTTTATAACTCAAATCTGAAATTTTCTAAATAGAAATTCGGATTTTATTTGCTTAAAATCCTTTTATAAAATGAAATAAACCGTTATGGTTTTTAAATAGTTCTGGCGCTGTTTTTCTGAAAATTTGATTTTGACATAACTCAAAATCTATACGACGAAATTCAGATTTTTCTCCTTCATTCGAAAACTATTATCAAATCGGTCCTGACGTTTCTTGTTTCAAAGAGATCCGACTTCAATCGAGTTCTGTATATTCAATTGAAGTTCGAACCGCCAATTTACGAACTGCAGCGCTGCGGCGAGTTCGTTTTAATTATATTTATATATATAAACTTTTAAACTTCATTAAATGAATTCAACTCCCTTCTAATATATATATATATATATATATATATATTCCAAATTCCAATTGAATCTTTACATTTCAAATTCCATAGTTTTAAATCCTGTATTCAAATCCCATTTGAAATCCTTTATTCGAATTCTATTTCAAACTCTTGATTTAACTTCCACTTTAATTCAACTCTTTTTTGAATTCCTATATTTGAAATTCATACTTGAAGTTAGATATTCAAACTCCATTTTGAATTTCCTTTGAAATCCTTTGAATTAAATTCCACTTTAAGTTCTATAATCAAATCCCTTTTGAATGGTTATATTTGAAAATCATATTTGAATTTAAATATTTAAACTTCATTTAAATTTCTATTTGAAATCTTATATTTAAATCCTCTTTATTTAAAACCCATTATTTAAATCCCATTTGAATTTTCCTTATTTCAAATCCATTTGAACTTCTTTGAATTCAAATTCCATTTCAAAACTATTTGGATTTCCTATTTCGAAATCCTATTCCAATCTTACTTTGAGATTCATTTCAAAATTCATTTCAAATTCTATTTTGAAATTCTATATTCAAATCTCTATTTGAATTCCCATTATTCAAATTCCCTTGAATTCAAATTTTATTTTAATTCCTTGAATTCAAATTCTATTTTTCATTCTAATTTCGTCTATTCAAATTTTATTTGAACTTCTATTTGAATTTCTAATATTCAATCTCCTTGTAAAATTCAAATATTTAAACTCCTTTTAAAATTCAAATGTTATACTCAAATTTCATTTGAGTTGTATATTTAAAAATTTCACTTCACATCCTATTTTGAAATTTCATTTCAAATTCCAATTTCACGCTTGTATTTCTATTTCTGAATTATCAAATGATAATTCTTTTCTCTTCATTTTATAACTTCGTTATAAAAGAACTATTTATAAACTTCGTTTATAAAGAAACTACTTGTTTTATTTTTCAAAACAAGTTTATATTTTTATTTCTATTTAAAATTCAAATTCTATTTAAAAATAGAATTTTCCCTTTTTAAATCTCAAATATCCTTCCATGATATTTTAAATATCATTACTTAAGCCCAGTGATATTTAAACGCACAAAGCAACGAATTATTTATTTTTCTAACACATCATATATAAAAATATATATGCAAACAAATAAACAAACAGATAATATATTTTTGAGGAATCCAGTTGGATCCCTCCAACCTGTTTTCCTGCATCCACAGATGTTAGCAAATAAATAATACCCATTCTGCTTCGTGGCAGAATATCGCGGTATAGAAGGTCATCCACTAATCATAGCGTGGGGCGTATAGGGTAATCATCCGCTATGAAACTGCGGGCATCCGCTAATGAGACTGCGGGAATCCAACCAATCAATCAACCCAATATATATATATATAATAGCCTAAATAACTAATATATATAAAATAAGCAGAAAGCATTCACACAAGGACAAACAATTATTTTTAATGAAATAAAAATAATTCTAAAGGTGAGTGAGATTTACTCACCGAGATTTCTGTTTGCTGAATATCCAATGAAGCCAACTATATAGATTTCACAGTGATATCCCCAACCGTCTGTTTTTCATTGTAAAACAATATAGATAAAATTCCAGTTAGACTAATTAATTTAATTAATTACCATGTGTATATAAGTTCCAATTTAACCATAGATTTTTCTAACATGATTAGTATATAAATTTTATTCCTTTACTAACAAATTTCCTTTTAAATAAACTAACTACATAAATTGGTTTACTTTTTATATAAACTAATTCCCTTTTTAAAATTTGAACTTTGAAAAATAAAATTACCTTAATCCCTTTAATAGACAATCTCTTTCCTTATCGCTAATCGAAATCATAGCCAAGCCTTCTTCTCTACATCGAAATGCTTCTGAGCACTACGACCCCCTTCATACCTCGCAACTTCAATACCAGAACCTATCGCGGTCGCTTCCAGGTCGAGCTCGACCTCGAGATGCCCTAACCCACTGTCGAGCTTCAAAGACCAAAACGCGACTTCTTCGAATAGCAGATGTGCCCTTTCCAGAACCCCAACTCAACCGCAGACAACACCAGCTCCAGATGAATGCCAACCCTTATCACAATCCCATCGCACCCTTTCTGAAATCGAAGTCGCCTTTGTCATCTCTGCCGACAACCTGTAATCGCGACTCTAGTATGTTGCTGGGATTCGATGGGTCGAGTCGCGATTTTGATTTTGATTCCTTCTTCTCTTTTTTTTTCGGTGGAGTTTGATTTTGATAGAGAACTGAGGAAAGAAATTGAATTCGGTTCTCCTGGGATTTCAGAAATGGTGAAAACAAAGAACATGGGTTCGATTTATATAGACGCGAAGGCAGACAATAGGTACGAAGGCCATTGTATCATGTTTGCTTCAGTGATGAAGCTGGGATACAGAATATACAGCTCGAGAGAGATAGGTTTGCGTTGATAAAAATTTTAGGTCGGCCCTGGTATAGTCTTAGGGTGGCTCGAACTGATGTGAAAAAATCTTTGATTTGATTTTGATTTAGTTTTTATCTGTTTAATTATATATATATTTCGAGGTTCCGAACTGCTATTTTAACGTGACAACCGACATCTCTAATATTACAACGTTATTTTGAACTCTGTGATTTGATATTGAAATTTAAATTCGAATGTAAATATAAACGGCCATATTAAATTGATAATTCAATATAAAATATCATTTATATTATCAACTAAATATTTAAAACAATATTAAATATTTAAAATAAATTATTCAAAAATCTGGGTCGTTACAGATTGTTTTAAATAATATCGATGAGAAATTTATTTTGAATATAATTAGAACGTATATTATATACGTCGTCGTTAGAATATAAATATTTATATATAATTATAAATAGAATTGAAAATGGCGCGGTAGTTCGATAATTCGATTTCAAACTTCAATTGAATGTACCGGGTGCAAAACAATCCGGATTTTAGTGAAACCAAAAACAATAGGATCTAATTGATGATATCTTTCCAACGAATCCGAAAAATCAAAATTTCATAGCGGGAATCAAAAGATATGTCCAGTTGAAAATTCTGAATAGTCGCTATGGAATTCAGGCCCTTAAAATGGGAATTTTGCAAACGACCTCGGATTTCGACGAAACCAGTTTTGTTGGGTCCGTGATGTCAAATTATTACTAGGTTTCAAATTTCATAATTTTTGGAATCAATATGTGAGCTTGGCAAAGGAAAACGCGGTTGACCAGTTTCAGTTGATTTTAATCGACTGGAAAATGGCCATTTTTCCAACGGTCTCAGAATTCGACGAAACTAGTCTTGTTAGGACCGTATCGTCAATACGAAGCTAGAAAATATTTTTCGGGAATTTTTCTAGTTAGTATGTGACCCCGGTAAATTGAAATGCGCGTTCAAATTCAATATATAGAGTTATATGTTGATTTTGACGGAAACTGATTGTAACTATCGAATCAGCCTGCGATACATATCCCATTGTGTTCGGAATGGGGGTAATTAGTTATGGACGACAGGCGGTGGGCCTCGTTTAGAGGTCGAAAATAAAAGTTGCTTTTTAGTGAAAAATAAAATAATTAAATAATAAAAAAAAATTAAAACCCTCTCCTTATTCATTCAGGCCCCCCCTTTTTAAAACCCGATTTCATTTCTAAAAGAAACCCCCCCCCCCCCGGTCGCTTTTGGAAATCACCGCCGCCACCTCCCTGAGGGCGCCGCCCATCGTCGCCCCACCCTCGCGCCGACCGCCGACCACGGCAGCAACCTCCTCCGCCCTCCGTTCTCCTCTTTCCTATTCCCTCGCCCCTCCTCCTCTGTATGAACCGCAACACCCTCCCCCTCGAAACCAATGCCAGCCCTAGCCACCCCAGGCCCGCCGCCGACCACCAGTGCCATCCCCGACCCCCACGCAACTCCCCACCACCTCTGGCCAACTGTGGGTCCCCCTCCCTGTTAAAAACCCGATTTCGAATGTTTGTTTTGCAATTAACACCTCCACCGACCACCACCGCGACCTCCTCGACACCAACAGCACCCGACGACTCTCCTCCGACACCTACATCTGTAAAGAAGTGAGTTTTTATATTTATTTACATTTGTTTTACTTTAATTTCAGTTTTGAATGTGTGTAGAGTCGATAAATATGTTATCTTTGTAAGGTTAAAGATATTATTTTTATAAAATAGAAAAGATTTTATTCAGTTAAAGATATGATTTTTATGTTTTTAAAGTAATAAAAATATGATTTTTATATTTTTAAAGTATTAAAAATATAATCTTTCATATTGTAGAAGGATAAAAATGTTATTTTTGTTTATGTAGAGAATTAAAAATATAATTTTTACATGATAGGAATATTAGAAACATCATCTTTATATGTGTAGCAAAATAAAGATGTGATTTTTATAATGATGTTTTTGAAAAGGCAAAAACTTTGTTTTTGAAAAGGCGAAAATTTTATTTTTGAAAAGGCGAAAACTTTATTTTTGAAAAGGCGAAAACTTTATTTTTGAAAAGGCGAAATCTTTGTATGAAGAATAGCATGATAAAAATATAATCTTTACTATATGAACATCGATGTGAAAATATAATTTTTATCTATATGATATCGTAGTACAAATTCGATTTTTATATATTGAATAGCGAAGTAAAAATTCGATTTTTACATATGTAGAGAATACGGGTGACGAAAGTAATAGAAGGTGAGAACGACGAAAGTTTCTGCAAATGAAGAGTCGTGGTATTGGATAGCTATCGGTGAGAATTTCTCAGCTTTCAATTTCTTTTTCTAGTTATATATATACTAGGATGCAGACGGTGCTTAGTAGCACCCGACACAATCGTCCACAGACCATGGACTTGTTTGTTTGGTTTCATAGATTAAGTAGATGATTTGATTTGAATTTGGTTGTTTGGTATTTTGATTGATGTGTGAATGGCGTGGGCCTTCACTAGTCCGGGGATAAGGCTAGGCCTCGTCCCGTTTCTAGTATCGTGCCGTTATGCCGCCGAAATTTTCTAAAATAAGTTAGAAAAATAAAAATATCATTTTATTTAAAGAATGAACTGAATAGAAATTCATGTGTTAAAAATAAAATGTATTATTAATAAAATATAACTTTTGACGTGGAAGTGAATAAAATAAAATATTCATTTACAAACCGGACGGTTTGTTTATGTACACCTATTTGAAGGACATTGATTGGGACGATAAATTTTACACATCGCCCAACTGCACGAATAAAATCTGTGTTTGATTGTTTGAAACCCCACACGGGTGTTGGGATGAAATTTGAAGTTCACTCATACTAACTGATTCAATATGTCGATCGATTGATTGACAGGCTATTATAAGCGTTAGATATCTATATTTGATGCTTATACAGTGTAGTGCACTTTGGTTGATGGTTGATTATTTTTCAATGCTATGATATACGTGTGATGTATGAAAATCCATACAATTAATTTTATATGGTGATTGATTGGGCCTCATTCCAATTTAGAAAATAAAGAATAATATAAAATAAAGGTTCATGTGTTGACTGTACTCATCCATTGAGATTAGTCATGTGTTGAACGTAATATTTTAACAATAAAATTTACATCTTTATCAGTATAATATAAAGGTTCATGTGTTGACTGTACTCATCCGTTGAGATTAGTCATGTGTTGAACGAAATAATTTAACAAAAATAGTCACACGTGGACAGTACTCATTCGTTGAGATTTGTCGTGTGTTGACAAAATTAAATATTCATTTGTTGAATAGAATGAAGGAATATATGAAGCCGTGTTGATTAGATTAACGCCATTTTGACGTGAACGATATTTATATCGATTTTATTCATTTTGAAATGAATATTGAAAAACGATTTCGAAATGAATTGAATATAAAACGATTTCGAAATGAATTGAATATAAAACGATTTCGAAATGAATTGAATATAAAACGATTTCGAAATGAATTGAATATAAAATGATTTCGAAATGAATCGAATAGAAAACCAATTTGAATTTGAATCAAACAGAAAACGAAATGAATTTGATTTGAAACCAATTTGAATTGAATGAATTTGATTTGAAACCAATTTGAATTAAATGAATTTGATTTGAAACCAATTTGAATTGAATCGAATAGAAAACCAATTTTAATTGAATCGAATAGAAAACCAATTTGAATTGAATCGAATAGAAAACCAATTTTAATTGAATCGAATAGAAAACCAATTTGAATTGAATCGAATAGAAAACCAATTTGAATTGAATCGAATAGAAAACCAATTTGAATGAATCGAATAGAAAACCAATTTGAATTGAATCGAATAGAAAACGAATTTGAATTGAATCGAATAGAAAACCAATTTGAATTGAATCGAATAGAAAACCAATTTGAATTGAATCGAATAGAAAACCAATTTGAATTGAATCGAATAGAAAACCAATTTGAATTGAATCGAATAGAAAACCACTTTGAATTGAATCGAATTGAAAACGAATTCGAATTGAATTTAAAACGAATTGAAATGAATTCAAATTGAATAGAAATTTGAATTAAATAGAAATGAATTTTAAAACGAATTTATAAGGAAAGATTCAATTTTGATTTGAATTTGAAATAAAGGTTGAAGTTGTTTTTGAAACGAATTCAAAACTATCTATAAAATTCATTTTAAATAAAAATCGACGAAATATATATTATATATATAATATAATGGCCTGAATAGAACGCGCCGCGCCGTGTCAGTTCGTAAATTTAGACCATTTATTTCAAACAGACATTACGGGAGATCCGTCCGTCGGATTCTCCTAAAACCGGAACCGTTGGGTTCGTATCAAAAAGAGCTTTCTAACGAATATTTGAAATTTGAAATCTAACGGTTGGATTTGGAGATACGTCCAAATCAAATTCGAAAAAGGTCGCTGTAAGTGCAGTTCGATGGCCGTTGATGGAAATCGACTGTACGGGCCTTGATAAAATTATTAAAAATAGTAATAATTTGTGTAAAATCATAAGAAATGATTTGGGAAAAATCAGGATGAAAAACTCCATATTTGAAAAGATAAAAATTTATTTTTTTATCAAAATGAACTAGTTTTGAACTAAAATTAAAACCCATTTATTTTTAAATAAATAAATTAGATTTAAAAAGGGGTTTTAAATAAATCGGGATTTCTAATATATTTGATTGGATTTGAAATGGGTTTATCGTGAACGGTGTTTTAAATAACACTAGTTCTTTAACCCGATAATAAATAGAATGTGATTTGGGTTTGTCGTGAACTGTGTTTTAAATAACACCTAGTTCTTTAACCCAGTAAAAGGAGTTTAAACAAATCTGCAATTAGGTTTAAATGTGAATCTATAATCTAAATCATCAAATTTAGAAATGAGCGAGAATGGAGTATCGCCAGTTTTGCTCCAAAGCGATAGTTAAATCTTTAATTAGATTTGAACGTGAAATGGTAATTAATTTTACCGACAACACTGTGGTGTTAGATATGGAGTATTTCCAGTTTTGCTTCATGGGATGAATAGGTTGGGTTTGTGAAATAAAATAAATAATTACTTCGGTATGGTTCGCTAATCTCGACAAGTTTGGAAAACCATAATTTGGTTTGAATTGACATCCAAAGGAAGATTAAAGGATAAATTTTAAAGAATTTATCTTGGATAAAATTAATGGGAACCTTTCCCTAAAAATGTGATTTTGTGAATAAAAGAATATTCTGAATTGGAATGAGGCGTATGTTGTGTTTGTGTAACATTTGTTTTTAATATACGGGGGTTGTTAGGAAAGGCCGGGTTTATACCCATTCTGAATAACCGATTCGACGATATGTCGAAGATGAAGACGGTGGTTGAAGACCGGAAGTCTTCACATCGTTTGGATAATTACTGACGATCCTGATTGGGTTGTACACCCAAGAGGATGGAAATATTTGGTGGTCGTCTAGACGTACTTGGAAATGGATGGATATGCGAGGAAAGTGCCTCCGGTTTCGTTCAGACCCAGAACGAACTTGTAAATGGATTGTGTGTCTGACATTGGATTTTATTCTATGTTGATTGATTTCTGTTAAATATATATCTGTTTGGCGGCGGAGAATTTATTCTCTTGCTTAACGCCCTTCTCTGAGACATACGAGCTTAGAGGTTATATATCGATAGATATCAATCGCATGGCATGAATTGCCTGTGTGGCATACTGAGTTGCATGGATCAAGGCTTCTGTTGAAAAGCAAAGTCTTGTGGTTGATGATCAAAGCACGGCCTCTGTGGCGTAGCTTTGTGTATAACGTGAATTCGCGAGCCTCACACCTCGGTATGAGTTAAAAACGGGATACGAGCCATTGGGAGAACTTGACGTTTCTTTCTAGCTTTGGTGGTGTCAGTGACTTACCAGCCCTGACATTTATATACTTTTCACCTTTGTGGTTGTTGGAATGAGGCGCCTTGATTATAGGTCTGTAAGGACTGGGAAACGTGTGTTCAGAAATAACTAATCCTCTAACGTAAGTAAGGACCGGCCCAACCGATCCAAGTGGCTGCCCAGAGTGTGTAGTCCTGAGCATTTGCTAGAGTGTCTCAAACGCGGAGAGGAGCTTGCCCCTTGCCTCGACTCATGACGGAAATCCAATTTCCGATACGTGTATTGCGGTTTTAATTGTAGAACTAGTATGGCGACATAGTAGATGGTAGCTATGCCGCATATGATTTATATTTATGATTGAAACTGTTTTGACACTATACACTTATTATAGTATCAAATGATTTGTTTTAAACGTACCAAGCATGTTTGGCTATTATAAGGGAAAACCCTATCCTTCGGCTTGCGTTGCATTGTGTGATGGGACCTGGGTCTTATAATAGCTTCATTTTTCGAAAAAGCATTGCGTTGTTTACCTATATGCACTGGTATTCTTGGGAGTAAACCCGTTCCGTGTTATACGGCGTGGTGCCTTGAATTACTCTCTTTTAAAGTAAAGTTTTAAATAACTGTTTTAGTTCTCACACCAGTCACATGACTGACCTGGAGTTTATTGTTTTAACCTAAACTCTGGGTGCCCCTATTTTCCGTACGGGCAACTAGTAGTTTTGGTTTTGCAGATTTATATTCACAGGATCCTGGTTTACAGCTGGACTGATATCCGGAAAGCTCTGTATCTGTATATCACCTTCAGTTGTGCTTTGTATTATTTTCCGCTACTATGTAATTTATTGTAATCTCTGATATTTATCGAATGTAATTTATTCATTTATACTCTGTATATTCTTGTATCTGATGAATTTGTTGTAATAGCAATGAAATGTTCTTCCGTCTGCGTTCTGATTTGTCATGTTCTCAAACGATCAGGGGTTTCGAACGGTCTGGATCGGTTTAACGACTGATTCGGATTGACCGAAATTCCTTGTCGTCACATTTGGTATCAGAGCTTTGGTTTACAGAGCTCGAGAACAAGACACATTAGAACCATACAAAAGAATTCATCAGATATTGGATTAGTAATATCCAATTAGAATGACTCGTTAGAGATAGGATCAGTAGTATCCTAGAACGGGTGTGAAGAGTATATTTTTCAATTGAAAACAATTTTGTTTTGAAAATTTAAACCATTTTATACGAATTTGATAATTTATTTATTTTGAATTTGGACAATCGAGTATATAAAGATTTTGCATATACGCGTCATGAACGTATATTCGAAGTTTTAATATACTGGATAGATATAGAATCACATTCTAGACACCCGGGGATAATTCTGATGATGTGGCCACATCATCAGTATTTATGTTCGTGTTTCGAAGGTGTGATTTCCTATATACTTCCATTAGACTGGTGTGAGAACCAAAACTTATAGAGTTAGAACACATTGTTGTGAATTTGCATCAAAAACATGATTTTTGTATATATATCAAAATTATCAATTTGGAAACTCTAATTCACTAATTGATTGATGTTTGTGTTGTTTGTTTATTTGTTTAATCATTTTGAACCATTATGCCTAATTGAACCAAATATTGAATTGTATTGAAAATTGGTCACATTTGCTTGCATATATATGTACTTACATTGAACAGGTCATAGCAAGGAGGCTAGAGCAGAGAATAAAATTTGTTTGCCCGACAAATAGGTACATGTTTACTACATAATTTACTGTTTTGTTTGGGTGATGATGATTTTATGAGCCTATTGGCTAGCCGCTTGGCTTTTTCTTTTTCTTTTTGAGATCAGAAGGCCTATATGGCAATTTCGGGATTTTCCCGTGGCTGCCGGTTCAGGGGAGGTTATGGCGAAATTTTTCGAAAATTTAGGGTGTTAGCCAAATTTTTGAAAATTAGAAAATTCTCAAAAACTGAAAAGTTGGAGAATGGAAGCCAGATCGAACGTAGAGTTGATTAATCAAACCACTTTCGACTTTGTTCCTTTTCGGGGACGAAAAGTTTTAAGTGGGGGAGATTGTAATAACCCGGAAATTCTGAACCAGTTTAAAATTTTTATTTTGGCAATTTTAACGAATTTTGAATATTTAAAATAGATTGTTTTAAATAATATCGACGAGAAATTTATTTTGAATATGATTAGAACGTATATTATATACGTCATCGTTAGAATATAAATATTTATATATAATTATAAATAGAATTGAAAATGGCGCGGTAGTTCGATAATTCGATTTCAAACTTCAATTGAATGTACCGGGTGCAAAACAATCCGGATTTTAGTGAAACCAAAAACAATAGGATCTAATTGATGATATCTTTCCAACAAATCCGAAAAATCAAAATTTCATAGCGGGAATAAAAAGATATGTCCAGTTCAAAATTCTAAATAGTCGCTATGGAATTCAGGCCCTTAAAAATGGGAATTTTGCAAACGACCTCGGATTTCGACAAAACCAGTTTTGTTGGGTCCGTGATGACAAATTATTGATAGGTTTCAAATTTCATAATTTTTGGAATCAATATGTGAGTGTGGCAAAGGAAAACGCGGTTGACCAGTTTCAGTTGATTTTAATCGACTGGAAAATGGCCATTTTTCCAACGGTCTCAGAATTCGACGAAACTAGTCTTGTTAGGACCGTATCGTCAATACGAAGCTAGAAAATATTTTTTGGGAATTTTTCTAGTTAGTATGTGACCCCAGTAAATTGAAATGCGCGTTCAAATTCAATATATAGAGTTATATGTTGATTTTGACGGAAACTGATTGTAACTATCGAATCAGCCTGCGATACATATCCCATTGTGTTCGGAATGGGGGTAATTAGTTATGGATGACAGGCGGTGGGCCTCGTTTAGAGGTCGAAAATAAAAGTTGCTTTTTAGTGAAAAATAAAATAATTAAATAATAAAAAAAATTAAAACCTTCTCCTTATTCATTCAGCCCCCCCTTTTTAAAACCCGATTTCATTTCTACAAGAACCCCCCCCCCCCCCCCGTCGCTTTTGGAAATCACGGCCGCCGCCTCCCGGAGGGCGCCGCCCATCGTTGCCCCACCCTCGCGCCGACCGCCCACCACGGCAGCAACCTCCTCCGCCCTCCGTTCTCCTCTTTCCTCTTCCCTCGCCCCTCCTCCTCTGTATGAACCGCAACACCCTCCCCCTCGAAACCAACGCCAGCCCTAGCCACCCCAGGCCCGCCGCCGACCACCAGTGCCATCCCCGACCCCCACGCAACTCCCCGCCACCTCTGGCCAACTGTGGGTCCCCCTCCCTGTTAAAAACACGATTTCGAATGTTTGTTTTGCAATTAACACCTCCACCGACCACCACCACGACCTCCTCGACACCAACAGCACCCGACGACTCTCCTCCGATACCTACATCTGTAAAGAAGTGAGTTTTTATATTTATTTACATTTGTTTTACTTTAATTTCAGTTTTGAATGTGTGTAGAGTCGATAAAAATGTAATCTTTGTAAGGTTAAAGATATGATTTTTATAAAATAGAAAAGATTTTATTCAGTTAAAGATATGATTTTTATGTTTTTAAAGTAATAAAAATATGATTTTTATATTTTTAAAGTATTAAAAATATAATCTTTCATATTGTAGAAGGATAAAAATGTCATTTTTGTTTATGTAGAGAATTAAAAATATAATTTTTACATGATAGGAATATTAGAAACATCATCTTTATATGTGTAGCAAAATAAAGATGTGATTTTTATAATGATATTTTTGAAAAGGCAAAACCTTTATTTTTGAAAAGGCCAAAATTTTATTTTTGAAAAGGCGAAAACTTAATTTTTGAAAAGGCGAAAACTTTATTTTTGAAAAGGCGAAATCTTTATATGAAGAATAGCGTGATAAAAATATAATCTTTACTATATGAACATCGACGTGAAAATATAATTTTTATCTATATGACATCGTAGTAAAAATTCGATTTTTATATATTGAATAGCGAAGTAAAAATTCGATTTTTACATATGTAGAGAATACGGGCGACGAAAGTGATAGAAGGCGAGAACGACGAAAGTTTCTGCAAATGAAGAGTCGTGGTATTGGATAGCTATCGGTGAGAATTTCTCACCTTTCAATTTCTTTTTCTAGTTATATATATATATACTAGGATGCAGACGGTGCTTAGTAGCACCCGACACAATCGTCCACAGACCATGGTCTTGTTTGTTTGGTTGCATAGATTAAGTAGATGATTTGATTTAAATTTGGTTGTTTGGTGATTATGATTGATGTGCGAATGGCATGGGCCTTCACTAGTCCGGGGATAAGGCTAGGCCTCGTCCCGTTTCTAGTATCGTGCCGTTATGCCGCCGAAATTTTCTAAAATAAGTTAGAAAAATAAAAATATCATTTTATTTAAAGAATGAACTGAATAGAAATTCATGTGTTAAAAATAAAATATATTATTAATAAAATATAATTTTTGACGTGGAAGTGAATAAAATAAAATATTCATTTACAAACCGGACGGTTTGTTTATGTACACCTATTTGAAGGACATTGATTGGGACGATAAATTTTACACATCGCCCAACTACACGAATAAAATCTGTGTTCGATTGTTTGAAACCCCACACGGGTGTTGGGATGAAATTTGAAGTTCACTCATCCTAACTGATTCAATATGTCGATCGATAGATTGACAGGCTGTTATAAGCGTTAGATATCTATATTTGATGCTTATACAGTGTAGTGCACTTTGGTTGATGGTTGATTATTTTTCAATGCTATGATATACGTGTGATGTATGAAAATCCATACAATTAATTTTATATGGTGATTGATTGGGCCTCATTCCAATTTAGAAAATAAAGAATAATATAAAATAAAGGTTCATGTGTTGACTGTACTCATCCATTGAGATTAGTCATGTGTTGAACGTAATATTTTAACAATAAAATTTACATCTTTATCAGTATAATATAAAGGTTCATGTGTTGACTGTACTCATCCGTTGAGATTAGTCATGTGTTGAACGAAATAATTTAACAAAAATAGTCACACGTGGACAGTACTCATTCGTTGAGATTAGTCGTGTGTTGACAAAATTAAATATTCATTTGTTGAATAGAATGAAGGAATATATGAAGCCGTGTTGATTAGATTAACGCCATTTTGACGTGAACGATATTTATATCGATTTTATTCATTTTGAAATGAATATTGAAAAACGATTTCGAAATGAATTGAATATAAAACGATTTCGAAATGAATTGAATATAAAACGATTTCGAAATGAATTGAATATAAAACGCTTTCGAAATGAATCGAATAGAAAACCAATTTGAATTTGAATCAAATAGAAAACGAAATGAATTTGATTTGAAACCAATTTGAATTGAATGAATTTGATTTGAAACCAATTTGAATTGAATGAATTTGATTTGAAACCAATTTGAATTGAATCGAATAGAAAACCAATTTGAATTGAATCGAATAGAAAACCCATTTGAATTGAATCGAATAGAAAACCAATTTGAATTGAATCGAATAGAAAACCAATTTGAATTGAATCGAATAGAAAACCAATTTGAATGAATCGAATAGAAAACCAATTTGAATTGAATCGAATAGAAAACCAATTTGAATTGAATCGAATAGAAAACCAATTTGAATTGAATCGAATAGAAAACCAATTTGAATTGAATCGAATAGAAAACCAATTTGAATTGAATCGAATAGAAAACCAATTTGAATTGAATCGAATAGAAAACCAATTTGAATTGAATCGAATAGAAAACCAATTTGAATTGAATCGAATAGAAAACCACTTTGAATTGAATCGAATTGAAAACGAATTCGAATTGAATTTAAAACGAATTGAAATGAATTCAAATTGAATAGAAATTTGAATTAAATAGAAATGAATTTTAAAACGAATTTATAAGGAAAGATTCAATTTTGATTTGAATTTGAAATAAAGGTTGAAGTTGTTTTTGAAACGAATTCAAAACTATCTATAAAATTCATTTTAAATAAAAATCGACGAAATATATATTATATATATAATATAATGGCCTGAATAGAACGCGCCGCGCCGTGTCAGTTCGTAAATTTAGACCATTTATTTCAAACAGACATTACGGGAGATCCGTCCGTCGGATTCTCCTAAAACCGGAACCGTTGGGTTCGTATCAAAAAGAGCTTTCTAACGAATATTTGAAATTTGAAATCTAACGGTTGGATTTGGAGATACGTCCAAATCAAATTCGAAAAAGGTCGCTGTAAGTGCAGTTCGATGGCCGTTGATGGAAATCGACTGTACGGGCCTTGATAAAATTATTAAAAATAGTAATAATTTGTGTAAAATCATAAGAAATGATTTGGGAAAAATCAGGATGAAAAACTCCATATTTGAAAAGATAAAAATTGATTTTTTTATCAAAATGAACTAGTTTTGAACTAAAATTAAAACCCATTTATTTTTAAATAAATAAATTAGATTTAAAAAGGGGTTTTAAATAAATCGGAATTTCTAATATATTTGATTGGATTTGCAATGGGTTTATCGTGAACGGTGTTTTAAATAACACTAGTTCTTTAACCCGATAATAAATAGAATGTGATTTGGGTTTGTCGTGAACTGTGTTTTAAATAACACCTAGTTCTTTAACCCAGTAAAAGGAGTTTTAACGAATCTGCAATTAGGTTGAAATGTGAATCTATAATCTAAATCATCAAATTTAGAAATGAGCGAGAATGGAGTATCGCCAGTTTTGCTCCAAAGCGATAGTTAAATCTTTAATTAGATTTGAACGAGAAATGTTAATTAATTTTACCGACAACACTGTGGTGTTAGATATGGAGTATTTCCAGTTTTGCTTCATGGGATGAATAGGTTGGGATTGGGAAATAAAATAAATAATTACTTCGGTATGGTTCGCTAATCTCGACTAGTTTGGAAAACCATAATTTGGTTTGAATTGACATCCAAAGGAAGATTAAAGGATAAATTTTAAAGAATTTATCTTGGATAAAATTAATGGGAACCTTCCCCTAAAAATCTGATTTTGTGAATAAAAGAATATTCTAAAATGGAATGAGGCGTATGTTGTGTTTGTGTAACATTTGTTTTTAATATACGGGGGTTGTTCGGAAAGGCCGGGTTTATACCCATTCTGAATAACCGATTCGACGATATGTCGAAGATGAAGACGGTGGTTGAAGACCGGAAGTCTTCACATCGTTTGGGTAATTACGGACGATCCTGATTGGGCTGTACACCCAAGAGGATGGAAATAGTTGGTGGTCGTCCAGACGTACTTGGAGATGGATGGATATGCGAGGAAAGTGCCTCCGGTTTCGTTCAGACCCAGAACGAACTTGTAAATGGATTTTGTGTCTAACATTGGATTTTATTCTATGTTGATTGATTTCTGTTAAATATATATTTGTTTGGCGGCGGAGAATTTATTCTCTTGCTTAACGCCCTTCTCTGAGACATACGAGCTTAGAGTTTATATATCGATAGATATCAATCGCATGGCATGAATTGCCTGTGTGGCATACTGAGTTGCATGGATCAAGGCTTCTGTTGAAAAGTAAAGTCTTGTGGTTGATGATCAAAGCACGGCCTCTGTGGCGTAGCTTTGTGTATAACGTGAATTCGCGAGCCTCACACCACGGTATGAGTTAAAAACGGGATACGGGCCATTGGGAGAACATGACGTTTCTTTCTAGCTTTGGTGGTGTCAGTGACTTACCAGCCCTGACATTTATATACTTTTCACCTTTGTGGTTGTTGGAATGAGGCACCTCGATTATAGGTCTATAAGGACCGGGAAACGTGTGTTCAGGAATAACTAATCCTCTAACGTAAGTGAGGACCGGCCCAACCGATCCAAGTGGCTGCCCAGAGTGTGTAGTCCTGAGCATTCGCTAGAGTGTCTCGAACGCGGAAAGGAGCTTTCCCCTTGCCTCGACTCATGACGAAAATCCAATTTCCGATACGTGTATTGCGGTTTTAATTGTAGAACTAGTATGGCGACATAGTAGATGGTAGCTATGCCACCTATGATTTATATTTATGATTGAAACTGTTTTGACACTATACACTTATTATAGTATCAAATGATTTGTTTTAAACGTACCAAGCATGTTTGGCTATTATAAGGGAAAACCCTATCCTCCGGCTTGCGTTGCATTGTGTGATGGGACCTGGGTCTTATAATAGCTTCATTTTTCGAAAAAGCATTGCGTTGTTTACCTATATGCACTGGTATTCTTGGGAGTAAACCCGTTCCGTGTTATACGGCGTGGTCCCTTGAATTACTCTCTTTTAAAGTAAAGTTTTAAATAACTGTTTTAGTTCTCACACTAGTCACATGACTGACCTGGAGTTTATTGTTTTAACCTAAACTCTGGGTGCCCCTATTTTCCGCACGGGCAGCTAGTAGTTTTGGTTTTGCAGATTTATATTCACAGGATCCTGGTTTACAGCTGGACTGATATCCGGAAAGCTCTATATCCGTATATCACCTTCAGTTGTGCTTTGTATTATTTTCCGCTACTATGTAATTTATTGTAATCTCTGATATTTATCGAATGTAATTTATTCATTTATACTCTGTATATTCTTGTATCTGATGGAATTGTTGTAATAACAATGAAATGTTCTTCTGTCTGCGTTCTGATTTGTCATGTTCTCAAACGATCAGGGGTTTCGAACGGTCTAGATCGGTTTAACGACTGATTCGGATTGAGTGAAATTCCTTGTCGTCACATTTTATTTCAATTCAACACATGAATTTATTTCTATTCAACACATGAATATATTTTCTATTCAACACATGAATTTAATTTCTATTCAACACATGAATTTATTCCATTCAACACATGAATTTTTATTCTATTCAACACATGAATCTATTATATTCAACACATGAATGTATTTTTATAATATTCCTTATTTTCCAAATCGGAATGAGGCCCAATCAATCACCAAATAATGTTAATTATATGGATTTTCTACAACACATGTAGGTAACAACAACGATAAATCATCAACCATCATCCAGAGTGCACCACACAACTGCATAAGCATTAAATATCAATAATTAACGCTTACACAGTCTGTCAATCCATCGATTGAGATACAACTAAACAATCTGGATTAGTGTATGTCAAATCTCATCCAAATACCCGTGTGGGGTTATAGATCAACAAAACACAGATTTTACTTCTGCGGTTGGGCGATGCGTAAAATTTATCGTCCCAATCAATATCAGTCAAATCGGTGTACATAAACAAATCGTTCGATTTGTAAATGAATATTTATTTTACTTCAACACATGAATATATATATATATATATATTTTATTTCAACACATGAATATATATTTTATTTCAACAGAATCAACAGTCAAATTTCACTACACAATCAATCAAACAAACAAGTCGTCCATGGTCTGTAGACGACGGGTGTCGGGTGCGGCTAAGCACCGTCTGTATCCTAGTATATATTTCAAATAGAAAATAAATTAAAAGTGTGGAGTTCTCACCAATAAGCTAAACCAAACGCCATGACTCTTCATATGTAGAAATCATCGTCGTGCTCCCCTTTTGTTAATTTCATTGTCCTTAGCCACTACATATATAAAAATCACATTTTTATATTGTTGCTATGTATATAAAAATCAAATTTTTATATCGTTACCATATAGATAAAAATTCTATTTTTATGCCGCTACTATATAGATAAAAATTCTATTCTTATACTGCTACTATATAGATAAAAATTCTATTTTTATACCGCTACTATATATATAAAGATCGTATTTTGACTTTGCTAACTTCACAATAAAAATCATATTTTTATATTCGCTATTACTTCATAAAAATTATATTTTTATATTTGCCACTACTTTATAAAAATCATATCTTTATCAAATATAAAAATCGAATCCTTTTGTTTATAAAAATCTAACTTTGATTATATAAAAATCGTAACTTTGATTATATAAAAATCAAATCTTTTCTCATATAAAGATATAATCTTTCCACATATAAAAATATCATATTTATCTACATAAAAATATAAACTTTATCTAATAAAAATCTCAACTTTGGTATGATAAAAATCTAAGCTTTGATATGATAAAAATTTCAGCTTTGATATGATAAAAATCTCAGCTTTATATGATAAAAATCTCAGCTTTGATATGATAAAAGTCTCAGCTTTGATATGATAAAAATCTCAGCTTTAGCCTATTAAAAATCTAATTTTTAACCTATTAAAAATCTAAACTTACCGTGTTAAAAATTAATTAAACATATATAAAAACTCACATTTTTCTGTCAAATCTGAGTTGGAGGGGAGGCGGTGAACTCACGGAGGCGGAGCATGGTGGTGCGGCGGTCGGGTCAGAGGTGGCGGCAGGGTTTTGGGGTCATTTTTGGTGATTTCAGAAGAAGTGAGGGAGGAGGAAGCACGGTTGTCGAAGTGGTGTGCTGTCAAGTGGGGCGGAGGGCTGAGGAGGCGGCACAGGGTCTGAGAAGTGGCGTTGGATGGCCAGGCGGTCGTGGGTGGCGGATTGGCTGAAGGGGGGGGGTTTCAGAATTTCAATCGAGAAAAGGGAGGGGGGAAAGCGGCTTGGAGAGGGAAGGGGGGTTCGCCTCGCTCTGGCGGCGGGATGGGGTGGCCGGCGCTGAGGCGCGGCGGTGCCAGGAGGTTGGGCGACGGCCTCCTCCGTTCAATAGTTTTTTTTTCTTTTTTTCTGTTTAAATGAAACGAGGGGGCGTTGACTTGGTTAGAGAGAGAGGTTTTTTTATTTAATTTAAAAAAGCAATTTTTTATATTTCAACCTCGAAATCGAACCCACCGAATGTCGCCCATAGCTAATTACCCCCATTCTGAACACAATGGGATATGTATCGTAGGCTGATTCGACCGTTTCGATCATTTTTCATCAAAATCAAAATATAAATCTCTATATTGAATTTGAACGCACATTTCAATTTACCGGGACCACCTACGGACTTTAAAAATTCCCAAAAAATATTTCCTAGCTTTGTATTGATGATACGGTTCTAACAAAACTAATTACGTCAAATTCCGGGACCATTTGAAAATTGGCCATTTTCCAGTCGATTAAAATCAACTAAAACTGGTAAACGCGTTTTCCTTTGCCACGCTCACATTTTGATTCAGAAAATTACGAATTTTCAAACCTAGCAATAACTTGACATCATAGATCCAACAAAGGTGGTTTCGTCGAAAACCGAGGTCGTTTGCAAAATTTCCCTTTTTAAGGGCCACAATTCCATAGCGACTATTCTGAATTTTCAACTGGGCATAACTTTTGATTCCCGCTATGAAATTTTGATTTTTCGGATTCGTTGGAAAGATATTCTCAATTGGATTCTAATATTTTTGTTTTCGCTAAAATCCGGTTTATTTTGAATCATGTACATTCATCTGAACTTTGAAATCGAATTTTCGAACTACCGCGCCATTTTCAATTCCTTTTATAATTAAAATAAAATATTTATATTCTAACGACGATCTATATAAATATATACATTCTAATTCTATTCAAAATAAATTTCTCGTCGTTATTATTTAAAATAATTCATTTTAAATATTCAAAATTAACTAAAATTGCCAAAATAAATAAAAATTAAATTGGCTTAGATTTCCGGGTTACTACATGTTCCATACACCATTTTAAATGTCCCTGACCAGTGTTTGACTAAGATGTTGTATCATGTAACTGCTCCATTCTTGTGTTGACTTCTTTGCATACATGAAACAATTTGATTCTTTAATACTGTTGTACCATCATTTTGAACCATTTGTGCTTACACCCATTTGCAACCCCTTGTTCGAAAAAAACACTGCAGGATCTATCTTGTCTACGCTTGCCTTTGTCCATGAATAATTCCAATGAGCATGTGTTCCACTGTTCTTGTTCATTTGCACATCACTGCTATTGTGACCATGCTGTATTAACTAAATGCTTGACCATTTGTATATTACTGAACTGGCTGAACTGATTTTGTAGCTGCTCCATTGTATTGTTGTCGAACCATATATATTTGTTATTTGGGATACTTTGAATGGCCATCCTATTTAAATACTTTCTGCATGATTTTGTCCCATTATTGTGTTTAGTTTTAACTGATATGAACAAAATCTAATTCTTGCCTTAGTCCACTATTTTCGCCTTAAGCATGCCACCTTCTAATTTCTTTGTGTCGGCTTGTACCTTAAAACTTGTCCTCTATGCTGCATCAATTTGAACATCTTGTTGTGTACACTTGTGAGCTGCACTGACCATTGTGTTTGTACATGGCTAGACCATGTTGCTCTTTGTATTTGTTGAACCCACTTGCTTGATTCACATGTACATATGCTTGAGTTTCTTTAATTGTTATGTGCTCGACCACTTTGGAACATGTTAAACTGTCTTTTCACTTGCGCACGACCATTTACCATGTATATTTGAAACTAAATTTTAGTTGTACATTCGTACACTTGCACTGGGTCGAGTTGGTCCACGTGGCTGCTCCTTAGTTTCTCTTTGGTTGGCGAGGCAATGATTGCATGTATATTTATACACGTGTGTACATGCAGCCATTCAAAATAATATTTGCATATTAGACTGAGTCAGAAAAATGATGAAAAACACACCAAAATTCTGAGGCAAATAAAATTTAAAATAAATTTATATTTGCATGCACTTCAGATTTATTTTTATTGAGTGTACTCTATGTGTGTGTGTGTGTGTTTTATGTGACAGGTAAGCAGATGGTGACTGATAGCTGGACTAGATCCGGAGCATGTGAAGATTCAGTGTGTCAATGTCAGTGAACGTATAATTGTGTGTGTATATAACTGAGTGATTGAGTGATATGTAGTGAGGAATTGAATGTGCTGAGTGATGAGAGTTGCAGTGAAGAATAAATGTATAGAATGGAAAAATTGTACTGATATTTGTAATTTGTCGACAAATATGATTGAAATAAAATATTATTTTATTGTGTTCAAATCAAATTGCCTATCGTATTCTAAAACACCCTGCATCCGTTAAGGTCACTCACGTAGGGAATGCCTAAACATTGGTGGAGCATTATAGGTAAAAGATGCAGATAAATTACAAGACAGAAAAATAAAGCAGCATAAAATAAAGTCATTTTATAAACAACTTAATTCAGTCAAGCTTTTACAGCAATTTTCTCAAATCATACTTAAGAGTAGTACATAGAACTTCAGTCTTGATTTAATAACTTCCAAGTGTAAAAGAAGCACAAAACAACAATGATATTCCCCAATAAAGCATGAACCAGCCATAGCATTGGAAGAGGGAGTCCAAAGCAAAATATCGACCATCTTCGAGCCTGAAATGAAAACTAAGCTAAGTGGTAACATTTCGTCCATGTAAACCTGGGGGGGAGGGGGGACTAACGAAAGAAAAGAGGCGAAACAAAACTAGGTCAGACATAAGTCTGGCAAGTCCAGTGATTATTTAGCATATAAACTGGTAAGAGAACCATGACATGAATAAACTGGACGCAGGACAATAACAAAGAAATAAGGTAACATAGGATAAGCATAAGGTATGATAAACTGAATGCGCTCCTACTCTTTCTCTGCTTCGCTACTACCTTGCTATTCTGATTTTTATATCTATATCTGCACCACCTAACTAGTGTCCCAACTAGTAATTTGTATAAAATGATAACGTGATCCCAATCCCCGTAATTGTGGTAGCCTTCAGGTGTACATCTATCGTGAGGATTCCACCTCAATCAGCCTAATTGTCATGAACATGTTAGATTTACCCTTACTACCCTATCGATCGGCTCCCAACTTGTATTCATTTCTCTTGTGTCTGTGTCAACCGACCCTCTCTTCCGTGTAGATACCATGTGATGGTCCCACCATAAGGTGCATCAATCCTTATGATAGCGACCCGACACGATTCAAGATCCACATTGTATAACTACTGGTACCCAGTGCCTGC
The DNA here is from genome assembly GCA_030737875.1 of Allium sativum. Lineage (NCBI taxonomy): Eukaryota > Viridiplantae > Streptophyta > Magnoliopsida > Asparagales > Amaryllidaceae > Allium > Allium sativum. Next base: position 781,989,017 of record CM060916.1, read on the forward strand.
TTTTTCCCACTCCAGAGTATGTGCATGCCCGTAAACCGTCGGAACCTACACTGACGAACCCTCTGCCGCTGCTTTGATCGCTTATAATCATCCCAGTAATCGTGCCCCACCCTGCCTAGTTCAGGTTACCGTGATACATCTATGTGGGTTACTGCTGAAATGGGTCCCTGTTACTAGGGTTCCCTTATTGGTTAAGTTTGTGGGCCTATATATACAAATATTACCCACCTACACGAGATGTACTTAACCCTCCCATCGATCCAAGCATGTTTATTTAATGGTTAAGTTTGTGGGCCTATATGTGCTAATATTACCCACCTACACGAGATGTACTTAACCCTCCCATCGATTCAAGCATGTTTATTTAACGGTTAAGTTTTGTGGGCCTATATTTACTGATATTAGCCACCAACCCGATATGTACTTAACCCTTCCGCACATTATGCCATATTGGTTAAGTGTCGCCCGTTCTTGTTAACTTAACCCACCCATTAATCATGTTAGGTTGGTTAAGTGTTTCTTATTAACTTAACCCTCCTCACTTGTCATGTTGAATTGGTTAAGTGTTTCCTATTAACTTAACCCCGTTCGTCCATCAAGTTATATTAGTCAAGTGTTCTTTGTTAACTCAACCCCACGTGTTCATCATGTTGTATTGGTTAAGTGTCATCAATCAATTCAAGTTAACTTAACCCCACGTGTTCATCTTGTTGTATTGGTTAAGTGTCATCAATCAATTCAAGTTAACTTAACCCCACGTGTTCATTGTGTTGTATTGGTTAAGTGTCATTAATCAATTCATGTTAACTTAGCCCTACCTACTTGTCATATTACTTTTGTTAAGTGTTGCCTTCTTGTGTTAACTTAACCCTACCACATATCAAGTTATATTGGTTAAGTGTTGTCCTCTTGTTTTGACTTAACCTTACCACAAATCAAGTTTATATCGGTTAAGTGTTGCCCTCTTATTTTCACTTAACCTTACCACAAATCAAGCTATATTGGTTAAGTGTTGCCCCCTTGTTTGACATAACCTTACCACAAATCAAGTTATATTGGTTAAGTGTTTCTTATTACTTATCCCTACCCATTCATCATGATTTACGGTTTAAGTGTTTCGTATTAACTTAATCCTAGTCATTCATCTTGTTATATTGGTTAACTGTTACCTTAATTAACTTAACCTTACCATTCCTTACTTAGCTTTAATTCATTCATTAAAGCACCAACCACTCACATTAGACAGGTATTGTTGTGGTCACTGGATATGTCGGTCGGGTCCAAGCGGTTTTACATTGCAACTCAATCAAACCTCGGGTTCTTTTGGGCTTGATGCACTAACCTCACACATTATATATATATTGTTACAGTTGTTGGATGTGCCGGGCGGTTCGTGGCAGTCTTACACCGTAACTCAATCTAATCTAGGGTTAGGCATATTCGTCTTTTTTAGATTTACATATTTACCTTCTATATTTATATGTAAATTATTGTAAATCAAGCCATGCCAAATTCACTCTAAATCATGTTCATAATTTTTAGGTATATAAATTATACCATTTCCATGCCACTTCATTTAAAATTTGCCAATAACATGTAACTTCATGTTTTTCCCAACGTTGCCCCCGCTAAACGTTCGTATAAATTTCATAGAATGTTAGGCTTCGCAATTTAGCCTAACTCAAAATCAAGAGGGGAAAAGGAATAGACACGTAACATCCAAGACAAGCATAATATGGATCCAACATATGTCACATAAATTTGGCATAGAATAAATATATGTTTAATTATGAACTTGCAATTTTGAACCTAATCAACATGAACCATACGCATGTGGATGGAAGTTTACATAGAACTACATAATTCCAATTAGTCATATAAAGGTGAACTTGCATTTTTGGAACTAATTAACATGGGTCTTAAACATACGAAATTACCTAAATCCAACTAGGCATGTATATGCGAACTTTTATTTTGGGTCCAATGAACATAAACCTATTGCACAAGTTCAATTAGACATGTGAGTGTAAACTTTTATTTGGATCCAACAATCATGAATCTTAAACATATGGAATTACACAGGTTTAGCAAGGCATGTAAATATGAACTTTTATTTTGGATCCAACAAACGTGAATCTTAAGCATAAGGTTTTATACAAGTTTAACAAGGCATGTAAATACCAGCTTTAATTTTTAAATCCAATTTTCGTAGATCTAAATGTGAATCTAAACAAAATACATGACTTAGCCTAACAACTTGCATGATTCAATAAACATAGATCTAAATGTAGATCTAAACATAATACATGTCTTAGCCTAACAACTTGCATAAACATAGCGAAATTCCCAAATTGACGTACAATATATAAGTGTCATCATGATATGTCATCGCCAAAATTATACAACATGGTATGTCATTGCCAAATTACACAATATGATATGCCATTGCCAAATTATACAATAATATGTCATCGCCAATTTATTCAACATGATATGTCATCACCAAAGTATACAACATAATATGTCATCGTTAAATTATTATGTCTTTGCCAAATTATACAACATATGGATTCATTGCAAAGCATTTAACATTTATCATTATATTACATACAGCGTGATCACAAACATGATAAGAGTCATAGTTTTAATCACTTTAGTTTTAACAAAAAGGACCGACATAGGTTTACATAGGGCGTTGTTCTACATTCGGTTATTTAGTCACCATTCTAATATCGTTTAGGTCTAAATGATAACTGGACTTACAAAAAGGAGACTAGTCTTGAGTTCTGGGATCAGTATTCTGGAATTGAATAGCTCTCCTTTGTTGTAGACGTTGAATTCTCTTACTTGAATTAGATTTGATTTGTAATTCCTAACTTGCTTCCTAGTTGAAATTGAATGGCGGCTATTCTAGGTCGAGTTCTAATAGCATGACGTTCTTAGGAATATTTTTGTGTGGCTTTAGGGTTTAGATTTAGGTTGCTTATATAGAAGTTTTATTTAATAGGAGTCGTCAGATTAACCTAGACCAAATCAAATCCATTCTAACCTAAGAGAACCAACTAGAACGTGCCACACAAGCCCTAATGACACAGCAATTTGTCATAGGGGAAAACACATCAGATTTCACATCTGACCCGAGGGTGAGGTCGACCCCCAGGTCGATCTGTATATAGGGAGGTCGACCCCCTGGTCGACCTAGCCTGGGGTAGGTCGACCCCTAGGTCGACCTGCCTCGGTATTTAATTTTCTGAATTGTTCTATATAATTTTCTGAAAGTTCTGAGGGCTATAACTTCTTCAAACGAAGTCCGATTTTCGAAAACTTGGACTCTATTCCAAGAAGAATTTCGAGACGAACACAATCGCGTAACCCGTTTCCCTTAATTCTTACATTTGAAATTAATTATTCTTTAATTTTTTATTTTAATATTCTCATAAAATATGGGGTGTTACATTCTCCCCTCCTTAAAGGATTTTGTCCCCGAAATCTTCAAGTTAAGAAGAATGTATATCCTACCATCCAATCATCCATCTACTCAACCATCAAACACGGGCATCCGTTGTCCTTAAAAAGATTTCTATTGCCTTCATGATCATATACATAGTGTGTGTTCATGTCCTTATCTAATGCAAAATCAGGCGGTCTACTGATTCAATTGACCTCCTTAATGCGAATTATGTCAGTGCCATGAGTCCATCATGTATGCAATTATTCCTAATCATACTTTTTCCATAAGTGCACAATCATTCATACAAATGCAACTTCCATATGATAACACATCAAGTTTCAATCATATACAAATAATTCACTCATGCATATGCAATATGAAAGTGACTGAGCCAATCTAGTGCCTAATGTGTGTATATGCATGCACGAGCAACCACTAGCAACCACTTTTAACAACTTGCAACCATCAATCATAACATGTTTCAAACACATGTTTACATCCATTGGTTTCTTCCTAAGCATTGAAGATATGACCTAGAGTATGTACCTAAAAAGATAGAAACAAACATGCATAGAATTCCTAGAAAAAGAGATCAAGGATATACCCTCAAGAAAAAGGTTATGATGCACGTGTCTTATCTTCAGCCTCCCACATCGCGTCTTCTTGAGCTTCACTCCACTGTACCTTAACTAATTTAACTTCATAGTTGCGAAGCTTCTAAAATCCACTAGTAAAGATAGGACCTCGATCACTTACTATGATAGAGGGTATCCAATGTAGTCGAACTATCTTTCCAAGATAAAAAGATATTAACTATGATACCAAGTGTATATACTAAGATGATTAGAGGTCTCTCTTCTACTTAGCTTATCTATCATGTCACAAATCTAAGGGTCGATATCTCTCACGCAAACCATTCTAGTCGAACTTAACATCCCTTAAGTACAAGCCCCAAAGGCCTAAACCAATATCAGACAAGCACCCAAGGAATACCTCCTCCGAATTTGGACGATTTATGTGAGATAATACTAGCAAAACAACCAAACAATTGAGCACTTAACTGAATCTGGCTATCCTCACCAATCTTGCTCCAAAAACTATCGTTGATTGCATAACTAGCTTTGCATTGTCAACTAGATATATGCTGGAGTCTACCTCACGTTTTAGGGGACAAACCCCTAACCTTAATCGAAAACATCAGCGTACTCATGGACTACTCCAACGGATCGAAAATCGTCGATAAATACATAAAGCGATTCTAGGTAGCCAAGACAAACTGATCCCTTAGGATCGCATGAAATTTCGAGGGTATTCCCGAGGCAAGTTGGAAGTCTAACTACCCTCATTTAACAATTACTAGCTAACCAATCCATGCCTAGAATCATCCTATAGCCCATGAAACCAAAAACATAAGTATCTCAAATCCTTACAAACCAAAGATAAATGAGACGAACCACCAATTGGATTTGAGACAATATTGGGATCTTCTACTATACGAGTACTAAGGTGCAGAGACTCAACTATGGAAGCAAATATAAACTAATGTGAAGCATTAAATCAAAAAGAGTACTAACAGGATGATAAAGAAGAAAAATTAAACTCTCTCAACAGAAACCTTACAACCTCTCTCAGAGGTACGGTGGCGGTGAGAGCATGTATTTGCCCTTCAAAAAATCCTATCCTTTGTTCTTGCCCCTGGTCTTTAATTGTATGATCTGTTATACCATAATAAAGACACTTCCTTTTGTTTTAGGTTTTACTATTATTTCCTCCCCTCCTTTGTGAACCAAGTCTATATCCATGAGTTCCTCGTCCTTGGGTTATGCTCCTTAGCCAAACTCCCACATTCTCATCTTTGCCAACCTTGTGTAACCTGTTGATAGGTCTCTTGAAAGCTGCCTCCATTGCACGGAAAATCCTACAAAGCTTGAAAGAAAATTAGCTGCAGGTGAAACTACTGTGGCTACAGATGAAAGTTGGGCACTTATTTGCCCTTTGACAAGTGTCGTAGTCTCATCAAGCCTACGGAACCATGCCGCGATGAGGTTACCTCACAGAAAGCCACGAGCCCCGGAGACTCAGAAAAGAAGGAAACAAGGACTCAAACAGATGATCAAAAGATAGTGCATATGGCTTTGGGGAATATGCCTTTAAAACAAAACTTTTCTTTTTGAAAATGCTTCTTTTAAAACCGTTTTGAAAAAAAATTCAAATATTTTATCTGATCCGGTAACCTTCATCTCTTATACCAAGTGAAACACCCCGCCTCCATTAAGGTCACTCACAAAGGGAATGCCTTAACTTTGGTGGGGCATTATAGGTAAAAGATGCAGATAAATTACAAGATAGACAAATAAAGTAGCGGAAAATAAAGTCATTTTATAAACAACTTAATTCAATCAAGCTTTTACAACAATTTTCTCAAATCATACTTAAAAGTAATACACAGAACTTCTGTCTTGATTTAATAACTTACAAGTGTAAAAGAAGCACAAAAATAACAATGATATTCCCCAATAAAGCATGTACCAACCATAGCAGTGGAAGAGAGAGTCCAAAGCAAAACATTGACCATCTTCGAGCTTGAAAATAAAACTAAGCTAAGTGGTAACATTTCCTCCTTGTGAACCTGGTGGGGAGGGGGCGAAACGGAAGACAAAAGTCTGGTAAGTCCAGTGATTATTTAGCATATAAACTGGTAAGAGAACCATGACATGAATAAACTGGAAGCAGGACAATAACAAAGAAATAAGACAACATAGGATAAGCATAAGTTATGAAAAACTGAATGCGCTCCTACTCTTTCTCTACTTCGCTACTACCTTGTTATTTTTATTTTTATATCTATATCTGCACCATCTAACTAGTGTCCCAACTAGTAATCTATATAAAATGATAACGTGATCCCAATCCCCGTAATTGTGGTAGCCCTCGGGTGTACATCTATCTTGAGGATTCCACCTCAATCATCCTAATTGCTATGAACATGTTAGATGTACCCTTACTACCCTATCGATCGGCTCCCTACTTGTATTCATTTCTCATGTGTCTGTGTCAACCGACCCTCTCTTGCGTGTAGATACCCTGTGCTGGTCCCACCATAAGGTGTATCAATCCTTATGATAGCGACCCGACACGATTCAAGATGCACAGTGTATAGCTACTGGTACCTAGTGCTTGCTTTTTGCCACTCCGGAGTACATGCACGCCCGTAAACAGTCGGAACCTACACTGACATAACCTTTGCCGCTACATTGACCTCTTATAACCAGCCCAGTAATCGTGCCCTACCCTGCCTAGTTCAGGGTACCGTGATACATCTATGTGGGTTACTGCTGAAATGGGTCCCCATTACTAGGGTGTCCTTATTGGTTAAGTTTGTGGGCCTATATATACAAATAGTATCCACCTACACGAGATGTACTAAACCCTCCCATCGATCAAAGCATGTTTATTTAATGGTTAAGTTTGTGGGCCTATATGTGCTAATATTTCCCACCTACACGAGATGTACTTAACCCTCCCATCGATTCAAGCATGTTTATTTAACGGTTAAGTTTTGTGGGCCTATATTTACTAATATTACCCACCAACCCGATATGTACTTAACCCTTCCGCACATTATGCCATATTGGTTAAGTGTCGCCCGTTCATGTTAACTTAACCCATCCATTAATCATGTCAGGTTGGTTAAGTGTTTCTTATTAACTTAACCCTTCTCACTTGTCATGTTGAATTGGTTAAGTGTTTCCTATTAACTTAACCACATTCGTCCATCAAGTTATATTGGTCATGTGTTCTTTGTTAACTCAACCCCACGTGTTCATGTTGTTGTATTGGTTAAGTATCATCAATCAATTCAAGTTAACTTAACCCCACGTGTTCATCGTGTTGTATTGGTTAAGTATCATCAATCAATTCAAGTTACCTTAACCTCACGTGTTGATCGTGTTGTATTGGTTAAGTGTCATTAATCGATTCAAGTTAACTTAACCCCACCTACTTGTCATATTACTTTGGTTACATGTTGCCTTCTTGTGTTAACTTAACCCTACCACAAATCAAGTAATATTGGTTAAGTGTTGTCCTCTTGTTTTAACTTAACCTTACCACAAATCAAGTTTATATCGGTTAAGTGTTCCCCTCTTGTTTTCACTTAACCATACCACAAATCAAGCTATATTGGTTAAGTGTTGCCCTCTTGTTTGACTTAACCTTACCACAAATCAAGTTATATTGGTTAAGTGTTTCTTATTACTGAACCCTACCCATTCATCAAGTTATACTGGTTAAGTGTTCCCTAATAACTTAACCCTAGTCATTCATCTTATTATATTGGTTAAGTGTTACCTTAATTAACTTAACCCTACCATTCCTGACTTAGCTTTAATTCATTCATTAAAGCACCAACCACTTACATTAGATAGGTATTATTGCGGTCACAGGATATGCCGATCGGGTCCGGGCAGTTTTACACCGCAGCTCAGTCTAACCTCGGGTTCTTTTGGGCTTGATGGACTAACCTCTCACATTATATATTGTTACGGTTACTGGATGTGCCAGGCGGTTCCGGGCAGTCTTACATCGTAACTCAACTAACATCGGGTTAGGCATATTCGTCTTTTCTAGATTTACATATTTACCTTCCATATTTATATGTAAATTATTGTAAATCAAGTCAGGCCCTCTCTAAATCATGTTCATAATTTTTAGGTATATAAATTATACCATTTAAAAGCCAATAATCATTTAAAATATGCCAATAACATGTAACTTCATGTTTTTCCCAACGTTACCCCCGCTAAACGTTCGCATAAATTTCATAGAATGTTAGGCTTCGCAATTTAGCTTAACTCAAAATCAAGAGGGGAAAAGGAAGAGACACGTAGCATTCAAGACAAGCATAATAAGGATCCAACATATGTCACATAAATTTGGCATAGAATAAATATATGTTTAATTATGAACTAGCAATTTTGAACGTAATCAACATGAACCATATGCATATGGATGGGAGTTTACATAGAACTACATAATTCCAATTAGTCATATAAAGGTGAACTTGCTTTTTTGGATCTAATTAACATGGGTCTTAAACATACGAAATTACCCAAATCGAACTAGGCATGTATATGCAAACTTTTATTTTGAGTCCAATGAACATAAACCTATTGCACAAGTTCAACTATACATGTGAATGTAAACTTTTATTTGGATCCAACAATCAAGAATCTTAAACATATGGAATTACACAGGTTTAGAAAGGCATGTAAATAAGAACTTTTATTTTGGATCCAACAAACATGAATCTTAAGCATAAGGTTTTATACAAGTTTAACAAGGCATGTAAATAACAACTTTAATTTTTAAATCCAATTTTCATTGATCTAAATGTGAATCTAAACATAATACATGACTTAGCCTAACAACTTGCATGATTCAATAAACATAGATCTAAATGTAGATCTAAACATAATACATGCCTTAGCCTAACAACTTGCATAAACATAGCAAAATTCCCAAATTGACATACAACATATAGGTGTCATCATGATATGTCATCGCCAAAATTATACAACATGGTATGTCATCGCCAAATTACACAACATGATATGCCATTGCCAAATTATACAATAATATGTCATCGCCAATTTATTCAACATGATATGTCATCACCAAAGTATACAACATAATATATCTTCGCTAAATTACACAACATATATGTCTTTGCCAAATTATACAACATATGAATTCATTGCAAAGCATTTAACATTTATCATTAAATTACATACAACATGATCACAAACATGATAAGAGCCATAGTTTTAATCAATTTAGTTTTAACAAAAAGGATCGACATTGATTTACATAGGGCATTGTTCTACATCCAGTTATTTAGTTACCATTCTAATATCGTTTAGGTTTAAATGATAACTGGACTTACAAAAACCAGACTAGTCTTGAGTTTTGGGATCTGTATTATGGAATTGAATAGCTCTCCTTTGTTGTAGACGTTGAATTCTCTTAGTTGAATTAGATTTGATTTGTAATTCCTAATTTCTTCCTAGTTGAAAGAGAATGGCGGCTATTCTTGGTTGAGTTCTGACAGCATGACGTTCTTAGGAATATTTTTGTGTGGCTTTAGGGTTTATATTTAGGTTGCTTATATAGAAGTTTGATTTAATAGGAGCCGTCATATTAACCTAGAGCAAATCAAAGCCATTCAAACCTAAGAGAACCAACCAGAACGTGCCACATAAGCCTTAATGACACAACAATTCATCACAGGAGAAACCACGTCAGATTTCAGATCTGACCCGAGGGGGAGGTCGACCCCCAGGTCGACCTGTATATAGGGAGTTCGACCCCCTGGACGACCGCCTGGTCGACCTGGCCTGGGGTAGGTCGACCCCCAGGTCGACCTACCTTAGTATTTAATTTTCTGAATTATTCTATATAATTTTCTGAAAGTTCCAAGGGCCATAACTTCTTCATACGAAGTTCAATTTTCGAAAACTTGGACTCTATTCCAAGCAGAATTTTGAGACGAACGCAATGGCGTAACCCATTTCCCTTAATTCTTATATTTGAAATTATTCATTCTCTAATTTGTTACTTTAATATTCTCAGAAAATATGGGGTGTTACATATTAAAATTAATTCAATAGTACAATTCCATGTAAAATATTATAACTGTGAATATACAATAGTGGAGTTAGAATGTCGTACTATTTCAGATTTTGAAATAAAATATTTATTTGAATAAATATACTGTGAATTGTGTATAATAGTATATTATTCAATAAATATTTATTCCTATGAAATAAAATATAAAATAGTACAATTACAAAAACATTTAAATAATATTATATATTTGTTATCATCAAACAAAAATAACACAACACATTGTTGTACCCAAAAGTACTGTCAAACTAGGATTATATACGGATGGTTTTTCACCATTTTCTCAATTTGGTTCTAAATACTCATCATGGCCCATTATAACAACACCTTATAATTTATCTCCATGGATGTGTATAAAAACCCAATATATGTTTCTTAGTGTTGTCGTTCCTGTCCCCGAAGATCCGGCACAAGGAGTTGATGTTTATTTACAACTGTTAATTGAAGAATTAAAAACATTGTGGAATGAAGGAGTTGAAACATACGATGTTTCGAAGAAGAATTTTTTTTTGTATGTTTACTTCTTTGTTGTGGACTATAAGTGATTTCCCTGCCTATGCAATGCTTTCAGGATGGAGTGCTGTTTGTCTTATCATGTCCGTATTGCATGGAAGAGATACGAGCATTTTTTTTACCGCACGGTAAAAAAAATTTCATGGTTTGACTACCATCGATGTTTTCTCTATGTAAATCATCCTTTTAGAGTAGACACAAAAAACTTTTTGGCAAATAGAGTAGAAACCAGACAACCTCCAATACTATGGTCTAGCAGAGAAATATATGAAATGGTTGAAAATCATCCCAAGATATATGAAACTGGAGTTCAAACAGAAATTGAAGGAAAATCAATTTATCATAATTGGTGCAAACAGTCTACTTTTTCGGAGTTTCCATATCGGAAACATCTTCTGCTTTGTCGTAATATTGATGTGATGCACAATGAGAAAAATGTATTTGATAATGTCTTTAACACAGTTTTGAATGTTATAGGGAAAACTAAAGATGATTTGACATCAAAACGTGATATAAAAGAATTATGCCAACGTCCCAAGCTTCATATGAAACCAAATGACAGTAAAAAACCCAAAGCATGTTATGAATTAGATAATAATCAGGTTAAAGTTATGTTAAAATGGGTTGAAGGGTTAAGATTTCCTGATTGGATTTCATCAAACCTTCGTAGTTGTGTTGAGTTCAAAAATGGTAAATTGAGTGGAATAAAAAGTCATGATTGTTGCATAATGATCGAGCATTTATTTCCTGATTTGTTCAAAGAACTATTGCCATTAAAAGTTTGGAGGATATTAACAGAGCTTAGTTTGTTTTACAAAGAGCTTTGTTCGACTACTTTAAAAGAGGAACTTTTACGTAAATTTGAAGTAGACATTCCAATATTGCTTTGCAAATTGGAGAAATATTCGTACCAGGTTTTTTTAATGTAACAGAGCATTTACCTATTCACCTTCCAACTGAAGCACGACTTCGAGGTCCCGTTCAATATGGGTGGATGTATCCATTTGAGAAGTAAATATAAACATGTGACCCATTAATTTAATTGCACTTAAAAGTATGAAATAATGTAAATTAATTTTTCATAGATATCTGAATCATTTGAAGAAAAAAGTGAGAAAAAAAGCACGAGTTGAAGGCTCGATATGTAAATCTTACATTGAAGAAGAAGCTTCATTCTTTCTCTCTCAATATTTCAGTGATCATGTGAATATATCATTTGAAAGTATTCCTCGAAACGACGAAGGAGACAAACAAGAATCATCTCAAATAGTTTTGTCTATTTTTAGACAACATGGTAGATCTTCTGGGAAATGTGTAGACATATGGCTAGACAATAAAGATCTCCGTGTAGCACACACTTATATTCTTCTAAATTGTGCTGAAGTTGCACTGTTTGTTAGGTAATCTGAAATATCAATTAGTGCTTTATTCAATTCTACATTTTTTCATATGTATGATTAATGTAAAATTTTATTTCTATTTACAGCGTTTATGAATGTGAACATCCAAATGGAGATATCAGTAAAGAATTTTCTGCTTGGTGTACAAATTATGTTTATGAACCTAAAAATTGTGTTGTTGATGAAGGGTTAAAACATCTTGCAATGGAACCAAAAAGATTGGTCAAGACATATCCAATATGTTTTGTTAATAGATATAAATTTAACACCAAAGAATACGGTGTAGAAAAATTAACAAATAATACAGGTGTATTCGTTAAAGGCAGCGATGATCTTGAAAATCACATTTATGATTTCTATGGCATTTTAACATAAATTTTGCAACTAACATATTTCTCATGACTCGCGGAGGAGGTGTTTCTATTTAAATGCGATTAGTTTAGCAGTGTTCCAGGATTTGGGATTAATGTGCATAAGGATTATAATCTGATTGAAATAAAGTATACATCGCACTATTACAAGTATGATCCTTTTGTACTAGCCAAACAAGCATTTCAAGTTTATTACGCTCCTTACCCGTCTCTAAAAAGAGATAAAGCAGATTGGTCGGTAGTTTTTTTAAAAAAAAGGCCAGATTTACGTTCGACGGGAAGAATATTCCAAACAAAGGAGCCTATCAAGCAGAACTCGAACAGAACAATGAAATACTAATTGAAGACGATCATGCAGATTTTGGACCTTTGGTCGATGAGGCAAATGTTTTAGTAGAAGCGTTTGAGAGTGCGGAGGAAGATAATGTAGAATCTGAGGCCGAATCTGAATCAGAAGAAGATGATGACTGATATGGATCATGATGAGTATTATCTTTCTAGTTGTAATGTAATTATGGAGTATACGATGTATATTCCGCAATTCATGTAACTCTGTTTAATATTCGAATATTATGATCATTTTTTACATCTTTTATGTCATATGCAATTCATGTAACTCTGTTTTTCCTATTTATCTTAAATCTGCAATGTAATATGTTACTCCTTGGAATATGAGACGCAATGAAATATAGGTATAAGCAATTTCATTATGTTTTATGTCGTTTATTTAGCAGCTTACATCGTTTTTGTAAGTTAGCTGTAAAATAAATTTGAATATGATGTTATTGTTATCTTTTAAAATGATTTGTATGTGACAGGTCTATCATTTAGAGGGAATTCTTCGGGAGAGGTTTCTGGATCGCAACCCTCTAAGCGTCTAGTCATCTCCTTGGTCCGTACGAGTACAGGGTAAAAATTAATCTTTATTTAGAATGTTAATTATTTTTTACTATAACTTATGTATATCATATTTAACGCAAAGTTTTTGATCTGCAACCTTCGAAGGTTATTTTGAACATTTCGAGAGCTACATATAGGGCTTGGATGTCGGGATGTTGGCTTAAGTGAGATCTGATCCCACCTCACATATAGGAGGTCATTTGGCAGGATGTGCTAGTAAGTATTTTCTTATATATTTTTTGCATTTTAATTTCTTTTAATCGCTGATATACTGTACATATTTAATAGTAATTATTGTTTGTTTAATGGGAAATACAGGCTGAGGTGGATAAACAGACGCATGATTTACAGCTGGCTCGGACGTACTGGATGCAAAAAATGAGAAAAAATTATAAAGATGACATATCAACAGTGAAGAAAAGCATGAAAAAACCTCCATGGAAGGGAGCAACCGTTTTGGAAGGATTTCTAAAGTATTGGTAATATGATGAAGTGAGGTTAATGTACTAAATTTTTTAAAAATTTAAAAAATATTTACTCGATAAGTAATGTATTAAATTTTGAATGAACAGAAGGAGTCAGAAAGAAATAGTGCAAATCAAAATAAAAATCCAGTCACGCATCAAGGAGGATCGAAGTCCTTTCAGCAGTATCGGCAGGAGTTGGTAAAAAAAATTAAATGCGGCTTATATAAAAATTAATATGCTATATAATTTTGAAAATGTAATAATTGCGTGTAATAATCAAATTCAGGAGGCTGAGGGGCAGGGTCCAGTCTCATATATGGATGTGTTCACCCGTACGCATGTCATCAAGTGTGTCAAATCAGAAAGAAACATCATATACACATGGCATGACGACAAATCTAGGAAGAGTCACGTAAGATTTCATTATATGTAGAAGTATTTTAGTAATTGTTAAATTATAATAATATAATATATTATGATATTAATTATAGATACATTCTTATTTAGTCTTGCAGAAGAAGTTTATGGAGCAACGTCAGAAGCGTCCAACTGAGACTGGACATGAGCAGCTCAATACCGACGAGGAGGACATCATCTTCCAATCAATGATGGATCTAGCGATGCAGAATAGACTTTATGGATTCGGAAATCAAGTTGTAAAGGCTTTTTACCTTAATTTAATTTTCAGTTTGAAAATAAAATTCAGATTAATGCAATATTCCATCAAACATCATTCTCCTTTTCACGTTGATATAACTACATTATAATCAAATCTTCATGACAATGATACCAAAAAGCTTTTCAACAACAACAATTTGAAGTGCATGTTAATGACATGCACAATTCTCAATTAAGGTTTTGTTAGGTAGTCAAAGTTTATTGATAGAACGTACAATATTTCATGGTCCATATAAATTTATTTTGTCTATAACTAAACACACAATCATATTTCGAACAAAGTTCGTTAACTCATTGTTATTGCCTTTCTTCCGTTCATGTGCGCACTATTTTATGATATATGAAACCAAATATCACCATTAAAGTCACACATCTTCACAAGAACAGAATGATCACACACAACTAATAACTTGCACTAACAATAAACGATTAATTGACAATTAAAGTATTGGTTGATGCTTTTTGTTTTATAGAGTTTGTGGGGTTCAATTGGTTTTACCTTAGTTTAATTTTCACTTGGTATTTAATAATTAGATCAAACATGAAATCTTGAACTGCCAATGTTATATAATTATCTAGACTTGAGAATACCACCGTGCTCCAGTATGAGTATTCCATTTTTATTATACTTAAACCATGATATGTTAATCATCAAGCCACCATAGTACATGATTAAAATATTTTTAAATAATTGTTACAGTCCATCAATCAGCAGGCACAGAGTAGACAGAGTAGAGCTGCCACCGCAGAGATTGAGGAGCTGAGAGCTAGCGTGGCATAGCTTGAGGAGCAGAATCATCGTCAATCCATTGAGACGACTCAGGTTCTAGATCGGCCCTTAGCGGAGTTTGCGCAATAATATGGGCGCTTCTCCTCATCAGCCGGATCTGTTGAAGATGACGATCAGTGATGGTTGGATAGTTATGTTTTTTGTTGTTAGGGCATATGTACGTATATAACTGGGTTGCTATGACTATATGGTATGGGTATGAATTTGGTTTGACATTTTGTATGTATTATGACGGTAGACATGTTTTGGTACGGTTCATATTGCAGACTTGTCGTATGTTTTGTTGATGTGATGGTGAAGTTGATATATTTTGAAAGTATTTAAAGTTTTTTTTTTTCATGATTTTTTTGTTGTTATCTTGTGGTTTGCATGAATTTTTGAGTGCTGGGTTACAAAATGATAGTCTAGTATGATGGTTAGAGACGAATGTGTGCTGGAAGGCTAAATAGTAGCAGAAATATTAAAAAAAATATGCAGGTTTTCCGATGGCTTTCAGGTACACGAATTTACAACTGTTTTTGTCAGCTTGGGACAGCTTATTGGTTAATGATGGTAACAGTTTCCGATGGCTTTCAACAGCCGTCGAGAAACCGACTCCAGTAGATTCAAGCCGTAGGAAAATTGAATGACGGGCTGTGTCGATAGCCGTCGGAAACCCTATTTCCCGACGCCTTACTTTGCGATGGGGATTTCCGAAGGCTGTTGTCTGTTTCCGACGGCCGATGGCTGACAGCCGTTGGAAATCCGTATGTTTTTTGTAGTGTATAAGGTTACAAGATCAGAGAAAAAGTTTTTGAAAAAAGAATTTTCAAAGTAAAAGATTTTCATGTGAAACCTATTTTTGAAAAATATATCCCCTCAAGTCATTTCCAATATTCCTTCGATCTCTGTTTAAATCCTTTTTTCTTATCATTTTTGTATGTCTAGGGCTCCTAATTTCCCCGAGGGCATTCCCGTTCTGACATGGTTCCATAGATACGTAGATGCTACGGCACATGCCGAAGTGCAAGATAATATCCCTCCCCGAGCTGCACCCGCAATAGCTTTACCCAATTATATAGTCAACTTCTCTAAGCTTTGTAAGGATTTTTGTGTGATGGGAGGTAAGATGTTTCGTGGTACAGATAGTTTCGTGGTGGCTCGCAATTGGTTTAGGGAGACAGAAAATTTGTTCCACTTGTTCGAGCTAGATGATAGGAGAAAGGTTCAATTGGCCACTTGGCAACTAAAGGCGGAACCGCATCATATTGGTGGAAGGTGACTCAGGCAAGGCAAGAAGTGGCCACTTGGGATGATTTTAAGAATAGATTTGAGATGAAGTTCTTATCAAAACAAAGTAATGGATGCGAATAGAAAAGTTCATAAATCTAAAGCAAGGAAGTATGACGGTGAACGGATATGCTAATAACTTTAACCAATTAGCAAGATTTGGATTGGATTTTGTAAACACTCCTCATAAGAAGGCTTTGAAGTTCGCAAAAGGGTTGAATCAACCGCTGCAAGGAATAGGAATGACGCATATCTTGATGGGAGTGACTTTTGAGAGTTTAGTGGATATGGGCGCTTCGATGCATAAGGACGGGAAGGGGGAGGAAGAAGAAGTTAAGACTGAAGGGGACAAGCCAAATTCTGGTAAAAAGAAGTGGTTCCCCAATAAGGGTATACCAAAGAAGTGAGGAAAACCTGATATGGCACAAATCAAGACAAAGGTTAAGTGCCATGACTGTGGAAATTTGAGGCACTTTGTTAAGGATTGTAGGAAGACCAAGAATGCGTGATTGAGTTGTGGCCAAGTTGGACATTTCATAAGGCAGTGTCCTAGCAAGCAAGGACAAAAGGCTTGATCATCTAGGGGGAAAATTCATGCGCTAGAGGTAGCTCAGGCTGGCAGACCGGATCATGGTAGGAAAGTCACCGTGGAAGGCTTGATTTCTCTTTTTGACTCTCCTATTAGGATTCTCTTTGATTCCGGTGCTTCTCATTCATTCATATCCAATTCTGTAGTAGATAGTCTAAACCTAGATACTTGTATGGTTTTTGTCCTGCTGTAGTCTCAAACCCCATAAGAGGTACGATTCACTTGTCTATGATATGTTGGGGTTTGATAATTTCTTTTATGGATGTCGAATTTGAATGAGATGCTTATGTTCTTGGCTTTATAGGTTACAGGCTTATTCTAGAAACGGATTGGCTAGCTATGTATGGTGCCATTCTAGATTATAAGAGGAGAGTTGTTGGGCTTTTGATGTGCCACGGTAGAACTCTTGAGGTTTCTTTTGACCCACGAGGGTCAGTTATGCTCATTTTCCTATATTTTCTTGATGCTTCTGTTTACGATCTTACATCAGTATCCATATTCAGAGATTTGGTGGACGTGTTCGATGAGGTTAGAGGATTACCTCCCATACGGGAGATAGATCTCCGAATTTACTTAGTGGAGAATGCGAAACTTATCACTTTTCCAGTGCTCCATATGGATACTAGAGAGGGGAGGGAGCTTAGCAAGCAAGTACGTGAGCTACTCGAGAAGGGATTCATTAGGCGGAGCATTTCTAAGTAGGGAGCTCCAATTGTCTTTGCGACCTAGGCAGATGACTCTCTTCGTCTATGCGTATACAATAGCGAGTTGAATAAGCTCACCAAGAAGAATAGGCACCCACTTCTGAGGATTGATGACTTGTTTGACAAGCTAGAAGGCGCTTTGGTTTTCTCACTGTTGGATCTAGTCACGGGATTTCATCAACTTAGGGTAGCAGATAATACTATCGACAAGATGATTTTCTGGACTCCGGACGGTTTCCTTGAGTGGTTGGTCATGCCTTTTGGGTTGACCAATGCTCCTTCATACTTCGTGGATTTAATGAGTCGGGTGTTTAGGGAGTCCCTGAATAAATGTGTTGTAGTTTTCATGGATGATATTCAGGTTTTCTTGAGGGGCGAGGAAGAGAATGCCAGACACTTAGACGTTTTTCGCACCCTCAGATCGCATCAGCTTAAGGCTAAGTTCTCTGAGTATCATTTCTGGAGAAAGGAAGTAAGGTTCCTAGAGCATGTAGTCTCCAGGGATGAAATAGCGTTGGATCTCGCTAAAGTTGTCGAACCTACAGCTTGGAGTTGGCTGCAATAGTGCTCGCACTTAAGTCTTGGCGACACTGTCTATTTGGAGAAATATTTGAGCTCTACATGGATCACAAGTCACTCAAATATTTGTTCTTGTAGAAGGATCGCAATTTAAGGGAGCAACGGTAGATGGAGTTCCTTGCGTCCTATGATTTTGAGATCGCTTATACCCCAGGCAAGAGAATGTGTTTGTGGATGGATTGAGTACGAAGAGGATGACTATGAGTCCTTTATTCATAGAGAGGTAAAGCTTAGAGTTTATCTCAACCTTTGATTTTAGGCCATCTAAGAATTTTACGTTTGGTTTGTTGGCATCATTGGAGGTGTAACCTACTCTTATGGAGCGCATTGGATCCACGCAGCGAGAGGATCAGCCGTTAGTGGACATCTTGGATAGACTCAGTAGAGGAGAGACCTCCGGTCACCTAGATAGATATTTTATGGACGAGAAAGGGTGGCTATGTCAAGATGGAAGGTTGTGTGTTCCCAGAGTTAGAGATTTGATCCGAGTTAGAGATTTGAGGAGATCAGTTCTTGAGGAGGTCATCACTTTCGGACGACCATCCATCCGGGCGGTGATAAGATGTACCCAGATATGAAGAGAGTTTTCCATTGGACTGGCATGAAGAATAACGTGATAGAGTTCGTAACCCGATGTTTGACTTGTTCGCAAGTGAAGGCTGAACAAAGGGAACCCGGTGGATTACGTCATCCTTTAGATCCTACAATGGAAGTGGGAGAGCATCTATACCGACTTTACTAATGGATTTCCTAGATCAAGGAAGGGAAAACGAGTATATAGGTTACAGTAGAAAGATTGACTAAGAGCGCTCACTTTATTTCAGCCAAGAGCAAGAGGATGGTAGCTTGGCTAGCATCGCTTTACCTCATAGATATCTTCTGACTTGGGGTACCTTTCAGTATAGTTAGTGATCATGATCCCACCTTCACGAGAAAGTTTTGAAGGAGCTTGCAAGAGGCACTAGGCATACAGTTACGACTTAGCACGACTTTTCACCCTCAGACCGATGGACAGACTAAGAGGGTCAATAAAGTTCTCGAGGATTTATTGAGGTTGTATATCCTAGACATCACATGGAGTTGGGAGGAGTATCTCCCATTGGTTGAGTTTGCCTACAATAATAGTTATTAGTCTAGCATTATTATAGCAACCTTCGAGGCCCTTTATGGACGATCCTGTAGATCACCGACATGTTGGTAGGAGTCTACGAATAGACTTTTACTTGGACCTGAGATGATCAGAGAGACTTCTGAGAAGATAGACCTTATTCGCAGACGGATGAAAGCAGCTCAGGGCAGGCAGAAGTCATTTGCTGATCAGAGGAGGACTGACTTGAAATTTGAAATAGGAGATATGGTCTTTATTAAGATGTCATCTTTGAGGAATGTTGTTCGTTTTGGATCGATGGGGAAGCTGGTGCCAAGATTTGTAGGACCATTCCTCATAAATGAGAGGATATGCCAGATGGTCTACAGAGTTAGACCACCAGAGAGACTGGCTGGAGTTCACGACGTATCCCATGTTTCACATTTCAGAAAGTGTCTACATGATTCCGCAGAGGTAGTTGAGCTAGGTACACTTGAGGATGTAGAAATAGAAAAGGAGGCTTTAGTTCAAAAAGTTTCTACCCGCATTCTTGGATCGGAAGTTAAGAAACTATGCAACAAGGAGATCAAGTTAGTAAAGGCGCAATGGGAAGAAAATCGCGACGATGCGACATAGGAATCCAAAGACAAGATTCATGCTTCTTAACATTTTCTCTTCAAGAGTACGTTCTTAATTTATTCCTTTCTAAGCTTTTGAATTCGAATTTTGTTTTCCTATTGATTGAATCTTCGATCCTTAGGTAGAAGCATATGGTTTAAAACATGTGTTTTGAGACATGCTATGATTGATGGATGCAAATGGATGAAAGTGTTTGCTGGCGGTTGCCAGTGGACGCGTACACATACACATTACGCACAAGATCGGCTCAAGCACTTACATATTACATATGGAAGTGTGCACATGTTAATTTTTCAATGGATGAAAATGGTCAAATCATCACATATATGGCACAGACATATACTGCATTAAGGAGGTCAACTGAATTAGTGGACCGCCTGATTTTCGCATTAGTTTAGAGACATGCCACAACATTTTGCGTATGTTCATACAAAGCATTAGAAATTTTAAGTACAATGGATGTCAGTGGCTGATGGATGAGTAGATGGTTGTAGTTAATTGTTAATAACATTCTTCTTAACTTGGAGATTTCAGGGATGAAATACTTTAAGGAGGGGAGAATGTAACACCATGTAATTTAATACACAATAATTATATAAAAAAGATAATAAAATGAATATTAATCAATAAAATATTCAGAATTGAGTAAACTTACCGTTGCGTTCGTTACGAAATTTTGGTTCAAAAAGACTCTTGGATTTCGTAAATCGGATTAAGTATGAAGAAGTTATGTACTAAAGAAGATTAAACTAAATAAATAGTTTAAAATAAATGAATGCAGAAAAACAATGGTCATCGGGCGACCCGGCCACGCACGGGTTGACCCATGTGTCGACCCATGCTGAAGGTGGGTCGACCCACCCTTATGTAGGACGAGTTCCTGCATCTGAACCTAGACTATTTTATATGCTATATTCTTATACTAACTCAGCTTGAGGTGTATGGTTTGATTTGATAACATAATATCCTACGTGTTGTATATGTCGTAGTCGTATACACTATTATATGATTTTTGTTTGATGATAACAACCAAATAAATATATTTTTTAAATGTGTTTGAAATCGTACTGTTAATATACATCACAAACAGGAATATAATATTTATATTTAAATGGAATACGACTGCATTAGAATTGAACATTCAAACTGTACTCTATTTGAATATAATATTCTATTTCAACATTCAAACAGTACAGCTATATACAACTCCACTATTTAATCACATCACAGTTTTTTTGTACTCTGTAAATAAACAGAATATAATAGACAATTTTGTTTGATGACAATAAAATAATATTTTATTTCAAACAATTTGTTTATTACATATATCAGTACAATTCTCTCACAGCTTCTCAGTACAGTTCATTCTTTATCACTTAGTTATACATACACAACAAATACACAGTTACATTTTATGTATATACTTTGACTCATATACAGTTTCAGGCTCATACACTACACACTGTCTTCTTGTCTTCAGTCTTCACTGTCAGTCCAGTTGTCACAGCTCTGTCAATCCAGTCATCCCTGCTTACCTGTCACATATGAAACACACACACAATACACTGCAATAGAAATAAAACAGAATATGTGCGAATTTAATTTTATTTTTAAAATTTTATTTGCCTCAGTTTTCTGGTGTGTGTTTCTCATCATTTTTCATGACTTGATCTGATAAGTGAATGAAGCACGTATACATACATGTATACACATACATGTGTATGTATATACACATATTATTGTGCAGGGACAGGAAAATCAGTTCGATTGGCTGCACGTACACACGTGTATACACGTGTGCACTGCCTCGCCAATCAGAATGTAGCGAGCAACTGAGGAGCAGCCGTGATGACCAACTCAACTCAGTGTATACTCAGCTAACATTAAATGAAAAGTCAACAGCAAACTCATGAGTCAAGCAAGCATGTCAACAAAGCATAGGATGTATCGAGACAAGTTTCTCTTTCATGCATGCAGGTGAACAAACAGATAAATGCCCATGTAGATCAAAACAGCAAACTAGTATGGACAAGTTCAAACCAGAAGTCAAGTGTGCAATTTGTTCATGGCAAAGTGATAATGCATCTCAAACATGAAAAGGATGCAATGCAACAATGGGTCATAGCAGCAACATGGTGGTTCAAAGGTTGAAACATGTCAGCCTCATATAAAATGAAGGTACAACAGCAAGTGCAGATAAGTGAAGGCAATACAGTCCAGTCACAATACTCAAACATGATACAACTACAACAAGTTCAGAAAAGGATGGAACAAAATGTGATCAAACTTTGCAACATATGCATACATGAATGGGAGGCGCAAACTGGTCTACAGCATGTATGCAATGATCAGCTCATAGCAGTGGAGCAAGCAAGGAAAATGGCAAATCTAATTTCACTCAATTCAAGCATGGCAGATCACCTCAAATTCATGTATTTCATATGGCAGATCACTACTTTAAGCAGGTGGACAAACAACAAAGGGATGGTACAATATAACAGGAAGTCACAGTAGCATGAATGATGTTTAAACAAAGTCTGTATACAAATGCATGTACAAGAATGGCTATGCAACTAAATGGTTCAGCAATAACATTTGTTTTCCAGAAATCATGCATAGGTTCAAACCAGAGGACAAACATTATTGTATTCAAGCAGGGCATTTTTCATTCATTCGTGCTAAAAAAAAGGAAGGGAAATTCATAAAGGAATCAATCAAGGTCACAATCTCATTTATATTTGTTTCCAATTTTTGATCTCGGACAAATTCATTCAAGGCAGAATTAAATCAAAGAAACAAATATGGCATGGGCCAGAAAGCCAATGAACACCATGCAGAAAGTCACAGCAGGCTTAATCAAGGTCAAGTGTGAAGCCAATATGGCCGAGCAATGCATATACATGGAATTACAAACAGTTCAATAATCGATGGCAAGGCTGAAGAAAATCAGAGCATAATATTTGTAAATCAATCGAATTCTGGTTTAAATGCAGTGAATCATTTTTGCAAAAATAAAATATTCATGTTTCCAGAAATGAACCCCACTTTTTAAATCGGCCAGAAATAGTTTCAAACTTCACAGTGTATTTTGGGCAAGAGTTAAATTCATTTTTGGAAATCTGTTTTCTGCAAATCAATCTATGGTGAAGCACAAACTTGAAAAGAGTTTGGCAAGGTATTTCATGGCCATCATTCACGCATGGACATTCAAGGCAATAAATTTATACACGTAAGAAATTCATTTCAGCCGAGCAAAAATAGAAATACACGCAAGCAATTCAATGCCGAGAAAATCATTAGTGGAAATCGTAAATTATCTTCCAAATCATTTCAAGCCGAGGAAATTAGGTTCATATACAAGGCAACAAAATTCCATTTCAGCCGAGATGAATAAATCAAACAAAAAGGGAAAGCAACACACAATCAGAACAAATCAGTTCGGCGTGAAATCAGAGGAATTAAAAGGATTTTTAATCCTATATAATACACACAAATTCATCATCGGCAGTGAAGAAAATCAAAAAACCCACAAAATCATTCAAGCTTTTCAAAGCAAAACATTCAGAAAACTCACTGTTTCGATCGAGAGCCAGAGGAAGAGAAATCCCAAATTGAAGCACATAAAGTATTCGGCAACTCAAGAGCATCAGAGAATTCGATCATCAGAGAAATCTTTTTCACAAGCAATTGAACTCGATTTGGGTGTATTTCAGCAAACCCTAGTTTCAATTTCTCATTCCCAGCCGCCATTTCTATTTCATCAGAGAATACAAGAGGCCGACAATTTTTGTTGCAGATGGGCTAAGGAGTTAAATGGGTCGGCCACGTTTTAATAAAGGGGTGTCTAAATTCTTTTTGAACTAGGGTTTGATTTACTTGTTTTTTGTATTGTTTTCAATTTTGTAATCCTACTCAAACAGTTTCTAGAAGTCTGTAAAATTCTAGGAATCCAGTTAGGATTTAACTGGCAGTTTTCTAGCGTCTGTAAAACTAGGGAAAATATGATCGAGGGGACATCGGTCAATCTAGGGTTTTGAGCGTAGGGTTAGAATAGGAGCGAGAGTCGCAAGTGTACATGGTCTTGTATGCGGGATCTGTTCTATCACCTAGTAGAAACCTTAGAAATGCAGCAGTAGGCAGGGCTTTGCCGAAGCTGGGTATATCTGTGTGTGATTTATTTTCTGCATTTTTGTTTCTGCTATATTCTGTGATCAGTTTATTATTATATATCTCGTTAGATTTTAATTCATCTAAAAACTGTGATAAACCCTATTCACCCCCCCTATAGGGTTAATCTAGATCCAACAAGTGGTATCAGAGCAGGTATTTTTGTTTAACTCTAGAGTAATGGGTCATCCTAGCTATCAATTTAGTGAGAGTCAGTTCAGTTCATCTCCAACTATTTTCACTGGAACGGATTTTTTAAACTGGAAATCCAGAATGGAATTTTATTTAAAATCTGTTAATATTAAATGTTGGGATGTTGTTATCAATGGGTACGATATGGTAGATAAAGTTTTTAATTCTCATGCTACACATGTTCTATATTCTTATCTGGATGATGATCAATACAGTCTGATTTCCTATTGTTTAACTGCACAGGAAATCTGGATAGCTCTCAATACGAAGTATGGACAAATTGACAACTGCAGCTCAAAACCCCAGAAAGTCAACTCAGCTTCAGATCTATGCTTAACTAGCCTTACAGATGAAAATTCAGATGGATCAGTTGAAGGAGAATCAACAAATGCTGAAACAGAAAATTTCTCATATGAAGATCTGGTTTACATGTGTCTTGATTTAACAAAATCTGTTGATAAACTCCAACTGAAAAATAAGTCTCTGAAATCTAAGAATTTTGAGTTGACCAGCAAAATTGATGATTTGAAATCACAACTTGAATATGTTAAAAATTCTTCAAATTCAGTTTGCAAAAATTGTTTCAAATTGAAAACCAATCTTGTTCATATCAATAAAAATATTCAAAAGTTTGAAGTTGAAATTTTGATCTTAAATGAGAACAAGATTGAGTTATCAAATTTAAATAACCTTCTGCAAAAAGAATTTGAAAATTTTAAAACAGATATATATTCCAAATTTGAAATTGCTGAAAATGAAAATTTGTTGAAATCAAATTTGATTTTAGAAGAACTTGAAAATGAGATTGAAAAATCCAAGAATTTTGAATCTGAAAAACAAAAACAATTTGAACTTAAAATTTCTGAATCCCAAGCCAAAATTGAATTACTTGAAAATGAGAATTTGTTTTTGAAACAGTCCAATGCTGAACAGAAGATCGCTATAAATAATTGCTCAAATTTATTAAAAGAAAATAGTGATCTAAAGTTCAAAATTCAACGATTAGAATCAACTTTGGATAAATTTTCTAATGGGGAAAAATCGTTGAATATGTTGTTACAAAACCAAGTTTCTATTGGAAATAAATCTGGTCTTGGCTTCGGAAAAAATGATGTTCTTGGAAAAACAAATGAGTTTGAAAAACGGAATTCAATTGGTTTTGAAAATCCTTCAAATCACTTTGGAAATGTTTGTTTTGAAAATTTGAACTCTAACATTCTCAAAGGATTCTTAAATCAAAAACGTGATGTGAATTTGATTGATAAAAAATCATTTAAACAATCTTGGATCCCAAATAAAAATAAAACGGCTTCGACTAAATTCAAACAGATTTGGGTCCCGAAAGGTACAAAGGTAGATTCGAATGGTTTGTTATATAAACAAGTTTGGGTACCAAAACAAATGAATACAACTGTGAGTGGTTTTACTAATTTTGTTCGACCACTTGATCATCTCAATTGTTAAGTACCGGAGGAGGCTAAGGAACTGCTAGGCAAAAGAGAATTGGACTCATGTTGCTTTATCATTAAGAGTTTTTAGCCCAAGAGTGTGTTGAGTTAGAGATTCTGATTTACACTGGATTCTGGTATAATCTCTAAACTCACCTCTGCAAATATTTTCTGGTTTGATTTTTTTTTTGTTTATTTCTTTTTCTTCTTCCTTCTATCTCTTTCTTCTGTCTATTCTAGTTTGATTTATCACTGCCATATTTTTTTTCTTGAATTGCAGTATTCATGATATTCTGGAAATTTGTTTTCCATTTATAGAACTCTTATACTTTTAATCATTTCCGGATACTGAATTTTTTTTTGAAATTGTTTTGAAGTTCATTTTCTGTTTTCTGAATTCCTAACGGTGTTGACGTATTCTTGTCATATCTTGAACACTGTTAATATGAATTCTAAATTTTTTTTGAAGATCTGAAAAACAATTGAAATCTCACACATCTCTACTGTTTTAAGTCTCTTCTAATTCATTTTAGAAAGGCTTGAAAATTTATATTTATTACAGCACATTATTATTTCACAGTTGTGATAATTTCATTGGTTTTTAGATTGGCTTAGATATATTTTTTTGTCTTGAATCAGTGATACATCTTGAAATTTCATCATTATTCATGATTATTATGATTGAAATTAGTTTTTTTTTTGTTTTGTTTGAAATCATTTGAGATTCTAGATATTTTGAATATCACACACCACTTAAAAATTGAAATTACCAATCTTGTGTGAATAATTCTTTATATCTCAAACTTGACATTGTTTCAAGTGATTTCAAATAAATATTTTGGGATCATGAATTATCTGTCAAACTTGATGTAAATATGCTGAAAAATTATTTGGGCTTGTCAGAAATAATTTGGAAAAATTCTTTGAAAAATCGGTCTTGAAACTCTTTGTTATTTCATGGCTAATTGATTTAAATATTTGTTTGTTTAAACTCATTTGAAATTATTGATTTACTGAATCACAAACATATCTTGAATGTGAAATTAATAAGCTGGTGTGATCGATTCATTGAATCCTGATATCTTCATATTCATCAAATGATTTTAAATAAACGGTATTTTTTAATCTCGGGTCATGAATCATTATCTTGACAAGTCAGATTTGAAACTGTTTCTGTTGTGCTGCTCTGATACTACTTTTTTTTCTTTTCAAATAACTGTCTTTTTAATCTGAAATGCTTGTAAAATCTATTATTTTGCCTGCTTGGGTCTTGTGATCGATTTTCAATTTGTCCGTGAAATCGTGGTTTATCTCCAGTGTGATTATAATCCTCATTAATAGAGACACCAAGTGGTATCAGAAGCGCCTTATATTTGCCTCACCCGTCTATACTTAGATTCAAATCTTCACCATGTATAAATCCACACACTTTTTTTTGTCTTGCACACATTTTTTCCTTCTTGTCATGTATAGATCAACATATTCCTCTTGTAATTGATTTTCAATTTTAAAATTATTTGTTGATTATTCGTTCAGAAATTGAAATCAATATCCAAATTGAACTGTATTTATAATTCGTCAAAATTATAATCAGATTTTGAAATTGTGATGAATTGTGACTGCAGTATATTTCACAACAATGGGAGATTTTATTTGGATTTTCATGATGGTTGAATATTTATTATAATATCTTTGAACTGGCAAATATTTCGAGACCATCTCCTTTATCTATCACCCGTCTGCCATCCATCATGATTTTATATTATTGTGGAGAGTTTATTTTTTTTTAAAAAAAAGGGGAGGAAAAATCATCTTGTGTTTAAAAAACAGTGAAAATATTTGTGATAAAATTTGGACTATGTTATTTTTCAGAATCAGTGACGATTGAAAATTTTCAATGATCTCGGTACAGTTGATCATATTTCATAATATAATTAATGTACAAATTTATTTCACAGTCCATTTCTGTACCTACTACATTTCTATCACTCATATTGGTTTTATATACCGAGGAGTTTTTTCCTTTTAAAGCTGAACTAATATATATATATATAATAAATATATAAGTGTGTCTCTAACCTCATTTAAAAATCCAAGCTCTGGTCATGTATGGTTAAGAGACAACTTATAATTTAAGCTGCGACTGACCCCGTTTAAAAACCCAAGACCTGGTTATGCGTGGTCAGTGTGCACGTAAATTAAAAGAAAAAGAAAATAATCTAAATATATAAAAATTATTTTGAAATTCTCCTTGGTGTTAAAAAAAACAGCCTATCAATCCATCCTTCTAATCTGTGAAATGTGTTAATATCTTAAGATGTATTATGATTTGTTGATTGATAGATACTGGGATTTGAGACTATCTGATTTTGTCACTTAAGTTGAATTTATAATTATAGTCCAAATCCATCACTGTTTTGTGCCTCAATTTCTTACAATCTTTTTGAAAAATAGTTGGAAAATATTCATATTTTTTTAACTCTCTCCATTTTATATAAAATTCATCGTATAACCGTCATTCTCTACAATGTGAAATATGCCACCTGTTCTTAGTTTATTATGATTTTTGTTTGATTGAGATTTATGATGATTGCTTTTCCTCTTAAGCTGAAATTATATTATTTAGTCATTTTTCATCAATATTTTAATTTCTGAATCCTTTTGATGATAACAAAAGGGGGAGAATGTATTCGATTTTGATTTATGAGTGAATATTTTATAAATATTTTTAATTTTGAAAGTTCATTATTCAATTCATATTCACTCATGCACAGTTATAGGGGGAGTTATCTATTGTAGGGGGAGCTAATAAATAGGGGGAGTTCAATATTCACTGTCAAACACATTTATTGCAATCAAAATCTTTTATTTGTTTGTCATCGTCAAAAGGGGGAGATTGTTGTATATGACGTAGTCGTATACACTATTATATGATTTTTGTTTGATGATAACAACCAAATAAATATATATTTTAAATGTGTTTGAAATCGTACTGTTAATATACATCACAAACAGGAATATAATATTTATATTTAAATGGAATACGACTGCATTAGAATTGAACATTCATACTGTATTCTATTTGAATATAATATTCTATTTCAACATTCAAACAGTACAGCTATATACAATTCCACTATTTAATCACATCACAGTTTTTTTGTACTCTATAAATAAACAGAACATAATAGACAATTTTGTTTGACGACAATAAAATAATATTTTATTTTAAACAATTTGTTTATTACATATATCAGTACAATTCTCTCACAGCTTCTCAGTACAGTTCATTCTTTATCACTTAGTTATACATACACAACAAATACACAGTTACATTTTTTATATATACTTTGACTCATATACAGTTTCAGGCTCATACACTACACACTGTCTTCTTGTCTTCAGTCTTCAATCTTCACAGTCTTCACTGTCAGTCCAGTTGTCACAGCTCTGTCAATCCAGTCATCCCTGCTTACCTGTCACATATGAAACACACACACAGTACACTGCAATAGAAATAAAACTAAATATGTGCGAATATAAATTTTATTTTTAAAATTTTATTTGCCTCAGTTTTCTGGTGTGTTTCTCATCATTTTTCATGACTTGATCTGATATTTGAATGTAGCACGTACACATACATGTATACACATACATGTGTATGTATATACACATATTATTGTGCAGGGACAGGAAAATCAGTTCGATTGGCTGCACATACACACGTGTGCACTGCCTCGTCAATCAGAATGTAGCGAGCAACTGAGGAGCAACCGTGATGACCAACTCAACTCAGTGTATACTCAGCTAACATTAAATGAAAAGTCAACAGCAAACTCATGAGTCAAGCAAGCATGTCAACAAAGCATAGGATGTGTCGGGACAAGTTTTTCTTTCATGCATGCAGGTGAACAAACAGATAAATGCCCATGTAGGTCAAAACAGCAAACTAGTATGGACAAGTTCAAACCAGAAGTCAAGTGTGCAATTTGTTCATGGCAAAGTGATAATGCAGCTCAAACATGAAAAGGACGCAATGCAACAATGGGTCATAACAGCAACATGGTGGTTCAAAGGTCAAAACATGTCAGCCTCATATAAAATGAAGGTACAACAGCAAGTGCAGATAAGTGAAGGCAATACAGTCCAGTCACAATACTCAAACATGATACAGCTACAACAAGTTCAGAAAAGGATGGAACAAAATGTGATCAAACTTTGCAACATATGCATACATGAATGGGAGGCGCAAACTGGTCTACAACATGTATGCAATGATCAGCTCATAGCAGTGGAGCAAGCAAGGAAAATGGCAAATCAGATTTCACTCAATTCAAGCATGGCAGATCACCTCAAATTCATGTATTTCATATGGCAGATCACTACTTTAAGCAGGTGGACAAACAACAAAGGGATGGTACAATATAACAGGAAGTCACAGCAGCATGAATGATGTTTAAACAAAGTCTGTATACAAATGCATGTACAAGAATGGCTATGCAACTAAATGGTTCAGCAATAACATTTGTTTTCCAGAAATCATGCATAGGTTCAAACCAGAGGACAAACATTATTGTATTCAAGCAGGGCATTTTTCATTCATTCGAGCTAAAAAAAAGGAAGGGAAAATTCATAAAGGAATCAATCAAGGTCACAATCTCATTTATATTTGTTTCCAATTTTTGATCTCGGACAAATTCATTCAAGCTAGACTTAAATCAAAGAAACAAATATGGCATGGACCAGAAAGCCAACGAACACCATGCAAAAAGTCACAACAGGCTTAATCAAGGTCAAGTGTGAAGCCAATATGGTCGAGCAATGCATACACATGGAATTACAAACAGTTCAATAATCGATGGCAAGGCTGAAGAAAATCATAGCATAATATTTGGAAATCAATCGAATTCTGGTTTAAATGCAGTGAATCATTTTTGCAAAAATAAAAATATTCATGTTTCCAGAAATGAACCCCGCTTTTTAAATCGGCCAAAAATAGTTTCAAACTTCACAGTGTATTTTGGGCAAGAGTTAAATTCATTTTTGGAAATCTGTTTTCTGCAAATCAATCTATGGTGAAGCACAAACTTGAAAAGAGTTTGGCAAGGTATTTCATGGCCATCATTCACGCATGGACATTCAAGGCAACAAATTTATACACGTAAGAAATTCATTTTAGCCGAGCAAAAATAGAAATACACGCTAGCAATTCAATGCCGAGAAAATCATTAGTGGAAATCGTAAATTATCTGCCAAATCATTTCAAGCCGAGGAAATCAGGTTCATATACAAGGCAACAAAATTCCATTTCAGCCGAGATGAATAAATCACACAAAAAGGGAAAGCAACACACAATCAGACCAAATCAGTTTGGCGTGAAATCAGAGGAATTAAAAGGATTTGTAATCCTATATAATACACACAAATTCATCATCGGCAGTGAAGAAAATAAAAAAAAACCCACAAAATCATTCAAGCTTTTCAAAGCAAAACATTCAGAAAACTCACTGTTTCGATCGAGAGCCAGAGGAAGAGAAATCCCAAATTGAAGCACAGAAAGTATTCGGCAACTCAAGAGCATCAGAGAATTCGATCATCAGAGAAATCTTTTTCACAAGCAATTGAACTCGATTTGGGTGTATTTCAGCAAACCCTAGTTTCAATTTCTCATTCCCAGCCGCCATTTCTCTTTCATCAGAGAATACAAGAGGCCGACAATTTTTGTTGCAAATGGGCTAAGGAGTTAAATGGGTCGGCCACATTTTAATAAAGGGATGTTTAAATTCTTTTTGAACTAGGGTTTGATTTACTTGTTTTTTGTATTGTTTTCAATTTTGTAATCCTACTCAAACACTTTCTAGAAGTCTGTAAAATTCTAGGAATCCAGTTAGGATTTAACTGGCAGTTTTCTAGCGTCTGTAAAACTAGGGAAAATATGATCGAGGGGACATCGGTCAATCTAGGGTTTTGAGCATAGGGTTAGAATAGGAGCGAGAGTCGCAAGTGTACATGGTCTTGTATGCGGGATCTGTTCTATCACCTAGTAGAAACCTTAGAAATGCAGCAGTAGGCAGGGCTTTGCCGAAGCTGGGTATATCTGTGTGTGATTTATTTTCTGCATTTTTGTATCTGCTATATTCTGTGATCAGTTTATTATTATATATCTCGTTAGATTTTAATTCATCTAAAAACTGTGATAAACCCTATTCACCCCCCTATAGGGTTAATCTAGATCCAACACTACGGTTTAAAATTATCCTAACACATCTATAAATAGGCTAGCAGCCTCACCGTTTTCTTGCACACAAACATTCTTCATCTTCTTCCTCTTCCAAGTTATTTCTAGAAAAAAATAAGAAAATGTCAGGGTGCTATCAGAACATAGATTAAAGGGATAATCTTGCTTTTCTTTTACAACAACTATTTTAAAGACTCTTTTTGGATCTAACACAAATCACTGTGAGTTCTAGCCATTTTTAAATCTGCTACTTAAAAATTATTTTGATAGTAAATGTATTGGAACTAAAAATTTATAGTTATTATAAGTTTATATGTTATTGTTATTTTTGTTGTCAATTATCTATTCAGTTTTTAGTTATTGCCCGCTATATGTACATCCTTATTATCCCCTTTCGGTTTTAGTTTTATTTATAGTCTTATGCCTATTTATTTGGTTTATTTTTGAGTTGGATCTATCTTTCTCCTTTTACTTTTTATTTTATGCTGAGCCTAGGCCATTTCCGTTAGAATTGCGTAAATTTAAGAGAAATTGGAATAACTTGTAATGAGAATAAAAAGGAGATTTGGGCATATTGGAACATGAAAACCATTGACTGTATAATTGGGATAATATGCAAAACATGTTCATCTGAATAAATTAAGCTTAATCCAATATTAAGTAAAACATGTCATGAGAATCAGATGTAAATTTATTATAATATGATACTATAATCTACATACATCTGAGAAGGTGCCCGTCTGTTTTGGGTGGAAGGGTTTTACATAGAATAACATTTAATAGGAAATGTCATTTACAACCATGCTTATTAATGTACTTAAACCTCCTAAGTTGAACCTGTTAATTAATGAGCTAAGAAGTTCCACGTCTGTTGTTTATATCGAGGGGGGACTCTTAAAATCCTAGTTTACTTAGGGGCACAAGCCTAGGGGTGGCTTGTGTCAATCTGTTGTTTGGGACCTGTATCAATATGTATCCCTGTAGGTATCATATTGGGGCCTCATACTAGTTAGGGGCCAAGGAACACTTTGCTGATCTGGATTGTAAGAGGTTCGAAATCTTGAAGGTGGGTATGGGTGCGTTCTGATAGAGTCATGAGCGTGCATGGGTCCAAAGAAGGAAACTAAGACGTTGTGCAATAGGTGAATAGGGCTGTATCTTAAAAGTTGATAGCTTAGGAATTGATATCCCCTACTGTCGTGGCTGGCACAGGTTATTCGTGTATGTAGGGAGCTGATTGTTGGGGAGTAATTCGGGTAACACCTAATCTTGATATCTTGATAGTTGGTGCTAAAACTTGTTCTTGGGATATGAATGAGAAGATTACATGATCTTTACCTTGTCTAGTTATCTCATTTACTCCGTACTTGTATACTTTACCTATTTTCTTATCCAATATTGTTGATCTGTCTAGATACTTCTTACCTTATTCTTATGCTAAAATAGCTGGAACTTGTTAGACTTTGTGTCTTACCTATTTTGTTTTTTCTTCCTCTCTTACTCCCTCCCCCCAAGGTTCTCAAGATTGTGGACAGCAGTAGTGACCATGATTCTATTTAGCTTGGACCTCGATTACTTCTTTTTCCATGTATTACTTCAATTTCTTTTCTATGTTTATATGGCATACGAGTGATATTATTTTGTGGTTTTATACTCCGATGGTTTACGAGACATATTTTATAATTATGATTATATGACATTTGGAAATGTAATGTTGTATTTGGTTTGAAATAAAAGTTTGAAAAGTTATTTTTCCATTGCATTTTATATTATGTGTTGTTAAAATTAGTCTTGATATTATTATTGCGCTTCACAGAACTTAATTCATTCTCATAAAGGTGACATTAAGGGACATGGGGTGTCACAATGCACATAGGTGCAACAATACAGGGCACTGTAGCAAAGGCTGGTGCATAGGGAGATAAAAGCCCAAATGCACAACACATATACACATAAATTTTGCGTATATGTGTGTGTGTATATATATATGTGTGTGTGTGTGTGCGCGCGTTATTGTGCATATGCATGCAATGGAACAGGATCAGAAGCACATGCATATCCAAGTACAGTAACTCAAGTGTATATTGTTTGCGAACAAATTATACAATTGTAAACAACTGTAAAATCCGTTCGGCTTTCCTAAACAACAAGGATTGTTGTAGAGGGTGTCGAACTCTGGGACCAAAAATATTTTAATTAATAAATCCAATCAAGTTATTCCAAGATTTTGATTGATTGAAAACACAGAAAATAACAGCAATTAAATAAAGAAGAGAGATTTATCTAATAAGAGAAAGCAATTAGGGGATAATGACATGGATTAGATTCACACTCATCAATAGCCAACAAATAAATATAGATCTAATTCATGTTTCTGTCACAAACACGAATCAACGATAAATAGATTCTTAGAAACAAATAAGTAAATAACGACAAGCATAGCCTATGCATGAGCTGAGCTCTTAAACAACCATAGACTATCAGGACAGATTCACAAATTAATTTCTAAAAACCTAAAATTAGATCTAAATCTGATAATTGTTAGATCGAACACGAATATACCCTGTGAAGGAGCATAGCTCTTAAACGACACAGAGTATGAAGGTTCAGATCTAACCCTTGGTTCAGATCTAGATCTACATACATGAAGTTCTAATCTCTTGGCTATGTGATTCATGTGAATCATATCTATTAGCGTCATCACCCCCTAATCAAAGGGGATTAGCTAGACATAGCTAAAGAAGAAGAAAAACAGAAATTAAATAACACGAACATAAATAAAACTAAAACTAAATAGAACAAAGGAAGAAGAGCTTTATTCCAAGAGAAAGATTACAGAGTAAAACTAAATGTGTTTTACAATGAATGAGATAAAGTGTATTTATAGCTGATATGACAAAGGCTACTTAGCAAATTCCATAATGTGGGACTACAGAATTAGCCTAACTAACACATAAGCTAGTGTGAACGCAACTGTAAAGTGAGAGGCCTTGCACATGAGCAAATGTGAACGCAATATGAGTCTTTAGTGAGCTAAATCTACCCAATTGAACACTATTTGCAACCGTTCTTCAAGCTTTAAACTCTTCAAGCTTTAGTAATTTCAACTTCACTCTTTTTAAGCAAATTATTCATGCTTTATCCATCAAATGCGCTAAACCAAGCTTTTTATCAACAATCGGAAAACATGGCTATAAATACACAATATTAATTATTTTAAATAGAAAACTAGATAAATAAGCGGATAAAATATACACATTTACGTGTATATCATATACCCTCACACTTATCTTTTTATTCGTCCTCGAATAAACTAAACTAAGATATGTCACACTTTCGTAGGAAACACGATTGCATTTAGCGTATGCAACAAGCCGTTAAACCCCAAGGTGTCCCTAGTAGGATGAGTGTTGTCTCGTGAGGGTTTTCAGCGGATACTACGCACAAAATCCAATGCGTCTTATGTACGCGGATTAATCAAACAATATATTTAAGGTCTTTCATATTCCAAGGATTTCACCTGACTTCAATAATAACGGTTTAGCCCCAAATTGTCCATCCCATAATTAGTGCAAAAATGAATAAAAAATTTCAAGCTGAATCATAATTCCTTGATAACACTGTAATTGTCTTGAAGGTTAAGAGCGTGGTGTCAACCAAAGTTCTACACATCGACAATGTGCACCCAATCATTTCTTTATTCTTCTTCTTCTTCTTTCTTTTAATAATTTTGCACCAATGTAATTGTAATGTATTGGATATGAGTTATGCATAGATGAAGGAAAATTTTGTAAGTTTTAAAAATATTATAGATAAGAGGGCAAGTGTATTAGTTGAACTTCAAGCTACAAAAGATAAAGTAATACTAAGGCACATATGGACGTTTTGTTTCCTTTCATCTCCTCAACTACAATCCTCACTTCCAAGTACGGTATAATGGATGTAGATGGAATGGAACTGAATGCTTTATAGTCAAGAATGATGAATGAATATTTTATTCAGAGAGACTCTCTCTTTATTTCTTTTTTTTGCATGATGAATGGAGATGGAATGGAATGATGTCGTACATTATTTCATTTGATTCCTCCTCTACTAAACCAATACTTCATGAAAGGAAAGTTTTGTGCCCTAGTTACTCTACTTCTATAACCCTAATTCAACACAAAAGACTGGATTGATGTTACAGAAAAAGCTGAAAGGAATAATAAGCAAAGTTTCGTAAGATAAATAACCCATATAAAATAAGATGTGGTATATGGTTATCCTACCGTAAAACAAGTACAGAGTGGGTGGTGTAATATTGGTATAAAAAGTGACGTTTTTGACCTTTAAACAAAGGTTCTTGAGTATACCAATATAAGATAAACTTGTCGAAACATGGATGTAAATCGACTAAAACTTGGGTTTGAATAATGTGGGGTATCGAAGAAGAACGCTACAATGAGTCATTTCTCCTTAATTGGGCCAAGTGGATTTTAGAACTTACGATTTTGAAAATTTGAGTGAAAAGAAAATATTATGCATGAAAACGAACTCAGAAAATCCAACAAATGTAGGTGCAAAATCATTATTATTTGATTTTTTTTTTTTTTTGATTTTTTTACTTGCACATTCTAACATGTATAACAAGGGTAGACATGCTTACTCCAGAACACGACTAACATCTGCACAGTCTCAAGCAAGAATCTTAAAAAGACACATTATGACTCAATGAATAGATAATGTTCATTCCCATCACCCAACAATTCAACTTATCAAACAAGAACCAATGTGTTATTTATGAATTTAAGTTAATCCTTGTTCAATGAATGACCTAGTTCATAAAATTTGATTGCTGATGTAATGTAAATTCCCCCCACACTTGAGTGTGACTGTGTCCTCACAGTCGTGAATCAGACATATCTTAGTGAAAGGGAAATAAAATAAGAGGGTCAGCACGGCTTACCGGGTACACATGCAGAATATACGCAGTCATCGAATAGATGAACCGGTCCATAGTGGACCAATGGATCAGGCTCATCAAGATTATGAGACATAGCTGAAGCACAGAAAATCAAATCATAAAGGATTTTATATTACGTGTCAGATTTGGAAAAACAAATCTTGTTTTTTCAGAAGTTTGAGTTGCTAATTTTAAAATTTTGAGCTTATAATTGATCCTAAAATCAAACTGAATTTCTGTAGCAGCTAAAGAGAGGTCATCGAGCTGGGGTTCAGTAAAAATTTCAAAAACAAAATTTGATTTTTTCAGATGATGTATAAATTGAGAGACGTGTGCATCATTCTCACCCCCACACTTGTTTTGAGAAATATTGTTCGGTTTTGCTTTGATATTTGAAATTTTGATAACTAAAGGTTCATTCGTAAACCTAAAGTCAAAACCAAACAAATGAATTTTCAGTAAATTTTGAAATCATGATTTCTCAAAAACAATGTTATTCCAAAAAGAGTCCATATACTGCAAAAATTTATCATTGAAACACAAGTGATCACAGTGAGGTTCAGTTGAAACGATCAAGTCGCAAGGAGTTTCAGCAATTTCAGAAAAATCGTTATTGTGCTTGAGATCACATTTAGCAGTTTCATTGTTTTCAACCACAAGAATTTCAAAGTTTTCAAATTTTTCATTTTCAGGTTCAGACCCAACAACATTATTGTCAATCAGTTCAAGAAGTTTTCGCTCATCATAGTCGTTTTCGCCTAAATAGTTGTTAACAACTTCATCATTTTTGTCATGTTGACAAACTAAAGTTGCTAGATTTTCGAAATTTCTAGAATTTTAGAGAGGAAGATCAAATTGAAGATTAACGTCTTTGTTTTTAATAGAATTTAAATTCAAATAAATCACAGAGCTTTCAACAACTTCATTGAGATTTTCATCGATTTCAAAAGTTGTCAGTTGAAAATCATTAATTGTGGGCAAAGGTGGATTATTGTTCGATTCGTCACACATTTGGATTTGATTTTGTTTCTCACGAAACTTCAAGTAGTCGTTAATTTCATTAGTTTGCTCAACAAAATCAAATTTATATTTATTTACATGAGAGTTTTCAGTTTGAAATTGTTGAGAACAAAAGTTTTCAGTAGCACCACAATTGAAATTATTCCCATTGCCAAAATCAATTGAAAGGTGATTTACATTTCCATTTCGAATTTGAAATTCATTTTGGAGTTCGAAATTGAATTGACAAGGGTTATAACCAGAATAATTTGAATTTGGAGGTGAAATCGAATTTTGCTTATTTTGAAAGCTTTCACTTGAATTGTTGCACATGTATAAACTACACAATTCATTTATTTCTTCATTTTGTTGTATGCTCATTTTAAGTAAAGATTCAACATGTGTTTCAAGAGTTGAGGGTTGATCATCATTTCGAAAATTTGATGATGTACAATCAGGATTATCCTAAAATTTTTGAAAAGTTGGTGGCGTACAGTCCAAATTACTTATACCATAGTTGTTATTAAAATATCTATATGAGTTTGGTGTAAAAATATATGGATTATATTCATTTTCACAACTGTCGTAAAATCCATAGGAAAAAGGGAATTGAGACATTTTCAAGAAAGCTCTTGTAAAAAAAATATGTTAAAATTAACAACTTCGGATTATATGAATACAAGTCTAGGCCAGGTTCGGACAAGGGTTATAAGTGTGCCATGAATCACCGTAGAAACACAACTGAAGGTTTAAGAACCTATTTAAGTTCGAAACTCTACCGTTCCTTAGACACCTTGAGAGTATCAATCCTAATTGTCAATTTAACGAATATTTTGTCCTATGAGCTTTGGGGAATCCTCCATTCGATTTAAAAAATAAACTTTTCAATTAATCCCACATTCGTTATAAAATTTTAAACCACACATCAAGAGGCAAAAAAATTCAGTCACAGAACAAACATAGAATAATAAATTGCAGAACTAAAAATTTTACAAGCAAGCCGCGACACCTGTAGAAATTTTTTACATGCAATTTCTATATATTTTTCTTTGCAGCAGAGCACCTGTAGGGTTTAGAAAATTTTACAATGATCGGCAGTCCGTCCAGTGCAATTGAGAAGCGCTAGTGCGTTCACACCCCACTTGGTGTGCAACCGCTCGAACCCTGAATTGTCCGCCGTTTCCTGTTGTTGTCGCCTCAAATTGCCGTTGTACCTGTTTTCGAAAAAAAAATTGTGAAAATATTTGTGAATAATAAGAGAATTAAATAACAAAAAAATAGATTTTAAATTCACAGAGAAAATAAGATTTCACACAGTCGCAGATCTAACACTTCAATGAACACACAATAAAAA
Source organism: Allium sativum (assembly GCA_030737875.1). Taxonomy (NCBI): domain Eukaryota; kingdom Viridiplantae; phylum Streptophyta; class Magnoliopsida; order Asparagales; family Amaryllidaceae; genus Allium; species Allium sativum. Next base: position 782,028,478 of record CM060916.1, read on the forward strand.
CTTTTCCTTTTTATGCAATCTGAAAAGGAGGAGCTGAAAATAAAACCTTAATTTTATTTTATTTTTCTATTTCACTTCCTCAAACCAATATTTAAAGACAAACTTTGTCTTAAAAAAGAAAAGCTCTTGGAAAACAAGCAAGATTTGATTTTGTTTTTAATGTCCCAAACATCCAAATTAAAAGAAATCTAAAACTGGCCCATAAGAGAAAAGCTCAGTACCCAACTCACTGTACTCAACACCTTTTCACCACGTTCCCTTGTTAAGCCGAATTCCACTTCCCCAACTGATATACACGTAAATGTGTATATTTTATCCGCATATTTATCTTATTTTATCTTTTAAATAATTGATATTGTGTATTTATAGCTGTGTTTTCAGATTGTTGACAAGAATCATGGTTTAGAGCATTTGATGAATAAAGCATGAAGAATTTGCTGAAAAAGAGTGAAGTTAAAATTAATAAAGCTTGAAGAGTTTAAAGCTTGAAGAACGGTTGCAAATAGAGTTCAGTTGGGTAGATTTGGCTCACTAAAGACTCATATTGTGTTCACATTAGCTCTTTTGCAAGGCTTCTCATTCATGCACTGCACGCGTTCACACTGGCTCACTTACAAGGCCTCTTACTCTACAACCCCGTTCACACTGGCTCACTTACAAGGCCTCTTACTCTACAACCCCGTTCACACTAGCTTATGTGTTATTTGGGCTAATTCTTTAGTCCCACATTGTGGAATTTGCCAAGTAGTCTTTGTCATATCAGCTATAAATACCTTGTATCTCATTCATGTAAAGACACACTCAGTTTTATTCTGTAATCCTTTTCTAGGAATAAAACTCTTCTTTCTCTCTTCTATTTAGTTTTTATTGCATTTTATTTATGTCGTTTATTTTCTTTTTATTTTCTTTTCTTTTAGCTATGTCTAGCTAATCCTCTTTAATTAGGGGGTGATTACGCTAATAGTTATGATTCAATATGAATCACATAGCCAAAAGATTAGAACTTCATGTATGTAGATCTAGATTTGAACTAAGGGTTAGATCTGAACCTTCATACCCTGTGTCGTTTAAGAGCTGTGCTCCTTCACAGGGTATATTCGAGTTCGATCTAACACTTATCAGATTTAGATTTAATATTTATGGTTTTAGAAATAAAATAGTGAATTTGTCCTGATAGCCTATGGTTGTTTAAGAGCTGAGCTCCTGCATAGGCTATACTTGTTGTTATTTACTTATTTGTTTCTGTAAACCCAATTATCGTTGATTCATGTTTGTGACAGAAACATGAATTAGATCTGATTAATCTGTTTGGCTATTGATGAATATTAATCTAATTTATGTCATCGCTCCCTAATTGCTTTCTCTTATTAGATAAATCTTTTTTATTTAATTGCTGTTATTCTCTGTGTTTTCAATCAATCAAAATTCTGGAATAACTTGATTGGATTTATTAATTAAAATATTTTTGGTCCCAGAGTTCGACACCCTCTACAACAATCCTTGTTGTTTAGGAAAACCGAACGGATTTTACAGTTGTTTACAATTGTATAATTTGTTCGCAAACAAATTTTGGCGCCGTTGCCGGGGACCAAAATAATTTTTTATTAGTAAATTCTTCGGGTTACATTTTTTTTATTTCTCCTTTTGTTTTCTATCGTTAAAAAAAACACAAAAATAATCTTGTTAGTTTTATTTTTATTTATTTCCTTTTGTTTTCCTTTAGTTAGATGAAAAAATTGCAATTTTTGGTTTAATTTCTCTCCTTTCATTGTGTTTCTAATTTCTTGGTAATACCACATTCTCGACAAATAAAAAAAAATCTTGACAGATTTTGTTTCAATTTCTTTCCATCTATTTCTTTCCTTCTTTAATAAAATTCCTTTCTTCTTTTACAATTTAAAAAAATCCTTTGCAAGTTTTTCTACTGTGATTTTCTCTTTCCCTTTTCCTTAATTTATTTCCCTGTTCTACAAAATCTTTGTTTCCTATTTCTCTCTATTACCTATTTTTCTTTGCCAAAAGTTCCAAGTCCCACTTCTGTACCATCATCCTTCAAATACCACACCATCATCCTGTATTCAAAGTTCAGCAAACCACTCGTCTCATCTGCCACACAGCAACTCCGAAGCCTACTGTAACACCCCACCTCCGCTAGGGTCACTCGCAAAGGAATGCACTAGCTTTAGAGGGGTATTATTGGTAAACATGCACAGAAATATTACAAGACATAACATATATATATAAAACAGCGGAATTAAAACAAATTTCATTACCTTGTAAAATAAGGTCTAAAGCCTTTTACATCAAAATACATCAAAACCTGTCTTGCAATAATAAAGAAGCATAAAGCCATTTCATAAATTATTCCCCAAGTAAAACAGTAAAGTAGCCATAGCCAAGAGAAGTCCAAGCCATGCGTGATGACCTTCAAACAGAAGAAGTCCAAACTAACAATAGCATTTCCTCCCTGTAACCTGGGGGGGAACGGAAGACAAGAGGCGAAAGAAAACAGGGTCAGTCATAAAGACTGGTAAGCCCTATCTACTATCAGTATATAAACTAGTAAAGTTAACTGGCATGAGGAACTGAGATGAACATAAGTATGATGACAAGATAGATAAGCTAAACCAAAATAACAGGATGAACTACTGTACCAAGATAAACGAGTGTGTCATGATAAACTACGGTGTCAAGATAAATCAAGGTACCACATCGTCAGGTTTCTATCAAGTATAGTATCCCAAGGTATCTACCATGTATAACATCCTAAGGTATGTATCATGTATATTTGCTCTGCACCCCTCGTACTAGTATCCCAACCCGTGTCATGTGTCAACTATGAATGTCCCTTGCCCAATGTCATGTAATGGTCCATGTCAACCTAATATATAGCATATGTAGGTTTTCCCAACTCATATGTTTCTTTCTATGTATAAGTTCAGTCCTTTGTCGTAGGCCATACGGGCTTTCCCATGTAAACGTTTTATCCCTGAGGTTATTTTGGACTACTACCCTTGATCTAGTTATGTTTCCTTACATGAACTATCGCGTGTTCACTTAGGATTTATGCCGCCTAGGACCACTAGGGATTATGCTACCTAATGAACGTTTCCGTGTCTCGGTTTGGGTTCAGCCACCTAGGGCCACTAGGGATTATGCCACCCATCAACCGCGCCCTTTATCCCGCGTATGTATCGTGAATCGTTTTCCATGTCTAGACGCACATGTTCCTCAATGTATCATCCGAGTTCCGTGCCAGGGCAAATCAAGAAATACGGAACTCGGTCGGGAGATTTAAGTCGTCTGCTGATGCAGATATCAAGGTCTGTTTTTGTACCCGTGGCTATGGTCCCACGTGACCCCTCCCTCAACTACTGAAAGGCAATCCAAGAAAAATCATGTATGAGAACTACACTAGGCCCATCGATACCCTTTTCCAGATAGCCAACCTCACCCATAACTTGATAGCTAGTATATGGTCTCTTGGGAGTTCCCTGCCTTTCCGTACATACACGATTGACTAAAGATGGTAGGTAGTCGGCGACATGCTATCCCGGGGCAAAATCAAGTATCGTCGACTCCACGCTAATCCATCCCAGTCTTTAGGTCGCTCGCATAGCAACCAAGGCATACTCTTGGCTCTTCTACCGCAGACCTTAACCACTGTGAGGCCGGGTTTCATGGACCACTCGCCACCTCACAGAGGGATACCAAGAGTACCCTCACGTTCCCCGAAGCTTTCACTTCGTCACCCAGTTCGCTGGAGCTTTTATCCTAGTCAGATAACTTGCTCCTCCTCGTATACTAAGCGATGACCTACCGTACCAGGTTACTCATCTCTTTATGAACTAGTCCCATGTCCTTAGCTAAGAATTATTACTTAGTTGCCCTTAACTAAGGTTTACCACTTAGCCCCTCTTTCCGCTATCCTTGTTAACTACGATTTCCAACCTAGTCCTCTGAGCTAGGGTTTTGTCAAATGGGTTAAGTGTTGTTATCCAAGTTCGTGACTTGACCCGCCTACAAATCATGTCAAGATTGGCTAAGTACTCAAGTTCAAGGCTTAGCCCTACAAGTTGGTTAAGTGTACCAAGAAGCTCATGACTTAACCCTATCAAGTCAAATTGGTTAAGTATTCATTTGCCTTAACCCTATCAGATTTTCATGTTAGATTGATTAAGCATGGATTATCTTAATCCCATCAGATTATCGAGTCGGATTGGTTAAGTATGGGTTAGCTTAACCCCATCCACTAATCGTATTACAATGGTTAAGCCTAATCTTAAAAGGTCTTGTGACTTAACCCTTATCAGGTCCACCTATTAGATTGGTTAAGTATAGGTTACTTAACCTCATCAAATCATCACGTATAATTGGTTAGGTATAAGTTACTTAACCCCATTAAATTATCATGTTAAATTGGTTAAATATTGGTTACTTAACCCCATTGAATAACCAAGTTTAGATTGGTTAAGTGTTTAACTTAACCCCATCGAATTCTCGTGTTTAGATTAGTTAAGTATAGATTACTTAACCCCATCTAATTACCGTGTTTAGTTTAGTTAAGTCTTAGTTACTTAACCCCATCTAATTACCGTGTTTAGATTAGTTAAGTCTTAGTTACTTAACCCCATCTAATTACCGTGTTTAGATTAGTTAAGCGTAAATTACTTAACCCCATCCCCTAACTGTCTTATATGGTTAAGTGTCATTAAGGAACCAAGTCCGGTTTAACTTAACCTACCCATTCGTGTCATATCGGTTAAGTGTCATTAGTCAAATTTACTTAACCTTATCATGTGGCATTAATTTAATTAATGCACCCTCAACCTCTCACATTAGACCTTGTTGTGGTTACTAGTTAAGCCGGGCGGGTCCGGGTAGTTTTACACAACAACTTAGTCTAACCTCGGGTCTTAGGCGCGACATGACCAACTTCTCACATTGGGTCTTATTGTTTGTAGCCACTAGTTAAGCCGGGCGGGTCCGGGTAGATTTATGCTACAAACTCAACTCAACCTCGAGTTGGCCACTTTCATGTTTGGTCTAGTGTCATATTACACTTACAACCCTCACACGTCAAGTTCAAGTTCCATGTTTACCCCACATGTCATGCACCCATTTTGGTTCAACTTACATGTCGTGTTCTCATGTAACCTCAAGTCAAGTTTTCATGTCATTATCAAGTTTGCCTAACTACCCCAAATCGTGTTTTCACTTATGTAAAAACGAGTCAACATAGTAGGTATACTATGGCTACATATAGACCCCAAAGCATGCACGATGCCACAAAAGGGATTGGCTCCAAACATGCATGGTATCCTAAGGGGGTTTGACCTCAAACATGCATAACATCAAAAAGGGATAAACTTGCATATGTTTCTTATGTCATCTAAAGGGGTAAACTTGCATATGTATGCATGTCATACAAAGGGGTAAACTTGCATATTACATTATTAAGCCCCAAAAACATGCATAATCCCAAAACTTAGCATATAGGTGAATCATGGTGATAGATGACATAGAAAAATGGCTAGAAGTTCGCATCTAGGATTCTATGCAAGTTAACTTAAGGGATAAGAGAGTTCTTATGTTGCATAAGGCAACATTTCAACATACAGCTTATAGCTTTTAGCCCACAAAATCAAGGTGGTGACTTTACGAATATGCATAGGATAAATATACACATAACATGATAGTTTCTAAGCATGTAACCTACTCAAGTTCAAACCCAAAACTTGCAACATGGACATTTAACTTCATAGTTAATATCTAAGAGTAGAAGGGGGCTTACAATGCTATGAAGGCACAAATCAATATATAAAAAGATTGAGACGAAGCCACACTAGCAAAAACCACAAATCAATAAGCTCCAATAAAACCCTTGAGAAAATAATAAGAAAGATCCTTGCTTTGATGAAGATTTGCCTTGATATCAAGTTTAGAAGCTCTCATATGAACATAGAAACTCTCATACACTCATATGATCATGTAATCTCTCATGTGAATGAAGATAGAATTTATGACAAGAGGATGGAGGCCATGACTAAACATTTTGGCATAGTTTAGTTGTAGGATTGAATAATGGTGATTTAGGCTAGGTTTAGGGGTCTTTTTATAGAAGATTAGGATAGTATTAGCCATAGGATTAACCCTAGATTCAATCCAAGCCATCAAAGCATGTCTTGGGGAAGAAGTCAAGTGTAGGAACCATCTAGGGCCTTTAGATTAAAGCTGAACCATGAGAACCATTCAAACGCAAAATCTGCATTTGAGCGAATCGGCCCACGGGTTGACAGCCACACCCTGGATTAACCCCTTGTCGACCCAGCGTGCTCGGGTCGACCTCAAAAATCGGCTGGTTCGGTTATTACCCTCTCCCAATTCGCTGTTTTGAACATTTTTGCATATTTATTTATTTAATTTTCAATTATATATATATATATATATCAATATATATATTTCTCTGCGCAACCCATTTCACTTAATTAAGTATACTTTAATTTGTGAATTTTTATGTTCAAATTACGGGGTGTTACATTCTCCCCTCCTTAAAGGATTTCGTCCCCGAAATCTCCAAGTTAGGAAGAACGTATCCTACTATCCATCATCCATCTACTCAAAACATCATCCACAGGCAACCATTGTCCTTAGACGATTTCTAATGCCATATGAACATATGCAGAACGTGTGTGTATATGCTCCTTAGCTAATGCTAATGATCAGGCCTGAATGATCTTTCTAATGCAAAATATGTTTAGTGCCATGAGTCCAACATGTATGCGAATAGTCCTAGTCATATAAGTACTATATGCGTGCACAAACATTCATTCATATCCAACATCCGCATGATAACACATTCAATTTCATCCATAAACAAGTATAAATACTCGTGCATATGCAACATGAAACGTGACCGCGTCAATCTAGTATCTAATGTGTATTCGTGCATCCACGAGCAACCACTTGCAACCATTTGCAACCATATCAATCATAACATGTTTCAAATACATGTTTACATCCATAGAGTTCTATCTAAGGTTCCCAAGATAAGATCGAGGAGATAAACAAGACAAACTCCTTACGGGGTTTGTAACAGAAACAGGACCGAGAGGATATCCACTAAGCGATAACATGCAAGCAAGCTCTACAGGTGAACCAAGGATCAAAGATATACTCTTAAAAAGAGACACGATGCGCGCGTCTAATCCGCATTTCCTTGAGCCTAATTCCAGTGTGCCTTGACTGCCTTTGACTTCATGATTTCGTAGTTCCTTGATTCCTATTTCAAAGGTATGAGTCGGAACTCTTTTCACTGTCGCCTCTCGTTCCACTTTCATTTATTCTTTCCCTAGTATACTTGGCTCAATCATATCTACGTACTCATGCAAGCTCTCCAAAATTCACTAGTGAATTCTGGATCTCGTTCACCGATGCCAATCCATGTTACCACATGCACTTACTAGGGTGATTCCTATAACCCATGCTTAAGCGGAATGAACCATCCGTCTTATTGGCGGACGTTACTCGATTGGATCAGAGATTTCCGATAAATGCATCAAGAGATTCTAGTTAACCAACCATTACAGAACCCAAAAGGTTACACGAGACTTCGAAGGTATTACCAAAGCAAGCCAAGAGTCTGACTACCCTCTTTTCAAAAACCGAGAATGGTATTCCTTACTGGACAACCACTTTACCCCTAGAATCCATCCATGGCTCAACAATAGAAGTATTGCTTCTAATCTCAACACTTGGCATAGACGTTCTCAAATCCAATAAGTCATGAATAAATAGACCGACTCTCCAACCAGATTTTGGGACAAAAACTGGGATCCTCTACCATGCTAGTACGAAGGTGCAGAGACTCAACTATCCAAGCAGACTTAAATGATACGATGATCAAGACAAAGTCTGGACGGGATGATAGAAAAGAACGACTAAACCTTTACCAGAAACGGTACCATTTTTTTTAGGTACCCTAGAAATGGGAGTGTACAATTGCCCTCTCCGATGATCTTGTCCTTCTCCTCCTTGATGGACTAAGCCATAGCAACAGTTGCTTATCCTTAAGCTCTCGTCCTTTATCCCTACTCTTCTTATCCTTCCTTGTACCACGACAACAGGTCTCTCGAGAACCACCTCCATCGTACGGGAAAACACCTACGTGGCTAGACAAAGATTAGTCACAGTTAGAACAACTGCGACCACAGACGGAGGAAAGAAAGGAAAGGAGATTCAATCAAGGAATCAAAGGATAATGCTAATGGCCTTTGGGGAATAGCCTTTTAAAACAAACTTTTCTTGAAAAATGCTTCTTTGTAAAATGGTTTCTCAAATAGTTTTCCGAAGGTTTTAAAAACTTTTTCCCAGTTTGGTAACCTTCTGCTCTGATACCAAATGTAACACCCCACCTCCACTAGGGTCACTCGCAAAGGAATGCACTAGCTTTAGAGGGGTATTATTGGTAAACATTCACAGAAATATTACAAGACAGAACATATATATATATATATATATATATATATATATATATATATATATATAAAACAGCGGAATTAAAACAAATTTCATTACCTTGTAAAATAAGGTCTAAAGCCTTTTACATCAAAATACATCAAAACCTGTCTTGCAATAATAAAGAAGCATAAAGCCATTTCATAAATTATTACCCAAGTAAAACAGTAAAGTAGCCATAGCCAAGAGAAGTCCAAGCCATGTGTGATGACCTTCAAACAGAAGAAGTCCAAACTAACAATAGCATTTCCTTCCTGTAACCTGGGGGGGAAACGAAAGACAAGAGGCGAAAGAAAACAGGGTCTGTCATAAAGACTGGTCAGCCCTATCTACTATCAGTATATAAACTAGTAAAGTTAACTGGCATGAGGAACTGAGATGAACATAAGTATGATGACAAGATAGATAAGCTAAACCAAAATAACAGGATGAACTACTGTACCAAGATAAACGAGTGTGTCATGATAAACTATGGTGTCAAGATAAATCAAGGTACCACATCGTCAGGTTTCTATCAAGTATACTATCCCAAGGTATCTACCATGTATAACATCCTAAGGTATGTATCATGTATATTTGCTCTGCACCCCTCGTACTAGTATCCCAACCCGTGTCATGTGTCAACTATGAATGTCCCTTGCCCAATGTCATGTAATGGTCCATGTCAACCTAATATATAGCATATGTAGGTTTTCCCAACTCGTATGTTTCTTTCCATGTATAAGTTCAGTCCTTTGCCGTAGGCCATACGGGCTTTCCCATGTAAACGTTTTATCCCTGAGGTTATTTTGGACTGCTACCCTTGATCTAGTTATGTTTTCTTACCACGAACTATCGCGTGTTCACTTAGGATTTATGCCGCCTAGGACCACTAGGGATTATGCTACCTAATGAACGTTTCCGTGTCTCGGTTTGGGTTCAGCCACCTAGGGCCACTAGGGATTATGCCACCCGTCAACCGCGCCCTTTATCCAGCGTATGTATCGTGAATTGTTTTCCATGTCTAGACGCACATGTTCCTCAATGTGTCATCCGAGTTCCGTGCCAGGGCAAATCAAGAAATACGGAACTCGGTCGGAGATTTAAGTCGTCTGCTGATGCAGATATCAAGGTCTGTTTTTGTACCCGTGGCTATGGTCCCACGTGACCCCTCCCTCAACTACTGAAAGGCAATCCAAGAAAAATCATGTATGAGAACTACACTAGGCCCATCGATGCCCATTTCCAGATAGCCAACCTCACCCATAACTTGATAGCTAGTATATGGTCTCTTGGGAGTTCCCTGCCTTTCCGTACGTACACGATTGACTAAAGATGGTAGGTAGTCGGCGACATGCTATCCTGGGGCAAAATCAAGTATCGTCGACTCCACGCTAATCCATCCCAGTCTTTAGGTCGCTCGCATAGCAACCAAGGCATACTCTTGGCTCTTCTACCGCAGACCTTAACCCCTGTGAGGCCGGGTTTCATGGACCACTCGCCACCTCACAGAGGGATACCAAGAGTACCCTCACATTCCCCGAAGCTTTCACTTCGTCACCCAGTTCGCTGGAGCTTTTATCCTAGTCAGATAACTTGCTCCTCCTCGTATACTAAGCGATGACCTACCGTACCAGGTTACTCATCTCTTTATGAACTAGTCCCGTGTCCTTAGCTAAGAATTATTACTTAGTTGCCCTTAACTAAGGTTTACCACTTAGCCCCTCTTTCCGCTATCCTTGTTAACTACGATTTCCAACCTAGTCCTCTGAGCTAGGGTTTTGTCAAATGGGTTAAGTGTTGTTATCCAAGTTTGTGACTTGACCCGCCTACAAATCATGTCAAGATTGGCTAAGTACTCAACTTCAAGGCTTAGCCCTATAAGTTGGTTAAGTGTACCAAGAAGCTCATGACTTAACCCTATCAAGTCAAATTGGTTAAGTATTTATTTGCCTTAACCCTATCAGATTTTCATGTTAGATTGATTAAGCATGGATTATCTTAATCCCATCAGATTATCGAGTCGGATTGGTTAAGTATAGGTTAGCTTATCCCCATCCACTAATCGTATTACAATGGTTAAGCCTAATCTTAAAAGGTCTTGTGACTTAACACTTATCAGGTCCACCTATTAGATTGGTTAAGTATAAGTTACTTAACCTCATCAAATCATCACGTATAATTGGTTAGGTATAAGTTACTTAACCCCATTAAATTATCATGTTAAATTGGTTAAGTATTGGTTACTTAACCCCATTGAATAATCAAGTTTAGATTGGTTAAGTGTTTAACTTAACCCCGTCGAATTCCCATGTTTAGATTAGTTAAGTATAGATTACTTAACGCCATCTAATTACCGTGTTTAGATTAGTTAAGTCTTAGTTACTTAACCCTATTTAATTACCGTGTTTAGATTAGTTAAGCGTAAATTACTTAACCCCATCCCCTAACTGTCTTGTATGGTTAAGTGTCATTAAGGAACTAAGTCCGGTTTAACTTAACCTACCCATTCGTGTCATATCGGTTAAGTGTCATTAGTCAAATTACTTAACCTTATCATGTGGCATTAATTTAATTAATGCACCCTCAACCTCTCACATTAGACCTTGTTGTGGTTACTAATTAAGCCAGGCGGGTACGGGTAGTTTTACACCACAACTTAGTCTAACCTCGGGTCTTATGCGCGACATGACCAACTTCTCACATTGAGTCTTATTGTTTGTAGCCACTAGTTAAGCCGGGCGGGTCCGGGTAGATTTATGCTACAAACTCAACCCAACTTCGAGTTGGCCACTTTCATGTTTGGTCTAGTGTCATATTACACTTACAACCCTCCCACGTCTAGTTCAAGTTCCATGTTTACCCCACATGTCATGCCCCCATTTTGGTTCAACTTACATGTCGTGTTCACATGTAACCTCAAGTCAAGTTTTCATGTCATTATCATGTTTGCCTAACTACCCCAAATCGTGTTTTCACTTAAGTAAAAACGAGCCAACATAGTAGGTATACTATGGCTACATATAGACCCCAAAGCATGCACGATGCCACAAAAGGGATTGGCTCCAAACATGCATGGTATCCTAAGGGGGTTTGACCTCAAACATGCATAACATCAAAAAGGGATAAACTTGCACATGTTTCTTATGTCATCTAAAGGGGTAAACTTGCATATGTATGCATGTCATACAAAGGGGTAAACTTGCATATGTATGCATGTCATACAAAGGGGTAAACTTGCATATTACATTATTAAGCCCCAAAAACATGCATAATCCCAAAACTTAGCATATAGGTGAATCATGGTGATAGATGACATAGAAAAATGGCTAGAAGTTCGCATCTAGGATTCTATGCAAGTTAACTTAAGGGATAAGAGAGTTCTTATGTTGCATAAGGCAACATTTCAACATAAAGCTTATAGCTTTTAGCCCACAAAATCAAGGTGGTGACTTTACGAATATGCATAGGATAAATCTACACATAACATGATAGTTTCTAAGCATGTAACCTACTCAAGTTCAAACCCAAAACTTGCAACATGAACATTTAACTTCATAGTTAATATCTAAGAGTAGGAGGGGGCTTACAATGCTATGAAGGCACAAATCAATATATAAAAAGATTGAGACGAAGCCACACTAGCAAAAACCCCAAATCAATAAGCTCCAATAAAACCCTTGAGAAAATAATAAGAAAGATCCTTGCTTTGATGAAGATTTGCCTTGAAATCAAGTTTAGAAGCTCTCATATGAACATAGAAACTCTCATACACTCATATGATCATGTAATCTCTCATGTGAATGAAGATAGAATTTATGACAAGAGGATGGAGGCCATGACTAAACATTTTGGCATAGTTTAGTTGTAGGATTGAATAATGGTGATTTAGGCTAGGTTTAGGGGTCTTTTTATAGAGGATTAGGATAGTATTAGCCATAGAATTAACCCTAGATTCAATCCAAGCCATCAAAGCATGTCTTGGGGAAGAAGTCAAGTGTAGGAACCATCTAGGGCCTTTAGATTAAAGCTGAACCATGAGAACCATTCAAATGCAAAATCTGCATTTGAGCGAATCGGCCCACGGGTTGACAGCCAAACACCCTGGATTAACCCCTTGTCGACCCAGTGTGCTCGGGTCGACCTCAAAAATCGGCCGGTTCGGTTATTCCCCTCTCCCAATTCGCTGTTTTGAACATTTTTGCATATTTATTTATTTAATTTTCAATTATATATATATATATATATATGTATATCAATATATATATATATATTTCTCTGCGCAACCCATTTCACTTAATTAAGTATACTTTAATTTGTGAATTTTTATGTTCAAATTACGGGGTGTTACACCTACAACTTTTGCACTCGTTTCATCCTTCAAATTCTCGCCACCCATACACCAACGAGAAATTCCGTCACCCTACTGCTCACAGCCATAACCACCAAAAAAAAATCGCAAATTTCTAGAACTGACAAACCACCATCTACCCCAAGCAAACCCACCAGCCGACTACCACATCCATTTCCCCAATACCAAATTGACAACCGACAATTGCCCTCTTCATACTCGTAGACCCGCCGCCAAAAACCAAAAACCGACTTGCTCTGAACCATAACCTACAGCAACCCTCATCTTCTACATAGTACACATATCATACTTCACATTAACTTCTCACGCAAATTCCATATCCACCAACCCCAGCGCAAAAACAAATACACATCCTCGCTTCAGACCTTCACCAATTCAAGCTCCACCCCTCTTCCAGAACCAACCCAAAGTTCACAGTCCATATTCTTCACCAATATCCACGTTCAGCCAATTCAAATACCAACGTCCATCACCATATCAAGCTTCTTCAACTTTCAGATCATCTAATACCCCTTGCCAAACCGTCCCTAAACCTCTGGCAATTTCCTTCACAAGCCAGAATTTCATGAACCCTGCAAGCACCCTCTTTTCCTGTTTCAGATTGACAACGTCTTCCACTACAAACCATCTCATAACCGCCCTTCTCACAGCCACCTTCTTAAACAAAACAACCCCCTTCAAATCAACTTCCACCGCACAAAACACTTCGGACCATCGCCTTAACCCTTCCAGCTGACCATCGATTCAAGTTTTTTTTTTCTTTTCTCTTCTCAAATTAGAGTCCGCAATTATTTTTATTTGGATTGGGAATTGATGGTTTACTGTGACATATAGGTCGGCTTGGATTTATGAGTAACTGAGAAACAGCCTACAGTGTTTTTGATTTGTTAATTCAGGGAACTGTTTAGTTGGGCTTGGATTGCCGCATTAGGGCCTTGATCTAATTGTTGGGCTCCTATTTGCTTGTTGAGTTAAATTTTCTTGTTTATATTTCTTTTGAGCTTAGTTTGTAGTAGATTTAATTTTTCTTTTAAAATCTGCTTTAGTTTGGATTTAGTTTAGTTTAGTTTATTTTTATTTTTAGTTTAGTCTTTTATTTTTGTTTCTTTTTATAGCTTATATAAAAAAAATCATGAAGTTTTCTTCTGTTTTTGTTTAAGTTAGGATTTATTTTTGTTCGTTCATTTGTCTTAGTTTTCTTTTGTTGTTGTTTTTAGTGGCAATTTTAGTTTTTTGTTCAAAAAAAAAAGTGAGAAATTTTTCGAAAACAGGTAAAGTGGAAATTAGAAAAAGGAACCCGAACCCGTGCCGCAGTGCAGTCAAGCAATTAATTGGAGGCGACAACAACAAAATATAAGCGGACTATTCAGGGTTCGAGCGGTTGCACACCAAGTGGGGTGTGAACGCGCTAGCGCGACTCAACTGCACTAGACGGACTACCGATCAAGGTGAGTATTTTCTATCTTTACAGGTACCGCTGCTGCAAATAAAAAAAAATATATAGACATTACTTGTAAAACTCTTCTGCAGGGCATCGGCTTGCTTGTAAAAAAAAAAATTTGTTTTTTTTATTTCTGCAATTGACTGTTCTGTGACTGTCCTGAGACTGTTCGTTCTGTGACTGATTTAAAGAAAAAAAAATCATCTTAGTTTTGTTTTTATTTTCTAGGGACTTCATTATATTTTGACAAATTGGTTTAGTTCTAACGTATTATTTCTCAGTGTCTAGACTACGGCAGAGTAATAACTGTTTATAAATATTACGGTGATTCGTAAAAATTATATCGGTTGTTCCTCTGAAGGTACTTAAACCTTCGGCTGCATTGCTAGGGTGATTCCTGGTGCACCGATAACTCATGTCCGTTAACTGGATGAGAAGTCTTTTGTTGAAATAAATCAAACCTTCATTATATAATTCTAGAAATTGTAAATTGCATTAGGTTCATTTAAAAAGAAAAAATCTTTTGTGTCTAATTATTTTTCTCTAAAAAAAAATTTCAAAATAATTCTCGTTTTGTAAAAAAAAAAAAAAAAAAATCGCTCAAATTTGTTTTTTCTCGTTTTCCCTTATTCTTCTCGCTATTGCATGCGTCATTGGACTCGTGATCTTTCAGATAATCGTTTAGTTCGAACAAACATTTCTTTAACCATGGCCGAAGAAAATCCCCCTCGATCTCTTATGGATAGATACTTCCCCGATCGGGTTTCTATTCCTTCTTGCATCATTTTGCCCGCCCCAACGGGTAACCACTTTGATATTCATTCGAATCACATAAATACTCTTCCAAAGTTCGGCAATTTCGAATGTGATGATCCGTATATTTTCTTGACCAAATTTGAACAAGTTTGTGCTACCATGAAATTTCAACAATTAAGCGACGATGGAATCAAACTTAGGTTAATTCCATTTGCACTTACCGATTATGCGGAGAAATGATTGTATAGCTTGCCTTCAAATACGATTGGAACTTGGGGTGAATTTGTAAACATTTTTCTAAAGAAATTTTACCCTTTGGAAAAAACATACAAAATTCGAAATGAAATCGTCAATTTTCGTCAATTTGGGGGTGAATCCTTTGCAAAATATTCTGAAAGATTTAAAGAGCTTCTAGTCAAATGTCCACATCACAATTTCGAAAAATGGACTCTTTGTCAAATTTTATACGATGGACTTGAAAATAACTCTCGAACCATGCTCGAATCAATGTGCCAAGGAAATTTTTTAGCCCAAGATCACAATGCCACTTGGCAATTTCTCGAAAATTTGGCCGAAAAATCAGCTCAATGGGAAAGATCTAACGAGAAATCAATTTATTCCCGATCTAACGCTCATTCGGTAGGATCATCAGTAGCCTTAGAAGCAAAAATAGATGCGATGATATCCAAATTCGATAATGTCCTTTCATCAACGCAGATAAATCAAGCTCAAGCGTCTCAGACATCATGTTACAAATGTAACGATCCTAACCACATATCTGATCAATGCCCACATTCATTGGAACAACTCGACGCATTTAACAAAGCTAGGAATGACCCATTCTCCCCAACGTACAATCCAGGTTGGAGAAACCATCCTAACTTCTCTTGGACCCAAAACAATGCAAATTCGAATGCGGTTCGACCTCCTTTTCAATCATTTTCGAATAATCCTTCGAAACCTCCCTTTTAACAAACTCAATTCCAACATCTTGTGCCACCTTCTCAAAACCAAGCGCAACAATCTTTTGTTCCCCAAGATGATAAACGATTGACATCACTTGAGAAAACTCTCGAAGAATTGACTAAAGCGACGACTCAAAATCTCCAATCAAATACCAATCTTCAAAATTTATTGACTTCGCACATGCAAAACACGAGTCAATCGATCGCTAAACTTGAAATGCAAATGAGTCAGTTAGCCACTTCTGTAAGCGAACAGGAAAGAGGCACTTTCCCGAGTCAGCCCATTCCAAACCCCAACCGTCAAAATCCTAACTCCAACCAAATTCACATCATTCAAGACTCAAACGCGAGTCACTTGAATGCGGTCACAACACTTAGATCTGGCAAAAAGATTGACAACCATGTGGCCAACCCAAATACTTTACCGAACGATCTTCCAAACCCTATCGAAAATTCGATCAACTCAGATCAAAACATTGAGCCAAATTCTTATAGGGACCATCCTCAAACTCAAGTAGCCCAACCTACTGAGTTGTCTGCTCCATTTCCTCATAGACTCCGGCCTAGGAAAAAGACGGATCAGCTAGAAAAGGCGCTTGAAATATTTAAGCAAGTTAAAGTGAACATTCCTCTTTTAGATTTATACAACAAGTTCCACAGTACGCGAAATTTCTAAAAGATTTGTGCACTCAAAAACGTCATACACAAGTACCTAAGAAAGTGTTTCTAGCGGCAACTCTAAGCGAAGTCTTGTCCCAATAGATGCCAGTGAAATACAAAGATCCTGGCTGCCCTACAATATCATGTACTATTGGGGACAAGAAAATCGATAGATGCCTGCTAGTCTTAGGTGCTAGTGTTAACTTGCTTCCATATTCCGTCTATCGCCAATTAGGTCTAGGAGAACTGAAACCCACCAAGGTTAGCCTTCAGCTTGCGGACCGTTCAATTAAGAAACCTAGGGGCGAAATCGAGGATGTGTTGATCAAAATTGGCGAATTCATCTTTCCAGTTGATTTCATTGTCTTAGAAACTCAACAGGTTAGCAATCCTGCAAACCAGATCCCTTTAATTCTAGGACGACCCTTCTTAGCAACCTCTAATGCTCTCATCAACTGTAGAAATGGGTCTATGAAACTTTCTTTCGGTAACATGACTGTCGAGCTAAACATCTTCAGAACTGAAAACTCTCCTAACTCTTATGTGGACCAGTTTTCTGAAATCCATGCTGTCCACGATAATGAATCTGAGCTCGACCATCTGAATAACGAAATTGAATCAGATTACGAAACTTTGTTTCAAGATACTCCTGAAAATGTCTCTGATTCGATTCCTGTCGAGCCTCTCACAAATGAGTCTATCCCTCAACCAATTTCTTCGGTTGAATCGCCCCCAAAATTTGACCTCAAAGTATTGCCCAGTCATCTTAAGTACGCTTACTTAGGAGACAATGAAACTTTTCCTGTCATTATCGCTTCTGACCATACTTTAGAGCAGGAACAATTGCTCCTTCCCATCCTTAAGAAAAATAAGGAAGCACTTGGTTGGTCCATGGCTGATATTAAGGGGATTAGTCCTTCGATTGTCCAACATCGAATCCACCTTATAAATGATGCCAAACCCACTCGTGATCCCCAACGTCGACTAAACCCCATCATGAAAGAAGTAGTTCAGGCTGAAATCTTAAATGCCTTGACAATGGAATCATCTACCCGATTTCCAATAGTCAATGGGTTAGTCTGATTCATGTTGTACCTAAGAAATCAGGGATTACCGTGATCCAAAATGAAGCTAACGAGCTTATCCCAACCCACACCCAGACCGGTTGGCGTGTTTGCATTGACTATAGGAAACTTAACGCTGCAACACGTAAGGATCATTTCCCTCTTCCATTTATCGATCAAATGTTAGAACGACTAGCCGGTCACGAGTACTAACGTTTCCTTGACGGGTACTCGGGATATAATCAAATCCCTATCGCTCCTGAGGACCAAGAGAAAAACACTTTCACGTGTCCATTTGGTACATTTGCATACCGACGTATGCCTTTTGGTCTCTGTAATGCACCTGCAACCTTTCAAAGGTGCATGATTAGCATTTTTTCTGATATGATCGAGCGATTTTTGGAAGTGTTCATGGATGATTTTTCCATCTTCGGGGATTCCTACACTGAGTCTTTACATCACCAGGATCTTGTTCTTAACCGTTGCAAAGATAAACACTTAACTCTTAATTGGGAAAAGTGTTACTTCATGGTCAAACATGGCAGTGTTTTAGGACATGTCATCTCTAATAAAGGAATTGAAGTATACAAAGCTAAAATCGAAGTTATCTCGAATCTTCCCATTCCCAAAGCTGTTAAAGACATCCGATCCTTTTTAGGTCATGCTAGTTTTTACCGTCGCTTTATAAAGGATTTTAGCAAAATCACTCGACCTTTGACCAATCTTCTTGGTAAGGATGTTCCTTTCGACTTCAATTCTGATTGCATTTCATCTTTTGAGCGTCTTAAAAATGAACTTGTCTCTGCCCCGATCATTTGCTCTCCTAATTGGAAGCTGCCTTTTGAAATCATGTGTGATGCCTCGAATTTCGCTGTTGGCACTGTCCTAGGACAACGTATCGATAAGATTCTTCACGTCATTTACTATGCGAGTAAGACTTTGAACGATGCCCAAATCAATTATACAACCATTGAAAAAGAACTTTTGGCAGTTGTTTTTGCTCTAGAAAAATTCAGGCCTTATCTAGTTGGCTCACACATCATGGTTTATACCGATCATAACGCACTTAGGTATCTTTTCTCTAAAAAGGATGGTAAGGCTCGTCTCATTCGTTGGATCCTTCTACTTCAAGAATTTGACCTTACCATTAAGGACAAAAAGGGATCTGACAATGTTATTCCAGACCACTTGTCTCGTCTTCCAAATGCCCCGTCTTCTTCTCTTCCGATCAACGAGAATTTCCCTGATGAACAGCTATTTTCTCTATCCACTGATCCTTGGTTTGCTGACATTGTCAACTACTTAGTCACTAAGCAGACCCCTTCTTTTTGGTCTAAGCAGGATAAACACAAATTCTTTTCCCAAGTGAAACATTTTTATTGGGACGACCCCTATCTTTTCAAGTATTGTCTCGATCAAATCATTCGAAGGTGTGTTCCCGACACTGAAACTCACAGTGTCCTCTCTTTCTGTCATGACCAAGCCTGTGGTGGTCACTTCGGTCCCAAAAAGACAGCCGAAAAGGTTCTCCAATCGGGTTTCTACTGGCCCACCCTTTTCAAGGACGCGTACGAATTTGGCAAAACTTGTGGTTGATGTCAATTCTTAGGGAAAATTTCTAAACGGAATATGATTCCCCTAAACCCCATTCTAGAGGTCGAAATTTTTGATGTGTTGGGTATAGACTTCATGGGACCCTTCCCTAATTCTTTTGGGAACCTTTACATTCTCTTAGCTGTTGATTATGTTTCCAAATGGGTCGAAGTTGTACCATGCAAAACAAACAATAACAAGGTTGTTGTGCGCTTCTTGAAAGAAAACATCTTTTCTAGGTTTGGCACACCTCGCATAATAATCAGTGATAATGGTAACACTTCTATAATCGTTCTTTTGAAGCTCTCATGAGAAAGTATTCGATAACCCACAAGTTATCTACTCCTTACCATTCTCAAACTTGTGGGCAAGTTGAAGTATCGAATAGGCAGATTAAACAAATTCTTGAGAAAACTGTGAATCGAAATCGTAAAGATTGGTCCCAAAAGTTAACCGACGCTCTTTGGGCTTACCGCACCGCTTTCAAAACCAACTTGGGTATGTCCGCTTATCGGTTTATTTTTGGTAAGCCATGTCACTTGCCAGTTGAACTAGAACATAGGGTGTTATAGGCAATAAAAACTTTGAATATTGATTTAGAGCAAGCAGGAGAACATAGGAAGCTTCAACTTAATGAACTTGATGAAATTCGAAATGATGCCTATGAAAATGAACGAATTTACAAGGACAGAACAAAAGTTTTTCATGATAAATCAATTTTACGTAAAGCTTTCATGCCAGGTCAAAAAGTTCTGTTGTATGACTCAAAACTGCATTTATTTCCGGGTAAGTTAAAATCTAGATGGACAGGACCTTACACGGTGCAGACTATTTTTCCGTATGGTGCAGTTGAAATTGAGAATCCAACCGAAGGATCATCCTATAAGGTTAATGGTCAACACCTTAAACCTTACTTGGAACCAATACCCAACCAAGAGGAAGAGCTCATGGTCCTCCATGAGCCACATTACATTCGGTAAGACGCACTAACCCTCTTTTGTACATATGTAAATAGTCTCTTATTTTATTTTTCCTTTCACTAAGATATGTCTGATTAACGACTGTGAGGACACAGTCACACTCAAGTGTGGGGGGGGGGGATTTACATTACATCAGCAATCAAATTTTATGAAGTAGGTCATTCATTGAACAAGGATTAACTTAAAATTCATGAATAACACCTTGGTTCTTGTTTGATAAGTTGAATTGTTGGGTGATGAGAATGAACATTATTTATTCATTGAATCGTAATGTGTCTTTTTAAGATGCTAGCTTGAGACTGTGCAGACGTTAGTCGTGTTCTGGAGTAAGCGTGTCAACCTTTGTTATACATGTTAGAACGTGCAAGTTAAAATAATCAAAAAAAAGTCAAATAATAATGATTTTGCACTTACATTGGATTTTCTGAGCTCGTTTTCATGCATAATATTATCTTTTCACTCAAATTTTCAAAATCGTAAGTTCTAAAATCCACTTGGCCTAGTTAAGGAGAAATGACTCATTGTAGCGTTCTTCTTCGATACCCCACATTATTCAAACCCAAGTTTTAGTCGATTTACATCCATGTTTCGACAAGTTTATCTTATATTGGTATACTCAAGAACCTTTGTTTAAAGGTCAAAAATGTCACTTTTTATACCAATATTACACCACCCACTCCGTACTTGTTTTAAAGTAGGATAACCATATACCACATCTTATTTTATATGGATTATCTATCTTACGAAACTTTGCTTATCATTCCTTTTAGCTTTTTGTATAACATCAATCCAGACTTGTGTGTTGAATTAAGGTTATAGAAGTAAAGTAACTAGGGCACAAAACTTTCCATTCATGAAGTGTTGGTAGTAGAGGAGGAATCAAATGAAATCCTGTACGTCATCATTCCATCTCCATTCATCATTCATCATGCAAAAGAAAAAGCAAAAGAAAAAGAAAAAAAAGAAGTAAAAAAAAAGAATAGAAAAAAAATGAAATAAAGAGAGAGTCTCTCTGAATAAAATAGTCTTCATCATTCTTGACTATGAAGCATCCATTTCCATTCCGTCCACATCCATCATACCATATTTAGAAGCAAGGATTGTAGTTGAGGAGATGAAAGGAAACAAAATGTCCATATGTGCCTTAGTATTACTTTATCTTTTGTAGCTTGAAATTCAACTAATACACTTGCCCTCTTATCTAGAATATTTTTAGAACTTACAAAAATTCTCCTTCATCTATGCATAACTCACATCCAATACGTTACAGTTACATTGGTGCAAAATTATTCAAAAAAAAGAAAAAACGGTGAATAGATGATTGGGTGTACATTGTCGATGTGTAGAACTTTGGTTGACACCACACTCTTAACCTTCAAGACAATTACAGTGTTATCAAGAAATTACGATTCAGCTTGAAAAATTTTGTTCATTTTTGCACCAATTATGGGATGGACAATTTGGGACTAAACCGTTATTATTGGAGTTAGGTGAAGTCCTTGGAATGTGAAAGACCTTAAATATATTGTTTGATTAATCCGCGTACATAAGACGCTTTGGATTTTGTGGGTAGTATCCGCTGAAAACCCTCACAAGACAACACTCGTCCTACTGGGGACACCCAGAGGTTTAACGGCTTGTTGCATACGCTAAATGCAATCGTGTTTCCTACGAAAGTGTGACATATTTTAGTGTAGTTTATTCGAGGATGAATAAAAAGATAAGTGTGGGGGTATTTGATATACACGTAAATGTGTATATTTTATATGCATATTTATTGTATTTTATCTTTTAAATAATTGATATTGTGTATTTATAGCCGTGTTTTCAGATTGTTGACAAGAATCATGGTTTAGAGCATTTGATGAATAAAGCATGAAGAATTTGCTGAAAAGGAGTGAAGTTAAAATTACTAAAGCTTGAAGAGTTTAAAGCTTGAAGAATGGTTGCAAATAGAGTTCAGTTGGGTAGATTTGGCTCACTAAAGACTCATATTGTGTTCACATTAGCTCCTTTGCAAGGCTTCTCATTCATGCACTGCACGCGTTCACACTGGCTCACTTACAAGGCCTCTTACTCTACAACCCCGTTCACACTAGCTTATGTGTTATTTTGGCTAATTCTTTAGTCCCACATTGTGGAATTTGCCAAGTAGTCTTTGTCATATCAGCTATAAATACCTTGTATCTCATTCATGTAAAGACACACTCAGTTTTATTCTGTAATCCTTTTCTTGGAATAAAACTCTTTATTCTCTCTTCTATTTAGTTTTTATTTCATTTTATTTATGTCGTTTATTTTCTTTTCTTTTAGCTATTTCTAGCTAATCCTCTTTAATTAGGGGGTGATGACGCTAATAGTTATGATTCAATATGAATCACATAGCCAAAAGATTAGAACTTCATGTATGTAGATCTAGATTTGAACTAAGGGTTAGATCTGAACCTTTATACCCTGTGTCATTTAAGAGCTGTGCTCCTTCACAGGGTATATTCGAGTTCGATCTAACACTTATCAGATTTAGATTTAATATTTAGGGTTGTAGAAATAAAATAGTGAATTTGTCCTGATAGCCTATGGTTGTTTAAGAGCTGAGCTCCTGCATAGGCTATACTTGTTGTTATTTACTTATTTGTTTCTGTAAACCCAATTATCGTCGATTCATGTTTGTGACAGAAACATGAATTAGATCTGATTAATTTGTTTGGCTATTGATGAATATTAATCTAATTTATGTCATCGCTCCCTAATTGCTTTCTCTTATTAGATAAATCTCTCTTTTTTATTTAATTGCTGTTATTTTCTGTGTTTTCAATCAATCAAAATTCTGGAATAACTTGATTGGATTTATTAATTAAAATATTTTTGGTCCCAGAGTTCGACACCCTCTACAACAATCCTTGTTGTTTAGGAAAACCGAACGGATTTTACAGTTGTTTACAATTGTATAATTTGTTCGCAAACACCAACCAAGAAAGACTGAAAAGAAAAGTTGGAGAAAAGACTCGGCTGAAGGGAAAATAAAAATTACGCAATTGAATTCAATTCGACTTCTTATGGTTCAGATTGGGGTTTCGGGGACTGGCGATTTTTTTCAATTTTGGGTTTTCGATTTCAATTCGCAGTGAGATGATGGCTAATTCGAGGGTTTTGGGGATTTGGCGGTTTTCGAACAGGGTTGCGGTTATTGTTTTAGCGTGAACTGGTGATTGTGAGTTGTAAGAGACGCAAGTTGGTGTAGGAGTGGGGGATTTAGCGTGAATGATGTGAGGAGCAGTAGCGTTGCAGGTGGAGTTTGATATTGTCAGTGGTTCGAAGATTTTGGTGTAGCGTCAGGAGGTGAAAATTTGGTGTTTGGTGGTCGTGGTGATGACGGAATGAATGCTGGTTCTTTGTGTGATGGTGGAGCGTATAAATTAAGCGGTATTAGGAAAGGAAATGATGAGTTTTTTTTGGTTTGGTCATAGGGTTTATGCTGTTGGTTTGGGGAAGATGGTAGATTTTGTGGAGCAGTGGGTATACGGTGCTTGCAAGAAATCTGGAGTGTTGTTAGACAGAGGTGTAGGGTGGTGAATATGGTCTTCTGCGAATTGTTGGGGATTGGGATTATTGAAAGGTTGGATCTGAGGTTCTCGATTGTGTTAGGTTGCTTTGAGGGGGCTGCGATTTCGTGGAGGAGGAAATTGGCAGACTTGGTTTCAGGGTGATTTCTGGAAGTGAATGGGTGTTGTTTGTATGTGGCTTTAAATGGATGTGGGTTTGAGAGGTTGAAGGTTGGCGTGAGATTGGGGAGCGTGGTAGTTGTTGGTGATTGGTTGAGATTTGGCAGTGGAGTTTTGGTTCTTTGTGTGGTTAAAATTGCGTGGAGCAGGGAGGATTGGGTGCTGATGCTGGGTATAGGGGTGATGAAGGTGAATAGGTCTGTGACGAATTTGGCGGCAGAGATCAGAGAAGTTGATGAAAGGAAAAAAAATTGTGAAGAAATTGTAAACAGAAGGAAGGAGGGATTATGTAGAAGAGAATGAAAAGAAAAATGGCAGGAAATCGAAAGAGAATTGACAAGATTTTTTTTACTTTTATTTGTAAGAATGGTAAAAGAAAAATTGGTAAGAGATTTGAAAAGAAAGGAAACAAATTGTAAAGAAAATTTGGAAGAAGATACAAAAAGGGAAAGAAATCAAGGAAAAGGGCAAGAAATTGAAAGAAAAAGAAGGATTATTTTTCTCTTGTTTTATAGATTACAGTATCAATGATCAAATACCAAATCAACTAACAAGTTTTTTTTTTATCTATACAAGAATAAAAAAGAAAAAAAAAAGAAAATAAAATAAAAATATTTTTGTGTTGTTTTATTTTTAATATAAAAAAGAAAATTAACCCGAAGGATCTACGAATTTAAATTATTTTGGTCCCCGGCAACGGCGCCAAAATTTGTTTGCGAACAAATTATACATTTGTAAATAACTGTAAAATCCGTTCGGCTTTCCTAAACAACAAGGATTGTAGTAGAGGGTGTCGAACTCTGGGACCAAAAATATTTTAATTAATAAATCCAATCAAGTTATTCCAAGATTTTGATTGATTGAAAACACAGAAAATAACAGCAATTAAATAAAGAAGATAAATTTATCTAATAAGAGAAAGAAATTAGGGGGTAATGACATAGATTAGATTCACACTCATCAATAGCCAACAAATAAATATAGATCTAATTCATGTTTCTGTCACAAACACGAATCAACGATAAATAGATTCTTTGAAACAAATAAGTAAATAACGACAAGCATAGCCTATGCAGGAGCTGAGCTCTTAAACAACCATAGACTATCAGGACAGATTCACAAATTAATTTCTAAAAACCTAAAATTAGATCTAAATCTGATAATTGTTAGATCGAACACGAATATACCCTGTGAAGGAGCATAGCTCTTAAACGACACAGAGTATGAAGGTTCAGATCTAACCCTTGGTTCAGATCTAGATCTACATACATGAAGTTCTAATCTCTTGGCTATGTGATTCATGTGAATCATATCTATTAGCGTCATCACCCCCTATTCAAAGGGGATTAGCTAGACATTGCTAAAGAAGAAGAAAAACAGAAATTAAATAACATGAACATAAATAAAACTAAAACTAAATAGAACAGAGGAAGAAGAGCTTTATTCCAAGAGAAAGATTACAGAGTAAAACTAAGTGTGTTTTACAATGCATGAGATAAAGTGTATTTATAGCTGATATGACAAAGGCTACTTGGCAAATTCCATAGTGTGGGACTAAAGAATTAGCCCAACTAACACATAAGCTAGTGTGAACGCAGCTGTAAAGTGAGAGGCCTTGCAAATGAGCAAATGTGAACGCAATATGAGTCTTTAGTGAGCTAAATCTACCCAACTGAACTCTATTTGCAACCGTTCTTCAAGCTTTAAACTCTTCAAGCTTTAGTAATTTCAACTTCACTCTTTTTAAGCAAATTCTTCATGCTTTATCCATCAAATGCTCTAAGCCAAGATTTTTATCAACAATCTGAAAACACAGCTATAAATACACAATATTAATTATTTTAAATAGAAAACTAGATAAATAAGCGGATAAAATATACACATTTACGTGTATATCATATTTCAAATCAGATCAAGTGCAAGTTAGTCAAACAAGATAAAATGCTCCAAATACATGCAAGTGCACTCAGCATATACATGGCAATGCAACATGAATCAGCAAGCCAGGTTCATGCTCAAGCAATGAAAGCCTGCAGGGCAACAATATTCACCATTGTATCTGCAATGACCCGCAGATCCATACCATTTGAATAGACTGAATACAACTCACGTCCAACCCAAATTGCATGAAAATACGAATCATTAATAAAAAGAAGTTAGAGGGTGAGAAAAAGAAAGAAATTTAGAATAGAAGAAAATAGATATAAAATCGAACTGAACAACATCACAGAATCTCACAATCGCAGCGGAACAAAATATAATATATAAAATCAATTTTGAAATACAAACTGTATTTGAACTTACATACATCATCAGAGTACATCACA
This sequence comes from Allium sativum, assembly GCA_030737875.1. NCBI lineage: Eukaryota > Viridiplantae > Streptophyta > Magnoliopsida > Asparagales > Amaryllidaceae > Allium > Allium sativum. The sequence goes on from CM060916.1 coordinate 782,054,854, forward strand.
TATACAATACAGTTTAAATAAACTCTAAATATCTAAACGGTGAAGCCTCCTGCTCTAAGCTCCTCCAAATAAATCTGTAAAATTTTGAACTACTTGATTGCCCGTACAAATTTGGGCACCCAAGAGTATAGGGAAAACACAGAAAAATAAACTCTGGGTCAGTCATGGGACTGGTATGAGTAAATGATTTTAAAACAGCTTGATTTAAATATTGGATATCTCATAAGACCACACCGTAAAAACGGAACGGGTTTTTTCTCTTTTGAGAATCCAAACACTTGTTTAACTTTCAAAAATGTTTTGAAAGAAAAGATAGTCGTAAGATCAATCCACACATAAATATGGATGTCTTTTACCTTATGATAACCCAAAACAATTGGAAATCAATATCTTATCTGATATTATAATAGTGTCTAGATACAAATAAATAAAAATCTAGCAGAACGCTTGCATCTCACGCTCTACATATATAGTATTCAATCAAAACCGCGGGCGCTTATCGGATAATGGATTTCCAACTATGACAAGGTATGGAACCACCTTCCGATAGTGTATCTCTAGAAAGGAATACACTGGGTTCAACAAGAACGTCTTGCAACCTGGCCCACACATGACTGATCACAATTTCTCTTGAGTGTATCGAATATATTGTCACCTTACGGCTGCGCAGCTACCGTTTTCCAGGAGATACAGATTGGAAAAGAAGTAACAAAATGAATATTCTCTATATGATGACAATACACCCTAACGGGAGCGACCCACATAGCCATGCTACCTGCCCGATTTTTGTCATTTCCCGGTTGTGAGGCTTGAGGCTGAACTTACCTTTGATAAATTATTTCTTTGGATGTCGCATCATCAATACTGCCAACCACTAATTGACTTCCCCAAAAATATATTATGGGTATAAAGGAAGAGAAACGAATTTCTCGGCCACCAACATAAATTGTTTGAAGAGATCAACGTACGTGATTGGTCAGGCATACTTTGCCAGACATTCGTCCATACAAGTTAACCTGGGATTAGACAAACCGATAGCACTATCCTGTAAACAGATAGCCCTTGCCATACTCTGTTTTCAACAGTCTTCAATAAAATCTCTGACTCATAACGTTTATATCAAATCAAAGTGGAATTTAGATCCCGGTCTCTTCGAAAACGATAACAAAAAGGTCCAGATTTGATAGTCGGTTATTTAACTATCAAATATAAGATAAAATAGACGGGTTTAACGCCATTGGATCTGCTAAGACATATTTAAATAATCTTTATCGTTTATATTCATATATTAACTTTATAAATATATTAATCTAAAACATACTTATTAATTAACTAACAAGACTCTTATTAACAACTTTTACGTAAAAATTTCACCTAACTGAAAGATGACATTCAATTTAACACTCATTTCGGACACAAACTAATACGACTTATCGGATAATAGTGAAATCGTTCAAGTTGGGGTATTTCAATTACCTCTCAGACCTTGAGTCAAAATCATTTTTATTGTCAAGATTGTATCGGATATTCGATATCCAAAATATTTAACCAACCAGAACTTGTAGATCCATTTCATTTTAAATCTTAAATCTATTTCCAAAACAATGTTGTTGTGCGAACCATTCATCAAATTAACCTGATTATTTTAAATCTCAGATTAGAGGATTTAATTCAAATAAATCGACCTGATTTCCTTTTCTCTTGGTAATCAAATTTTCTTTACGAAGTTATTTAATTAAAAGAATAATTAAGTTAGAACACATCACCTCGGATAATTTGTCCAAAGTTCCATAACTATATAAACTTCCCATTATATTACTAAAACATTTCAAGTTTCTAAACAACCATCTATTGAGCCCTCTTTTATTGAAACAGATTAATTAAACAATTTTTTATTTAAACCGTTGAATTAAATCAACCTCAAACCATCTGCTTAACTGATTATACTTGACCTCTCCTTTTTTAATAAATTAATAATACAATTGATTTAAAAATAATACATTTAAATTTGTTTCTCACAAACAATAAATATCCAATTATTAAAACTTGTCTTTATTTATGAATTGATTTACAGGAGTTACAACTTAGCAGTTCCCATGGCATATATCAGTTCTTATACCAGATAACATTCGACTTGTTAAATCTAATTTACTCAAACATACGTAAATACAATGTGATATTTTCCACTGATAACATAACATCTCAGCACTTATAATTGCTGATAAAATACATCAGACTAATAAATAGCAGAACGGTGTTTATTTCTGCTAACAGGGCAGTTTAACAATCCAGCCAATACGTAGTGGAAGGTGTTTTAATTCCACTGACAGATGTCAAATATATATATATATATATATAATTACGATTCACGTAATTAAACCTAATTTAATTAATTCAATATATTGAACAAATAATTTAGTATTTTACTGAATTACTGATCTATAATTTATACATTGATTTAGTTCACGATTAAATTAGCATTTATTTTATTATAAATGATTGTTAGAAACGAACCCCGGTTTAATTTCTTAATTAATTCATTTTAAAACAAATTGTTTAAAAATTTATTACTAAGTTGAGTTATTTACGTACCTAATGCGATCGACCATGCTCAAGCGAACAAATATCCGTCCGAACATATATTCTTGGTTTAACTTAGATATCATACAAAACTTAGATTAGAATTTATTTATTTTCTTTACTATCCTTATTTTCTTATACTAATAAAAATATGGGCCAAGCCCATTCCAGCCCACTATTTACACGCATAACCCCTTGGTCCAAATGTGCTCCAACTTTTCTCTTTTTTTTTGCCACACCCATGCAACTTCCCTCTCTTCTATTTCGTTTTACTCTTCCCTATCTATGGTTTTAATTTCTCACACCCTTTTTTTATTTATTCATTATTTTTTTACAAACTGGGCTTAGCCATGATGCACAAAACCGTGCCACGCAAAACAGTCTGCACCCAAAACTCCTTGGCCCCTTCTTCCTTTCTGTTTCTTCTTTCTCTTATACTTTGTTTTCTTATTTCCAGTTTTTTTTTTCAATTTACACCACTATGCACCGGTGCACATGCACCGCCGATTTGACCTCCCAACGCCTACTGCACCACCTCTGGCAAATCGTTACACACCTCATGATCATCATTGGCTGACCACTGGAGCATCTCCGTGCTGCCTCCTCAAAAACACTGCTCCACCGCGTTTACCCAAAACAGGCAGTTTCAGGACGACCCCAATATTTGATTCCATTGCTCAATTCCGACCACGTAATATCCCACGCCACCTCCGACCTCTTCTTCGACATCACGGGCTCCTCCACGCTCAACCTCGTGGAACTCAATCTACTTAATAGCACACACGATATCCTCAAACTCCCAGTGACCAAATACTGATCCAAACCCCAGAACACATCGTTCCATCACCTCTGACCCCGGGAAATCGCCAAACCCCGTCCATGTCATCATCTAACCCCTCTGAACCTCCCATGAAAACAATTTAACGTTTCATTGACATATGTTCATGAATTTGATTTTTAACCTCTCAGCAAACAAAAATCCCAAGAACCTAAAATAATATTAGCTTTAAAAATCATGTTAAGGTATTTTAATCACAATGATTAAAACCATTTATCAAAACTAGATTACGGATTTTTATAAAAAAAACTTGTTTGTTTGATGTATTCTCCTTATGATTACATATATACCTAACTAAAAATAGCCAAACTATTTTTAAAACATGCTGCAGATATCAACAAGCAGTTCTTGTGTTTAACTCATATTCCAATTTCTACTGGAATTTGGATTATTGGCTTTTTAAAGTTAAGGGTTGTATTAATAGCTGTAAACAGAGTGGTTTATAGGCATATAAAATTTGTTTTCAATATTTGCTTCCAGGGTTTTAACACATGAAGAGTGCTTAAACACACTTATTCTCAAATACATATATATGTATATCATCATATATATCAATTTAGAGATTTTAAGTGGAAGAAACAAGATTCTGCTCACCATGTAAATTCATAGTTTGATTATCTTTTCCTAATTCCAAGTTTATATACATATCCTATTAGGTAGATCCGATACATTCCAAACAGATATGCCTATATAAACATCTATATCTTACTCTTATACAACTGAAATAGTTTTATATGGGGAGAAGCGATTTATACTTACTATCAAGTTTACTGTTTTCTTTAGTTTTACATGGTTTTGTTTTCCCAGTATTATCCCCTCCCAGTTTTAATTAGCATGAATATTTACTCGGCCAATTCACAATGCTTATATATTCATATCCATATGTGTGCTTGCTAAAACCAGGGGAATATTTACTTACAAGGTTAGCAATGTTCCATGAATTTCCAAATTATAAGTTACAGTGTTAAATAAAGAACAAATCAATACATGTCATATGTGTAGTTTTACAAACACTTAACACTTGCATCATTCCATATTACTCAAAGAAATGTGTTTAATCAGAGATTTATGAAAAAGAGTTCACTCACTTAAAAAAACTGCTCTGTTCCTAAGACTTGGTTGTAGCTTTTCAAGTGAACTGCTTCGAATGTGTTTTTGGTTGAGGAAATCATGAAGTATAGGTGTTATTTATAGTATAAATTTAAGAATAATATATTATCTTTATATAAAGTTGGCAGAGCATTTACACATGGATGCAATGTCTTTACATAGCTACTACACTTGACTAGAAATGTTAGGCTGAGGCTTGTTTAAGCAGCTAGTTCATTTGATTGAAAGAGTTTGTTGTATGGTCATTTCTACATTTCCTACTGTCAGCCTAAAATGCTACGGCCATGTTATCACTGAAGTCCATCTTTACTTGTAACAGCCATGTGAATGTACTGAAATGAATTCAATTATGCCATTGCTTTTGCATTAAGCAATAGATGCTGTAGCTAGGCTTCATTAGGGGTGTTCATGCAAATTGATTAAATTGAAATGTTGGTGCTACATTTCAATGCTCCTACCAGCTATGAAAAGTACCACACATGCTTCTAGGCTAGTTCTAGGAAGTGATTTAATATCCGAAGGATTGCTGTGCATTGTATACATCTTATGTAATAATACTCCGAAATACTTTATACATAACACTTAAGCAACTTTCCTGGTTTTGCTATTCTTGTCAATTTTATGTCATGTACTCCTACAGGCTTAGAGATGAAGCAAGTGACATTATTTATTGTATTCTATTGATTAATCTATTATATTGATAAAATGAACAAGTTAAAGTGCAATCTCAATATAAAACATTATTTACTTGCATATGTCTATAAATATAGCAAGTATACACTTGAAATTAATAATTAATTATTGTTCAAACTTTATAATATTTGTAATTAATATTGTCTAGATTTTTAACTAGAGTTTGAAATATATTAAAAATGTAACCAAAATCATACAACATTATATACCGCTTTTATATTCATATATACACTGATAATGACTTTTAAATTATTAAAATATATATACTTGGAATGTTCCTCGATATTTATTGTTCACAATTTATTATTTAATTTAATTTAATTATTAAAATAAATTGTATTACAAAGGTAGTAAAAACTGGGACGTTACAATCTACCCACCTTAAAAGAATTTCGTCCTCGAAATTGAAAAGTAACGAGGAGACTATAGTCATATTTATAGTTATAGACTTATATTCAAAACAAATATATGAGTCATCCCCAAACAATCATAAGAACCAACACATTGAAAATACATGGGTTAACTACCAAACAATTCACGACAATCAAGACATACAATAAATCAGCAATCATCTATCAAGCACAACCATCTTCATAACTTGAAATATTTGTTACTTACATTTGGAAAATATTTCCATTTCTAATTTATGCACCTCTTTTCTTTAGCATTTCATCAGTTCCTAATGTAAATCGATGAGAAAACAATTTTATAAGTATCGACCCCGAAGACCTAAATCAACATCAGACCGATACTCAAAGAACCATTTATCTCAACCAATCTCTAGTTAGGTTCAAATTTTCTTAACTCAAGTTAAATTTTCAAACTCCAGAATCTAGATTCCTGATTTTTAATTTCAAACCAATTTGAAACCATATAACTTGATCCCATTTAAATTCAAAACCTTCAAACCATTTTGTTTTATCGAACAAATTTCGCGTTTGTCTTATTTGTAAACGCTTCCTTACACAAATTTAATTTGGTTATATATAGTTGTTTCAAGTTGGATCAACAATCGACACATCTACATATATAATAATAATAATTCAAGAAAATTATTCTTTTATAACTAAAATAAAATTATAGGCCAAATTATTTCATTCAACCAGCTTTTAAACCAATACTATGTTGCATTACTCTATTCAAGTGTTTAGAAATCCTTATTGATGTCATGGCATCCCATAGTCGATCCGAATTCGTAAACGATTCAAAAAACTAATCAACACAATATAAAATAATTTTTATATCAATTAACAAATATGCGCTCATAAATATACGCTTAAACTCAATCTAGGATATTACTAAACCCACCTCTATCGATTTACGCCATACAGCCAAGGTTATTACTCAACCTTCAGCTCTAATACCAAGTGTAACGACTCGTAGATCTTTACCATTTGAATAGACTGAATACAACTCATGTTCAATCCAAATTGCACGAAAAAACAAATCATTAATAGAAAGAAGTTAGAGGGTGAGAAATAGAAAGAAAGAAATTCAGAATAGAAGAAAATAGATAGAAGATCAAACTGAACAACAACACAGAATCTCACAATTGCAGTGGAACAAAATGTAGTATATAAAATCACATTTGAAATACAAACTATAATTGAACTTACATACACCATCAAAGTACATCACATATACAATACAGCGGAAATAAACTCTAAATATCTAAACTGTAACACTTCGTATTTTTGGTGAAAATAAAGTACCAAAACAAAGTATATTTAATTTTTAAGAGAAGAATTAACGAAAACTGGTTATGCCATTGCGTTCGTCTCGGAATTCTGCTTGAGACAGAGTTCGAGTTTGCGTAAATCGGAATCCGTATGAAGAAGTTATGGCCTTCAAAAGTTTCAGAAAATTTAAAACAGCTCAGCTCGAAATTCAAATTCGAATTCAAAACACACACCCAGGCTGGGCGGGAAAATTCCCGCCGAGGACCCACGTCGACCAAGGGGTTGACTAGGGTAGGATGGTCGACCACGGGGTCGACCTCCCCCCTTTTCCAGATCCGAGGACAGATCCATTTTTCTGCATCTGGACGCCCGTTCTGACTAGATTCGTCGCACCTAAGCTATTTAAACACCCCCAAACCTCACTTTCTCTCCACACAATTTCATTACGCCTATACTCTGCTCTAATTCATATTAACATAAATCAATGGCATCGCTACTCTGTTGAAACATAAGCTAGAACTAGTGCTTCTTCTTCTTCCAATCTGAATAGCCTACATCAACGGAAAGCTAAATCAACTCCAGGAAATCAGATCCCAGAATCGTTCTTCTCTTTCTTAAACCCCAATTTGTGAGTACAGTTATTTTCAGATATGAAATTTAATTACGATCTTGACATGGTTATAAATCTGAATTGGAGATTATACATATTCTTGTTTATCTGATCTGTTTTTCTATGTAGATCTATCTTATTCTTGTTTATCAGATCTGTTTTATTTTGTGTAGATCTATCTTATTATAACTATTCTGTATCTCTTCCTTCTTTCTGTTCTATAGCCAGGCTGCCACGAGCCTGAGCCAAATCTCATAAGAGATTAACGCGCGAACGCTAAATTTGGGAAAAATAACGAATGATGCATAATTGGACATGATTGATTTGTGACTGATTTAAGAACACAACATAAGTTATAATTTAGATCTAGATCTGGGCATAATATATATGACAGTTTATGATTTGGAAGAAGGAGAATTATTGTATATGACTTGTAATTTGGGAACATAATGCATGTTATAATTCAAGATTTGATTTTGAGGACATAATACATGTTGTGATTTAAGATCTAGATTTGGGGGCATATTTTATATGACGATCTATGACTTGGAAGAAAAAAAAGGATATACGATTTAGGCATATAAGATCTATATTAAAATACGATAACTATTAATTGGGAATGAGCCTAAATGGGGATTTTGCATATTTGACATACGCTACAATTAAAGGCTATAATTTGGTATAGTTCATATTGTATATCATGATTTGGGGTTTTTGGTGAATATTGTGTACTATGTAAATTTAACTAGAAATTTGGGGCATATGTTATTTTGTGAATTATGACCATAATTTGAGCAAGTAAGATTAGGCTTAATTTTATGATTAAGCGAGGTATGTCAATGGAATTTTAAGGTATGATTAAATCTGTTAAATTTTCTAATCTGCTAAATATGGTGAAACTCAATACGTTAATGTGGGGTATGAAAATCTGTAGGCTCGATCTAAAATTGAGCAAAACATGATAATAGAACTTTGGAAAATCTATTGTAACTTGTAAAGAAGTTTTAGTTGTCAAATTGGCATAATTAGTCTGATATTGGCATAATCTGTTAATGAATACTTTAGCTAAAATAAGAATGCTGAGACACGAGGTTAGACTCTGTTTGCGGTGGAAGCCTGCCCGGGCCCAACCGGCTTAACCAGCAACCGCAAACTGTTAGTCTAATGTGAGAGGTCATAGGCATAAAGATGCTTAGACACGAGGTTAGGTCTAGCTTGTGGCAGAAGTCTGCCCGGAACCGCCCGACACATCCAGCAGCCACAAGCTACCTACCTAATGTGAGAGGTCTGGGCATTAATATTCAATTAATGCAAATCTAAGATAAATGTGATACCTAAAACGTGTTGGATGGATAGGGTTAAAACAACCGGACTGATGAATCTAATAAACCCATTTCGTGAATCTGTAGGCCCAATACAAAGTTAGGTAAAACAATCTGTAAGTTTGTTAATCTGTATATCTGATCCGTTAGTCTAAGAACATCTTATCCGTTAGTCTGAAAACATGTTAACTTGTATGTCTGATTTGAAAACTAGTTAATCTTAGCTTTGTCATCTGAAATCTGTAAACAAGTTAATCTGAAATCTGTTAGTCTGAGGATACAAGGTTAGGAGGGGTAATTACTTGTGTCATCCATTGTTTAGGACCCATATTAGTCAGTAACCCTTTCTGGTATCAAAACTATGACCCAACACTAAGAGGGATCCGGGCATGCTTACTGAACTAATTGTAAGAGGTTCACTCTGATTATGGCGAGGGGTGTTTATGGTGCATTCCAACCGGGTCATGTGCGTGCATGGATCCGGTCTGCTCTGAGGATGTACGACGCCGTGACATATGTAAATAGGTCTGTGCCTATAGGTTGCCACTTTAGGGAATTATACACCCTTATGTGGATCCGGCACAGGTTATTTATGTATTAGGGAGCCGATCGCTTGGGGTAGAATTTAGGGTACACTTAGTTCCTTCTGTTTCTGTTGGGGTACCGTCTGTTCTGTTGGGGTGATAACACCTGTCTGTTTCTGTGTGGTACCATCTGTTTGGGTGGTAAAGGCCCATTACTAGTGTACACCTAATTCAAATATTTTGTTTTCGTAGGGATTATTCTGTTTCTGTCACTGTTCGGGTGGTAAAGGCCCATAACTAGCATTATGTTTCTGTATGTCTGCCTCTGTTAGGGTGGTAAAGGCCCATTTCTAGCATCTTGTTTCTGAAGAGATCATTCTGTTTTCTGCTAGACAATAGGAGAACACCTAATTCTATTATACTAGTATTAGTGCAGAGAAGTGAAAACTAAGTAAGGAGCTTAGCTTAGCCTATATAATTCTGTTTCTTTTGTTAACCTGCTATTCTTATTACGGTTATCTCTCATCCAGTTTTATTTACATGTCATGACATTATTATCTGTTTTTATGTGCTGAAAGTCACTGGACTCACCAGACTTATGTCTGACCTATTTTGTTTCGCCTTTTTTCTTTCCGTTCCCCCCCAGGTGCTCAGGGTGGAAACGTAGGAGCTTGACTCAGATTCTCTCTGCTGGAAGTGTTTGAAGTATTGCTTGGCTTAGACTTTATCTTTCCATGGCAGTTTATGTTAGGGATTATGGCTTTAAAAAAAACTATGCATTCTAAAGGCTTTTATATAAGACCGATATTTATGTACTTGAATTCCGATATTGTGGTTTTGAAAGATGTAACCAAACTTATTTTTGTTTCTGCTGTAATAAAGTTATAAAATTTCAAGTACTACTTTATCTGTCTTGTAAATTTCTGTTCTGTTTACTTATAACTTTCCACCGAAGTTAAGGCATTCCCTTTGTGAGTGACCTTAATGGTAGTGGGGTGTTACACTTGGTATCAGAGCTGAAGGTTACCAGATTTAATAAAAAGTTTTTGAGAACTATTTTCAAAAAGGTTTTAAAAAAGGAAGTGTTTTCAAAAGTAGTTTATTTTGAAAAACATAATCCCCAAGAGCCATATATCTCTCTGTTTTGAATCTCTCCCTTTTTCTTTTCAGTATGTCTGGGTTACCCGAGATACCCGAGGGCATACCGATACCAACTTGGTTCAAAAGGTATCTGGAGGCTAGGGCCACCGCCGCAGGCCCAACAGAAGTTCCTCCTCCTCCTCCTGCCTCTCCCCGCATTGATACTTTTTCGAAGATATGCAAAGACTTTCGGGCGATTGGCGGGATACCTTTTCACGGGTCAAAGACGTTTATTGAAGCTTGAAATTGGCTTAAGGAGGTGGAATATTTACCTGGTATCTTCGAGATAGAAGACGGAAGGAAGTTTCAACTAGCTGCTTGGTTAACGAAGGACGAAGCCTCATTTTGGTGGGAGGTCACGAATGGAGAGCGTCCAGTGGAGACATGGAGGGATTTCAGGCATAGGTTCGAGATGAAATTTCTCTCACGAGCAAAAGAGAATTTATACATGGAGAGGTTCTTAGCATTGAAGCAAGGGAATTTATCAGTAAAGGAGTATGTCAACAAGTTCAACCAGTTGGTGAGATTTGGCTTAGACTTGGTGAACACACCTGAAAAGAAGGCCCTTAGATTCGTTAAAGGTTTGAATGAGCCGCTACACAGGTTGGCTATGACCCACATTCCGATGGGGGCTACCTTCGAGAAATTGGTTGACATGGCGTTAATGCGTGAAGAGGAAGCCAAAAGCGAGAAGAAAGAAGAAAAGCTCGAAGGACCACAGAGCAAGAAAGCATGGCCCAAAAAGGAAACAAAAAAGAAGGATGAAAAGTTTGAAGATAAGAAGGAGAAAAAGTGCTTTACTTGTGGAAGCTTGACTTTTTTGTGTAAGGATTGCAAAAAGAGGAAGCGCGCTTGCTTCAATTGTGGAGAAATTGGACACTTCACTAGGGACTGCCCGAAGAAACGTGGGCAAGGGCAGAGGGCAGAACCTACTTCTAAAGGGCGGGCGAATGCTCTCGTGACTGATGGATAGGATAGAGATAGGAAAATTTCTGTAGAAAGATTAATTTCCTTATCTGATTATTGAGTTAAAGCTCTCTTTGACTCTGGCATTTTAATTCTGTAATTGAGACTCTGCACTTAATACTAGTCTTGTTTCTGATCCCGCTATAGTCTCTAACCCCATAAGGGTTACAACCCATCTGTTTGTGATAAGGTGGGGTTTGAAGGTATCTGTGTTAAGCGTTAAGTTGACTGTGACGCATACATTCTGGGTTTAATGGGGTATGGTGGGGTTTTATCATGCTTAGTTTTATAAGAATCATTTGATAATTTGATTTGTACCAGTAGTCTGTAAGTATCTGAATATTTCTTAAAAGGATAGGGTTTTACTCAAAGTGTGAAGTAGATTTCCAATTTGACATTTGTTTAATGGGAGTAATTCTCTGAGTGTCAATCTGATGTTGATTTCGGTCTTCGGGGTTGATACTTAGGGGGTTAGTCTCTTAAACCTATGTCTAATAGGAATAAAGCTTTTGTTTTAATTGTACTTGCTTCTATCACTCGGCTGTATCCTATCGATCGAGTCTGCGACCTTTAGGTAGAAACTAATGGGTGTAAACATGTGTTTGAGACATGTTATGTTTGATGGTTGCAAGTGGATGCAAGTGGTTGCAAGTGGACGCATATACACACACTAGGCACTAGATCGGCTAAAAAACACTCTCATACTGCATATGGATGTGTGTGCATTATTCAATTTTTGTGGATGAAAAATGATTGACTCATTGCATGGATGTTGCATTAGATAAGAGACATATACACAACTTTTGCATATATTCATACAACATTAGAAGTTTTCTAAGGTCAATGGATGCTTGTGGATGATGGTTGAGTAGATGAGTGATTGGATGGTAGGACACATTCTTCTTGACTTGAAGATTTCGAGGACGAAATCCTTTAAGGAGGGGAGAAAGTAACACCCCGTATTTTTCTGTGAACATAAAGTAACAAAACAAAGTATATTTAATTTTTAAGAGAAGAATTAAGGAAAACGGGTTATGCCATTGTGTTCGTCTCGGAATTCTGCTTGAGATAGAGTCCGAGTTTGCGTAAATCGGACTCCGTATGAAGAAGTTATGGCCTTCAGAAATTTAAGAAAATTTAAAACAGCTTAGCTCGAAATTCAAATTCAAATTCAAAACACACACCCGGGCTGGGCGGGAAAATTCCCTCCCAGGACCCAGGTCGACCAGGGGGTCGACCTGGGGGTCAACCTAGGGGTCGACCTGGGTAGGCAGGTCGACCATGGGGTCGACCTGGGGGTCGACCTCCCCCCTTTCCAGATCCGAGGACAGATCCATTTTTCTGCATCTGGACGCCCGTTCTGACTAGATTCGTTTCTCCTAAGCTATTTAAACACCCCCAAACCTCACTTTCTCTCCACACAATTTCATTACACCTACACTCTGCTCTAATTCATATTAAAATAAATCAATGGCGTCGCTACTCTGTTGAAACCTAAGCTAGAACTAGTGCTTCTTCTTCTTCCAATCTGATTAGCCTACATCAACGGAAAGCTAAATCAACTCCAGAAAATCAGATCGCAGAATCGTTCTTCTCTTTCTTAAACCCCAATTTGTGAGTATAGTTATTTTCAGATATGAAATTTATTTACGATCTTGACATGGTTATAAATCTGAATTGGAGATTATGCATATTCTTGTTTATCAGATCTGTTTTTCTGTGTAGATCTATCTTATTCTTGTTTATCAGATCTGTTTTATTTTGTGTAGATCTATCTTATTATAACGTTTCTGTATCTCTTCCTTCTTTCTGTTCTATAGCCAGGCTACCACGAGCCTGATCCAAATCTCTTAAGAGATTAACGCGCGAACGCTAAATTTTGGGGAAAATAATGAATGATGCATAATTGGACATGATTGATTTGTGACTGATTTAAGAACACAACATAAGTTGTAATTTAGATCTAGATCTGGGCATACTATATATGACAGTTTATGATTTGGAAGAAGGAAAATTATTGTATATGACTTGTAATTTGGGAACATAATGCATGTTATAATTCAAGATTTGATTTTGAGGACATAATACATGTTGTGATTTAAGATTAAGATTTGGGGGCATATTTTATATGACGATCTATGACTTGGAAGAAAAGAAAAGGATATATGATTTAGGTGTAAAAGATCTATATTAAAATAGGATAACTATTAATTGGGAATGCGCCTAAATGGGGATTTTGGATATTTGACATACGCTGAAATCAAAGGCTATAATTTGGCATAGTTCATATTGTATATCATGATTTGGGGTTTTTGGGGAATATTGTGTACTATGTAAATTTAACTAGAAATTTGGGGCATATGTTATTTTGTGAATTATGACCATAATTTGAGCATGTAAGATTAGGCTTAATTTTATGATTAAGCGAGGTATGTAAATGGAATTTTAAGGTATGATTAAATTTGTTAAATTTTCTAATCTGCTAAATCTGGTGAAACTGAATACGGTAATTAGGAGTATGAAAATCTGTAGGCTCGATCTAAAATTAAGCAAAACATGTTAATAGAACTTTGGAAAATCTGCTGTAACTTCTAAAGAAGTTAAGTTGTCGAATTGGCATAATTAGTCTAATATTGGCATATTCTGTGAATGAATACTTTAGCTAAATAAGAATGCTGAGACACGAGGTTAGACTCTGTTTGCGGTAGAAGCCTGCCCGGACCCAACCGGCTTAACCAGCAACCGCAAATGTCAGTATAATGTGAGAGGTCATAGGCATAAAGAAGCTAGACACGAGGTTATGTCTGGCTTGTGGCAGAAGTCTGCTCGGAACCGCCGGCACATACAGCGGCCACAAGCTACCGACCTAATGTGAGAGGTCTGTGCATTAATATTTAATTAATGCAAATCTAAGATAAATGTGATACCTAAAACGTGTTGCATGGACAGGGTTAAAACAACTGGACTGATGAATCTAATAAACCTGTTTCGGGAATCTGTAGGCCCAATACAAAGTTAGGTAAAACAATATGTAAGTATGTTAATATGTATATCTAATCTGCTAGTCTGAGAACTTGTTAATCTTTGCATATGACGAGTTAGTCTGAAAACTAGTTAACTTGTATGTCTGATCTGAAAACTAGCTAATCTGAATTTTGTACATCTGAAATCTGTAAACAAGTTAATCTGAAATCTGTTAGTCTGGGGACACAAGGTTAGGAGAGGTAATTACTTGTGTCGTCTGTTGTTTGGGACCAATATTAGTCAGTGACCCTTTCTGGTATCAAAACTATGACCCAACCCAAGAGGGGCCCGGGAATGCTTACTGAACTAATTGTAAGAGGTTCACGCTGATAATGGCGAGGGGGGTTGATGGTGCATTCCAACCGGGTCATGTGCGTGCATGGATCCGGTCTGCTATGAGGATGTAAGACGTCGTGACATCTGTAAATAGGTCTGTGCCTATAGGTTACCACTTTAGGGAATGATACACCCTTCTGTGTAGCCGGCACAGGGTATTTATGTATTAGGGAGCCGATCACTTGGGGTAGAATTTAGGGTACACTTAGTTCTTTCTGTTTCTATTGGGGTACCATCTATTCTGTTGGGGTGATAACACATGTCTGTTTCTGTGTGGTGCCGTCTGTTGGGGTGGTAAAGGCCCATTACTAGTGTACACCTAATTCTAATATTCTGTTTTCGTAGGGGTTATTCTGTTTCTATCTTTGTTCGGGTGATAAATGCCCATTACTAGCATTCTGTTTCTGTACGTCTGCCTCTATTAGGGTGGTAAAGGCCCATTTCTAGCATCGTATATCTAAAGAGATCATTCTGTTTTCTGTTAGACAATAGGACAACACCTAATTCTGTTATACTAGTATTAGTGTAGAGAAGTGAAAACTAAGTAAGGAGCTTAGCTTAGCCTATATCATTCTGTTTCTTCTGTTAACCTTCTATTCCTGTTACAGTTATCTCTCATCCAGATTTATTTACATGTCATGATACTATTATCTGTTTATATGCTGAAAGTCACTGGACTCACAAAACTTATGTCTGACCTAGTTTGTTTTGCCCCTTTTCTTTCCGTTCCCCCTCCCTAGGTGTAATAACCCGGGAATTCTGAGCCAGTTTAAAATTTTTGTTTTGGCAACTTCGACGAATTTTGAATATTTAAAATGGATTATTTTAAATAATATCAACGAAAATTTATTTTGAATATATTTACAACGTATATATTTATACGCGTCGTCGTTAGAATATAAATAATTATAAATAATTATAAAAGGAATTGAAAATGGCGTGGTAGTTCGATAATTCGATTTCAAATTTCAATTGAACGTACCGGGTGCAAAACAATCCGGATTTTAGTGAAACCAAAAATAATAGGATCTAATTGATAATATCTTTCCAACGAATCAGAAAAATCAAAATTTCATAGCGGGAATCAAAAGTTATGCCCAGTTGAAAATTCAAAATAGTCGCTATGTAAATTATACATGGCCGAAAAAGTCAAATTTTGGATATGGATGAATTTGGACTTGAAACCACTTCCATTGAGTTCAAAATGCCGTTTCGAACCCCGAAAAGTATAAGCTTTGATATATTCCGATATCCGGAATAGTGGCTATTGGTTGGAGTTGTTCGGTTAATAATACATAGCCCTTAAAAAGTGAAATTTTGCATACGAGCTCAGAATTCGACGAGATAAATTTTTATGGATTCACAATGACAAATCATTGTTGAGTTCCAAATGGCGCGTTGAACGGAGTTAGTATGTGGTCGTGCGAGCTGAAACAGTTCAGGGTAAAGCGAGTAGTCATTTTACAAAGGAACATTATTGATACGACCTCGGAATTCGATTTCGTTTTTTTTTGGATTCGTATCATCTAATAATGGTTGAATCCAAAAGGGCATGATTTTTGAAGTTAGCATGTGAGCGTGCGAGAAGAAAACGTGCGCCAAAATCGCATTTTTAGAGCTTATCTGAGCATTTTTGTGATTTTTTTGAATGGTCAAACAAACTCGGAATTCGACGAAACTTGTTTCGTTGGATTCGTCTTCACGTCTACTATCTCATGTCCGAAATCCGCGGCCATCGGAGATCGCTAGCATTCAGGCGATATGCGAGAAACTAGCATATAATCACTATTACTCCATTTCTCTCTTCATAATTTCACTTCTCTCTTTCTCTTCAAAAAACTCAAAAATGACCTCCACCCACCACCGCTGTTGCCGCCCCTCCTCCGCTGCCACCACCCACCACCGCCGCTCCTCCTCCCCTCCGGCGCCACCCCCTCCTGCTCCTCCTCCTCTCTCTCCTCTCTCCATTTGCAAACCCTAAGCCCCAAATCACCACCACCCGCCTCCGTGGACCCCACCGCTGCACATCAGTCCCTCCCCCACGTCAGTCAGGCTGGCGCCCCCCCCCTCAGCACCACCCAACTCCGGCCGTGGGCCCCGCTACACCCAAAAATCCATTTTCACCAAAAATCCCGTTTTGCAAATAACACCCTGTCACCATTTCACGAATAACTCCCAAATCGTGCGTTTCTGGCCAAAGTCCCTCTAGACTAAAGTTGTAGAGCACGAAATTCTCTTCGATTTGGCTATATGAAAGTCATGTTTTGGAGTTCGGACCTGTTCGGAAAACGCGTGCGAAGTCTGATGTTCAAAAGCTGAAAAAATCGTGTACTTTTGCAAATTCCGGCGAATTGGAGCATTTTTGGCAAAAAGTCTCTTAGGGGAAAGTTGTCCGGAATGGCGTGTTTAAGCTAGGTAAAAGATGGTGTGAAGATTGAAGCTTGTTTGCAAATTCTGGAACCAGAACAGCGAATCCGGGCGTTAGAAAAAAATGGCTACGGGCAACGAAAGTAACAAAAGGCAAGAACAACAAGATTTTCTACATAAGAAGTGTCGTGGAGTTGGGATAGCTATTGGTGATAATTTCTCACTCTTTAATTTCTTTTTCTATTTATATATATATACTAGGATGCAGACGGTGTTTAGTAGCACCCGACACAATCGTCCACAGACCATGGACTTGTTTGTTTGGTTGTGTAGTTGGTTAGATTATTTGGTTTGAATTGAATTGTTTGGTGAAATGGAATGGATTTGATTGATGTGTGAATGGCGTGGGCCTTCACTAGACCGGGGATAAGGCTAGGCCTCGTCCCGTTTCTAGTATCGCGCCGTTATGCCGCCGAAATTTTCTAAAATAAGTTAGAAAAATAAAGATATCATTTTATTTAATAAATGAACTGAATAGAATATTCATAGGTAGAATAAAATAATTTGGTCGTTAAAAATATAATTTTTAACGTGAATGTGAATAAATAAATATTCATTTACAAACCGGACGGTTTGTTTATGTACACCTATTTGAATGACATTGACTGGGACGATAAATTTAACACATCGCCCAAATGCACAAATAAAATCTGTGTTTGATTGTTTGAAACCCCACATGGGTATTGGGATAAAATACGACATACACTAATCCCAATAATTAGTTGTATGTCGATCGATTGATTGACAGCCTGTTATAAGCGTTAGATATCTATATTTGATGCTTATACAGTGTAGTGCACATTGGATGATGGTTGATTATTTATCGTTGCTATTATATACATGTGTTGTACGGAATCCATATAATTAACTTTATATGGTAATTGATTGGGCCTCATTTCAATCGGAAAAATAAAGAATATTATAATATAAAGGTTCATGTGTTGACTGTACTCATCCGTTGAGATTAGTCATGTGTTGAACGAAATATTTTAACAATAAAATTTACATCTTTATATTATAAAATAAAGGTTCATGTGTTGACTGTACTCATCCGTTGAGATTAGTCATGTGTTGAACGAAATATTTTAATAATAAAATCTACATCTTTATCATATATAAAATTAGAAATTAACTGGAAAATAGATGAGATGAGTGGTCTCCTGGATATTGATCTGATGTTGGTTTCGGCCTTCGGGGTTAATATTCAGGGAATCGTTCTCTTACTAATTTACGGTTGGAGTCTGATTTTAAATCAAATGATAGATACCTTAATTTTTATAAAATATATTAAATAACAAAAATAGTCACACGTGGACAGTACTCATTCGTTGAGATTAGTCATGTGTTGACAAAAATATAGATTCACGTATTGAATAGAATAAATATTCATTTGTTGAATAGAATAACGGAATTATTGAAATATATAAAGCCGTGTTGATTAGAGATGCATTATTTGGACGCGAACGATATTTATATCGATTATATTCGTTTTTATAATGAATATTGAAAAGAGATAAAAATTGAATATATATAAAGCAAATTAGAATTGAATTGAATATAGAATGAATTGAAATTTGAATTGAATTGGAAATGGAAGTTGAAATGTTTTTGAACGAATTTAAAACTATTTACAAAATTCATTTTAAAAAGGAATCGACGAAATATATATTATATATATTATATATATAATATAATGGCTTGAATAGAATGCGCCGCGCCGCGGCAGTTCGTGAATTTCGACCATTGATTTCGAACGGACATTACGGGAGATTCGACCGTTGGATTCTCCTAAAATCGGAACCGTTGGGTTCGTATCGAAAAGAGCTTTCTAACGAATATTAGAAATTTGAAATCTAACGGTTGGATTTGGAGATACGTCCAAATCAAATTTGGAAAAGGTTGCTGTAAGTGCAGTTCGGTGGCCGTTGATGGAAATCGACTGTACGGGCCTTGATAAAATTATTAAAAATAGTAATAATTTGTGTAAAATCGTAAGTAATGATTTGGGAAAAATTGGGATGAAAAACTCCATATTTGAAAAGATAAAAATAGATTTTTATCGAAATGAACTGGTTTTGAACTAAAATTAAAACCCATTTATTTTTAAATAAATAAATTGGATTTGAAATAGGTTGTAAATAGAATTGATTTGTGGGTTTATCGTGAAGGGTGTTTTAAATGACACTTGTTCTTTAACCCGATAATAAATAGAATGTGATTTGAGTTTGTCGTGAACTGTGTTTTAAATGACATTAGTTCTTTAACCCAGTAAAAGGAGTTTTAATGAATCTGCAATTAGATTGAAATGTGAATTGATAATTTAAATTATCAAATATAGAAAGTGAGTGAGAACGAAGTATCACCAGTTTTTCTCCAAAACGATAGTCAAATCTTTAATTAGATCTGAACGTGAAATGGTAATTAATTTTACCGATAACACCATGGTGTTAGATATGGAGTATTACCAGTTTTGCTTCATGGGATGAATAGGTTGGGATCGGGAAATAAAATAAATAATTACTTCGGTATGGTTCACTAATCCCGACTAGTTTGGAAAACCATAATTTGGTTTGAAATAACATCCAAAGGAAGATTAAAGAAAAAATTTAAAGAATTTATCTTGGATAAAATTAATGGGAACCTTTCCCTAAGAATTGAAATGTAGAAACTAGTTGTAGGTTAGTTAAGAAGAATGGTTTCCTGGGTATTGATCTGATGTTGGTTTCGGCCTTCGGGGTTAATATTTGGGGAATTGCTCTCTTACTGATTTACGGTTAGTGACTAATGAATTGGAATGAGTCGTATGTTGTGTTTGTGTAACATTTGTTTTTAATATACGCGGGTTGTTCGGAAAGGTCGGGTTTATACCCATTCTGAATAACCGATTCGACGATATGTCGAAGATGAAGACGGTGGTTGAAGACCGGAAGTCTTCACATCGTTTGGGTGATTACTGATGATCTTGATTGGGCTGTACACCCAAGATGAGGGAATCAGTTGGTGGTCGTCCAGACGTGCTTGGAGATCGATGGATATGCGAGGAAAGTGCCTCCGGTTTCGTTCAGACCCAGAACGAACTTGTAAATGGATTGTGTGTCTGACATTGGATTTTATTCTGTGTTGATTGATTTCTGTTAAATATATATCTGTTTAGCGGCGGAGAATTTATTCTCTTGTTTAACGCCCTTCTTTGAGACGTACGAGCCTAGAGGTTATATATCGATAGATATCAATCGCATGGCATGAATTGCCTGTGTGGCACGCTGAGCTGCATGGATCAAGGCTTCTGTTGAAAAGCAAAGTCTTGTGGTTGATGATCAAAGCACGGCCTACGTGGCATCTTTGTGTATAGCGTGGATTCGCGAGCCTCACACCTCGGTATGAGTCAAAAACGGGATGAGGACCCAAGGAGTGCACGACGTTTCTTTCTAGCTATGGGTGGGGTCAGTGACCAACCAGCCCTGACATTTATATACTTTTCACCTTTGTGGTTTGGATGTGAGGTGCCTCGATTATAGGTCCTATAGGGCCAGGAAACGTGTGTTCAGGAATAACTAATCCTCAAACGTAAGAGAGGACCGGTCTTGGAGGATCCCAGGGTTACCTAGAGTGTGTAGTCCTGAGGCATTTGCTAGAGTGTCTCGAAGAGGAGAGGAGCTTGCCCCTTGCCTCGACTCATGACGGAAGTCCAATTTCCAATACGTGTATTGCGGTTTTATTTGTAGAGCATAGTATGGCGACATAGTGGTATGGGGCACTTATGCCGTCTATGATTTATATTTATGATTGAAATTGTTTTGACACTATACACTTATTATAGTATCAAATGATTTGTTTTAAACGTACCAAGCATGTTTGGCTATTATAAGGGAAAACCCTATCCTCCGGCTTGCGTTGCATTGTGTGATGGGACCTGGGTCTTATAATAGCTTCATTTCTTCGAAAAAAAATTGCGCTGTTTATTCTATGCACTGGTATTCTTGGGAGAAAACCCGTTCCGTGTTATACGGCGTGGTCCCTTGAATTACTCTCTTTTAAAGTAAAGTTTTAAATAACTGTTTTAGTTCTCACACCAGTCACATGACTGACCTGGAGTTTATTGTTTTAACCTAAACTATGGGTGCCCCTATTTTCCGCACGGGCAGCTAGTAGTTTTGGCTTTGCAGATTTATATTCATAGGATCCTGGTTTACAGCTGGAATGATTTCCGGAAAGCTCTGTACCCGTATATCACCTTCAGTTGTGCTTTGTATTATTTTCCTGCTGCTATGTAATTTATTGTAATCTCTGATATTTATCGAATGTAATTTATTCATTTATACACTGTATATTCTTGTATCTGATGGAATTGTTGTAATAGCAATGAAATGTTCTTCCGTCTGCGTTCTATTGTGTGTTGTTCTCAAAGTATCCGCTCTTTCCTTCACGGGGAAGTAACGGGCTATCACAGTGGTATCAGAGCTTTGGTTTACAGAGCTCGAGAACAAGACACATTAGAACCATACGAAAGAATTCATCAGATATTGGATTAGTAATATCCGATTAGAATGACTCATTAGAGATAGGATCAGTAGTATCCTAGAACGAGTGTGAAGAGTATATTTTTCAAATGAAAACAATTTTGTTTTGAAAATTTAAATCAATTCTACGTATTTGAATATTTATTTGTATTGAATTTGGACAATCCAATATATAAAGATTTTGCATACACGCGTCATGAACGTATATTCGAAGTTTTAATATATTAGATAGATATAGAATCACACTCTAGTCGCCCGGAGATGATGTGGATAATGACCATGGCATCATCAATATTTATTTTCGTGTTTCGAAGGTGTGATATCTATATATTTCCATTAGACTGGTGTGAGAACCAAAACTTATATAGATAGATTTATTGTTGTGATTTGACATCAAAACATAATTTTTGTATATGTATCAAAATTATGAATTTGAAACTTAAATTCACTAATTGATTGATGTTTGTGTTGTTTGTTTATTTGTTTAATAATTTTGAACCATTTAGCCTAATTGAATCAAATATTGAATATTATTGAAAATAGGTCGCATTTGCTTGCATATACATGTACTTACATTGAACATGTCATAGCAAGGAGGCTAGAGCAGAGAATAAAATTTGTTTGCCCGACAAATAGGTACATGTTTACTATAATTTACAGTTTTGTTTGGGTGATGAGGATTTTATGAGCCTATCGGCTAGCCGCTTGGCTTTTTCTTTTTCTTTTTGAGATCAGAAGGCCTGTATGGCAATTTCATGATTTTCCCGTGCTCCCCGTACAAAGGAGGTTATGGCGAAATTTTTCGAAAATTCCGGGTGTTAGCCAAATTTTTAAAAACTTGAAAATTCTCAGAAACTGAAAAGTTGGAGAATAGAAGCCAGATCGAACGTAGAGTTGATTAATAAAACCACTTTCGGCTTCTTTCCTTTTCGGGGACGAAAAGTTTTAAGTGGGGGAGATTGTAATAACCCGGGAATTCTGA
Organism: Allium sativum; assembly: GCA_030737875.1. Classification (NCBI taxonomy): domain Eukaryota; kingdom Viridiplantae; phylum Streptophyta; class Magnoliopsida; order Asparagales; family Amaryllidaceae; genus Allium; species Allium sativum. The sequence continues at coordinate 782,077,605 of CM060916.1, forward strand.
GCCAGTTTAAAATTTTTGTTTTGGCAACTTCGACGAATTTTGAATATTTAAAATGGATTATTTTAAATAATATCAACGAAAATTTATTTTGAATATATTTCGAACGTATATATTTATACACGTCGTCGTTAGAATATAAATAATTATATATCATTATAAAAGGAATTGAAAATGGCGCGGTAGTTCGATAATTCGATTTCAAATTTCAATTGAACGTACCGGGTGCAAAACAATCCGGATTTTAGTGAAACCAAAAATAATAGGATCTAATTGATAATATCTTTCCAATGAATCAGAAAAATCAAAATTTCATAGCGGGAATCAAAAGTTATGCCCAGTTGAAAATTCAGAATAGTCGCTATGTAAATTATACATGGCCAAAAAAGTCAAATTTTGCATATGGATGAATTTGGATTTGAAACCACTTCCATTGAGTTCAAAATGCCGTTTAGAACTCCGAAAAGTATAAGCTTCGATATATTCCGATATCCGGAATAGTGGCTATGGGTTGGAGTTGTTCGGTTAATAATACATAGCCCTTAAAAAGTGAAATTTTGCATACGAGCTCAGAATTCGACGAGATAAAATTTTATGGATTCACAATGACAAATCATTTTTGAGTTCCAAATGGCGCTTCGAACGGAGTTAGTATGTGGCCGTGCGAGCTGAAACAGTTCAGGGTAAAGCGAGTAGTCATTTTACAAAGGAACATTATTGATACGACCTCGGAATTCGATTTCGTTTTTTTTCTGGATTCGTATCGTCTAATAATGGTTAAATCCAAAAGGGCATGATTTTTGAAGTTAGCATGTGAGCGTGCGAGAAGAAAAGGTGCGCCAAAATCGCATTTTTAGAGCTTATCTGAGCATTTTTGTGATTTTTTTTGAATGGTCAAACGAACTCGGAATTCGACGAAACTTGTTTCGTTGGACTCGTCTTCACGTCTACTATCTCTTGTCTGAAATCCGCGGCCATCGGAGATCGCTAGCGTTCAGTTGATACGCGAGAAACTAGCATATAATCACTTTTACTCCATTTCTCTCTTCATAATTTCACTTCTCTCTTTCTCTTCAAAAAACTCAAAAATGGCCTCCACCCACCACCGCTGCTGCCGCCCCTCCTCCACTGCCACCACCCACCGCCGCCGCTCCCCCTCCCCTCCGGCGCCACCCCCTCCTCCTCCTCCTCCTCCTCCTCCTCTCTCTCCTCTCTCCATTTGCAAACCCTAAACCCTAAATCACCACCACCCGCCTCCGTGGACCCCACCGCCGCACCTCAGCCCATCCCCCACGTCAGTCTGGCCGGCGCCCCCCTCAGCACCACCCAACTCCGGCCATGGGCCCCGCTACACCCAAAAATCCATTTTCACCAAAAATCCCGTTTTGCAAATAACACCCTGTCACCATTTCGCGAATCTCCCCCAAATCGTGCGTTTCGGGCCAAAGTCAAAGTTGTAGAGAACGAAATTCTCTTCGATTTGGCTATATGGAAGTCATGTTTTGGAGTTCAGAGCTGCTCGGAAAATGCGTGCGAAGTCTGCTGTTCAAAAGCTGAAAAAATCGTGTACTTTTGCGAATTCCGGCGAATTGGAGCATTTTTGGCAAAAAGTCTCTTAGGAGAAAGTTGTCCGGAATGGCGTGTTTAAGGTAGTAAAAAGATGGTGTGAAGATTGAAGCTCGTTTGCAAATTCTGGAACCAGAACAGCGAATCCGGGCGTTAGAAAAAAATGGCTACGGGCAACGAAAGTAACAAAAGGCAAGAACGACAAGATTTTCTACATAAGAAGTGTCGTGGAGTTGGGATAGCTATTGGTGAGAATTTCTCACTCTTTAATTTCTTTTTCTAGTTATATATATATACTAGGATGCAGACGGTGTTTAGTAGCACCCGACACAATCGTCGACAGACCATGGACTTGTTTGTTTGGTTGTGTAGTTGGTTAGATTATTTGGTTTGAATTGAATTGTTTGGTGAAATGGAATGGATTTGATTGATGTGTGAATGGCGTGGGCCTTCACTAGACCGGGGATAAGGCTACGCCTCATCCCGTTTCTAGTATCGCGCCGTTATGCCGCCGAAATTTTCTAAAATAAGTTAGAAAAATAAAATATCATTTTATTTAATAAATGAACTGAATAGAATATTCATAGGTTGAATAAAATAATTTGGTCGTTAAAAATATAATTTTTAACGTGAATGTGAATGAATAAATATTCATTTGCAAACCGGATGGTTTGTTTATGTAATCCTATTTGAAGGACATTGACTGGGACGATAAATTTTACACATCGCCCAAATGCACAAATAAAATTTGTGTTTGATTGTTTGAAACCCCACACGGGTATTGGGATAAAATACGACATACACTAATCCCAATAATTAGTTGTATGTCGATCGATTGATTGACAGGCTGTTATAAGCGTTAGATATCTATATTTGATGCTTATACAGTGTAGTGCACATTGGATGATGGTTGATTATTTATCGTTGCTATTATATACATGTGTTGTATGGAAACCATATAATTAACTTTATATGGTAATTGATTGGGCCTCATTCCAATCGGGAAAATAAAGAATATTATAATATAAAGGTTCATGTGTTGACTGTACTCATCCGTTGAGATTAGTCATGTGTTGAACGAAATATTTTAACAATAAAATTTACATCTTTATATTATAAAATAAAGGTTCATGTGTTGACTGTACTCATCCGTTGAGATTAGTCATGTGTTGAACGAAATATTTTAATAATAAAATCTACATCTTTATCATATATAAAATTAGAAATTAACTGAAAATAGATGAGATGAGTGGTCTCCTGGATGTTGATCTGATGTTGGTTTCGGCCTTCGGGGTTAATATTCAGGGAATCGTTATCTTACTAATTTACGGTTGGAGTCTGATTTTAAATCAAACGATAAATACCTTAATTTTTATAAAATATATTAAATAACAAAAATAGTCACACGTGGACAGTACTCATTCGTTGAGATTAGTCATGTGTTGACAAAAATATAGATTCACGTATTGAATAGAATAAATATTCATTTGTTGAATAGAATAACGGAATTATTGAAATATATAAAGCCGTGTTGATTAGACATGCGTTATTTGGATGCGAACGATATTTATATCGATTATATTCGTTTTTGTAATGAATATTGAAAAGAGATAAAAATCGAATATATATAAAGTAAATTAGAATTGAATTGAATATAGAATGAACTGAAATTTGAATTGAAAATGGAAGTTGAAATATTTTTGAACGAATTTAGAAATATTTACAAAATTCGTTTTAAAAAGGAATCGACGAAATATATATTATATATATTATATATATAATATAATGGCTTGAACAGAACGCGCCGCGCCGCGGCAGTTCGTGAATTTCGACCATTAATTTCGAACGGACATTACGGGAGATTCGACCGTCGGATTCTCCTAAAACCGGAACCGTTGGGTTCGTATCGAAAAGAGCTTTCTAAGAATATTAGAAATTTGAAATATAATAGTTGGATTTGGAGATACGTCCAAATCAAATTTGGAAAAGGTCGATGTAAGTGCAGTTCGGTGGCCGTTGATGGAAATCGACTGTACGTGCCTTGATAAAATTATTAAAAATAGTAATAATTTGTGTAAAATCGTAAGTAATGATTTGGGAAAAATTAGGATGAAAAACTCCATATTTGAAAAGATAAAAATAGATTTTTATCATAATGAACTGGTTTTGAACTAAAATTAAAACCCATTTATTTTTAAATAAATAAATTGGATTTGAAATGGTTTGTAAATAGAACTGATTTGTGGGTTTATCGTGAAGGGTGTTTTAAATGATACTTGTTCTTTAACCCGATAATAAATAGAATGTGATTTGAGTTTGTCGTGAACTGTGTTTTAAATGACATTAGTTCTTTAACCCAGTAAAAGGAGTTTTAATGAATCTGCAATTAGATTGAAATGTGAATTGATAATTTAAATTATCAAATATAGAAAGTGAGCGAGAACGGATTATCACCAGTTTTGCTCCAAAACAATAGTCAAATCTTTAATTAGATCTGAACGTGAAATGGTAATTAATTTTACCGATAACACCATGGTGTTAGATATGGAGTATTACCAGTTTTGCTTCATGAGATGAATAGGTTGGGATCGGGAAATAAAATAAATAATTACTTCGGTATGGTTCGCTAGTCCCGACTAGTTTGGAAAACCATAATTTGGTTTGAAATGACATCCAAAGGAAGATTAAAGAATAAATTTAAAGAATTTATCTTGGATAAAATTAATGGGAACCTTTCCCTAAGAATTAAAATGTAGAAACTAGCTGTAGGTTAGTTAAGAAGAATGGTTTCCTGGGTATTGATCTGATGTTGGTTTCGGCCTTCGGGGTTAATATTTGGGGAATTGCTCTCTTACTGATTTACGGTTAGTGACTGATGAATTGGAATGAGGCGTATGTTGTGTTTGTGTAACATTTGTTTTTAATATACGCGGGTTGTTCGGAAAGGCCGGGTTTATATCCTTTCTGAATAACCGATTCGACGATATGTCGAAGATGAAGACGGTGGTTAAAGACCGGAAGTCTTCACATCGTTTGGCTGATTACTGATGATCTTGATTGGGCTGTACACCCAAGATAAGGGAATCAGTTGGTGGTCGTCCAGACGTACTTGGAGATCGATGGATATGCGAGGAAAGTGCCTCCGGTTTCGTTCAGACCCAGAACGAACTTGTAAATGGAATGTGTGTCTGACATTAGATTTTATTCTGTGTTGATTGATTTCTGTTAAATATATATTTGTTTGGCGGCGGAGAATTTATTCTCTTGCTTAACGCCCTTCTCTGAGACGTACGAGCTTAGAGGTTATATATCGATAGATATCAATCGCATGGCATGAATTGCCTGTGTGGCACGTTGAGTTGCATGGATCAAGGCTTTTGTTGAAAAGCAAAGTCTTGTGGTTGATGATCAAAGCACAGCCTACGTGGCAGCTTTGTGTATAGCGTGGATTCGCGAGCCTCACACCTCGGTATGAGTCAAAAACGGGATGAGGACCCAAGGAGTGCACGACGTTTCTTTCTAACTATTGGTGGGGTCAGTGACCAACCAGCCCTGACATTTATATACTTTTCACCTTTGTGGTTTGGATGTGAGGCGCCTCGATTATAGGTCCTATAGGGTCGGGAAACATGTGTTCAGGAATAACTAATCCTCAAACGTAAGAGAGGACCGGTCTTGGAGGATCCCAGGGTTACCCAGAGTGTGTAGCCCTGAGGCAGTTGCTAGAGTGTCTCGAAGAGGAGAGGAGCTTGCCCCTTGCCTCGACTCATGACGGAAGTCCAATTTCCAATATGTGTATTGTGGTTTTATTTGTAGAGCCTAGTATGGCGACATAGTGGTATGGGGCACTTATGCCATCTATGATTTATATTTATGATTGAAATTGTTTTGACACTATACACTTATTATAGTATCAAATGATTTGTTTTAAACGTACCAAGCATGTTTGGCTATTATAAGGGAAAACCCTATCCTCCGGCTTGCGTTGCATTGTGTGATGGGACCTGGGTCTTATAATAGCTTCATTTTTTCGAAAAAGCATTGCGCTGTTTATTCTATGCACTGGTATTCTTAGGAGAAAACCCGTTCCGTGTTATACGGCGTGGTCCCTTGAATTACTCTCTTTTAAAGTAAAGTTTTAAATAACTGTTTTAGTTCTCACACCAGTCACATGACTGACCTAGAGTTTATTGTTTTAACCTAAACTCTGGGTGCCCCTATTTTCCGCACGGGCAGCTAGTAGTTTTGGTTTTGCAGATTTATATTCACAGGATCCTGGTTTACAGCTGGAATGATATCCGGAAAGCTCTATACCCATATATCACCTTTAGTTGTGCTTTGTATTATTTTCCCGCTGCTATGTAATTTATTGGAATCTCTGATATTTATCGAATGTAATTTATTCATTTATACTCTGTATATTCTTGTATCTGATAGAATTGTTGTAATAGCAATGAAATGTTCTTCCTTCAGCGTTCGATTGTGTGTTGTTCTCAAAGTATCCTCTCTTTTCTTCACGGGGAAGTAACGGGTTATCACACTAGGTGCTCTGGGTGGAAACGTAGGAGCTTGACTCAGATTCTCTCTGCTACAAGTGTTTGAAGTATTGCTTGGCTTTGACTCTATCTTTCCATAGCAGTTTTTGTTGGGGATTATGGCTATAAAAAACTATGCATTCTGAAGGCTTTTGTACAAGACCGATATTTATGTACTTGAATTCCGATATTGCGGTTTTGAAAGATGTAACCAGACTCATTTCTGTTTCTGCTGTAATAAAGTTATAAAATTTTCAAGTACTACTTTATCTGTCTTGTAAATTTCTGTTCTGTTTACTTATAACGTTCCACCGAAGTTAAGGCATTCCCTTTGCGAGTGACCTTAACGGAAGTGGGGTGTTACATAAATGGTGAAGCCTCCTGCTCCAAGCACCTCCAAATAAATCTATAAAATCCTGAACTACTTGAATGCCTGTACAAATTTGGGCACCCAGGAGTTTAGGGAAAACACAGAAAAATAAACTCTGGGTCAGTCATGGGACTGGTATAAGTAAACGATTTTAAAACAGCTTGATTTAAATAATGGATATCTCATAAGACCACGCCGTAAAAACGAAACGGGTTTTTTCTGGTTTAAGAAGCCAAACACTTGTTTAACTTTGAATTTTTTTTTGAAAGAAAAGATAATCGTAAGACCGATCCACACATTAACATGGATGGCTTTTACCTTATGATAACCCAAAACAATTGGAAATCAATATCTTGTCTGATATTATAATTGTGTCTAAATACAAATAAATAACAATCTAGCAGAACGCTTGCATCTCACGCTCTACATATATAGTATACAATCAAAACCGTGGGGACTTATTGGATAATGGATTTCCAACTATGACAAGGTATAGAACCACCTTCCGATAGTGTATCTCTAGAGAGAAATACACTAGGTTCAACAAGAACGTCTTGCAACCTGGCCAACAAATGACCGACCACACATTTCTCTTGAGTGTATCGAATATATTGTCACCTTACGGCTGCGCAGCTACCATTTCCTGGGAGATACAGAAATGAAAAGAAGTAACATAATGAATATTCTCTAGATGATGACAATACACCCTAATGGGAGAGACCCACATAGCCATTCCGCCTGCCCGATTTTTGTCATTTCCCAGTTGTGAGGCTTGAGGATGAACTTACCTTTGATAAATCATTTCTTTGAATGCCACAACGTCAATACCACCAACCACTAATTGAGTTCCCCAAAAATATATTATGGGTATAAAGCAAGAGAAACGAATTTCTCTGCCACCAACATAAATGCATTTGAAGAGATCAACGTACGTGATTGGTTAGGCATACTCTGTCAGACATTCGTCCATACAAGTTGTCCTGGGGTTGGATAAACCGAAGGCACTATCCTTTCAACAGAACAACCCTTGACATACTCTGTCTTCAACGGTCTTCAAATAAATCTCTGACTCATAACGTTTATATCGAATCGAAGTGGAATTTATATTTCCGTCTCTTCGAAAATGATAACGAAAAGGTCTAGATTTGATAGTCGGTTATTTAACTATCAAATATAAGATAAAATAGACAGGTTTAACGCCATTGGATCTGCTAAGACATATTTAAATAATCTTTATCATTTATATTCATATATTAACTTTATAAATATGTTGACCTGAAACGTACTTATTAATTAATCAACAAGACTCTTATTAACAACTTTTACGTAAAAATTTCACCCTCGAGTATATGTTTCATAACTGAAAGATGACATTCAATTCTAACACTCATTTCAGACACAAACTTATACGACTTATCGGATAATAGTGAAATCGTTCAAGTTGGGGTATTTCAATTACCTCTAAGAACTTGAGTCGAAATCATTTATATTGTCAAGATCGTATAAGTTTGATATCCGAAATATTTGACCAACTAGAACTTGTAGATCCATTTGGATTTAATCTTAAATCTATTTCGAAAAAAATGTTGTTGTGCGAACCATTCATCAAATTAACCTGATTATTTTAAATCTTAGATTAGGGGATTTAATTCAAATAAGTCGACATGATTTCCTTTTCTCTTGGTAATCAAATTTTCTTTACGAAGTTACTTAATCAAAAGAATAATTAAGTTAAACACATCACCTCGGATAATTTGTCCAAAGTTTCATAACTATATAAACTTCCCATTATCTTACCAAAACATTTCAAGTTTCTAAACAGCCATCTGTGGAACCCTCTTTTAATGAAACAGATTAATTAAACAATTTTTTATTTAAACCGTTGAATTAAATCAACCTCAAACCATCAGCTTAACTGATTATACTTGACCTCTCCTTTTTAATTAAATTAATAATACTATTGATTTAAAAATAATCCATTTAATTATTTTTCTCACAAACAATAAATATCCAATTATTAAAACTTGTACTTATTTATGAATTGCATTACAAGACTTACAACTTAGCAGTTCCCATGGCATATATCAGTTCTTATACCAAGTAACATTCAACTTGTTATATCTAATTTACTCAAACATACGTAAATACAATGCGATATTTTCTACTGATAACATAACATCTCAGAACTTATAATTGCTGATAAAATACATCAGACTAATAAATAGCAAAACGATGTTTATTTCTGCTAACATAGCGGTTTAACAATCCAATCAATACATAGTGGAACGGTGTTTTAATTCAACTGACAGATGTCAAATATATATATATATATAAAATTACAATTCACATAATTAAACCTAATTTAATTAATTTAATATATTGAATAAACAATTTAGTATTTTACTGAATTACTGATCTATAATTTATACGTTGATTTAGTTCATAATTAAATTAGCATTTATTTTATTATAAACGATTGTTAGAAATGAACCCTAGTTTAATTGCTTAATTAATTCATTTTAAAACAAATTGCTTAAAAATTTATTACTAAGTTGAGTTATTTACATACCCAGTTCGATCGATTATACTCAAGCGAACAACTATCTGTCCAAACATATATTCATGGTTTAACTTAGATATCATATATAACTTAGATTAGAATTTATTTCTTTCCTTTACTATCCTTATTTTCTTATACTAATAAAAATATGGGCCAAGCCCATTCCAGCCCACTATTTACACGCAAAACACCTTGGTCCAAATGGCTCCCCCTTTTCTTTTTTTCTTTTTTTCTGCCACACATATGCAACTTCCCTCTCTCCTATTTCATTCTACTCTTCCCTATCTCTAGTTTTAATTTATCACACCCTTTTTTTATTTATTCATTATTTTGTTACAAACTGGGCTTAGCCGTGATTCACAAAACCATGCCATGCAAAACAGTCTGCACCCAAAACTCCTTGGCCCCTTCTTCCTTTCTATTTCTTCTTTCTCTTATACTTTGTTTTCTTATTTCCAGTTTTTTTTTCAATCTGCACCACTGTGCACCGGTGCACATGCACCGCCGATTTGACCTCCCAACGCCTACTGCACCACCTCCGGCAAATCATTTCGCACCTCCTGATCATCTATAAAGACCCGTAACTTCCTCCGTAAGGAAAGCGCGGATAGTTCGAGAACAAGCCATAGAAAAACGCAGACGGAAGAACATTTCATTGTATATTACAACAATTCATCAGAATACAAGAATATACAGAGTATAAATAAATATTACACATTCGATAAATATCAGAGATTACAATACATTACATAGCAGCGGAAAATAATACAATACACAACTAGAAGTAATACACGGATACAAAGCTTTCCGAGTATCATTCCAGCTGTAAATCAGGATCATGTGAATATAAATCTGCAAAACCAAAACTACTAGCTGCCCGAGTCAAAATAATGGCACCCAGAGTTTAGGTTAAAACAAATAAACTCCAGGTCAGTCATGGGACTGGTGTGAGAACTAAAACAGTTATTAATCTTTATTTTAAAGTTAGGTAAATCAAGGGACCACGCCGTATAACACGGAACGGGTTTCCTCCTAGGAATACCAGTGCATAAAACAAACAGCGCAATGCTAAACAAAGAAAAATGATGCTATTATAAGACCCAGGTCCCATCACACAATGCAACACAAACCGGAGGATAGGGTTTTACCTTATAATATCCAAAGCATGCTTGATACGTTAAAAACAAATCATTTGATACTATTATAAGTGTATAGTGTCAAAACAATTTCAATCATAAATATCAATCATAGACGGCATGGGTACCATATATCATGTCACCATACTAGGCTCTACAATCTAAACCGCAAAGTCACGTATTTGGAAATTGGATTTCCATCTATGAACCGAGGCCAGGGATCGTCCTCTACCGATTCGAGACAATCTAGCCTACCCTGTCTCAGGCAAGTACTCAGTCAAGCCTTGGATCATCAGGGCCGGTCCACCGATGTGGATTAAACTTAAACCCTGGACACTACATCTCCCCACCCTATGGGGCGTAAATGAGCCAACGAATAACTCCATCGGCTTCACATAGTCACTGATATATCCGAGTCGCCTCGCAATAGCAACGACCACATAAGTCAAACTCATCAGGGCGTGTAAAACCACTGACGCCACTTCTAGCTAGAAAGAAACGCATGCCCTCCCTGATGTCCTCTCCCGTTTCTGGTTCACAACCGGGGTGTGAGGCTCGCGAATTCATGTTACACAAAGCTGTGCTACATAGGCTATGCTTTGATCATCACCCACAAGACTTTGCTTTATAATAGAAGCCTTGATCATATTGCCACTTAGGCATGCCACATAGGCAATTCTCTCCATGCGTTTGATATCCATCAATATATAACCTCTGAGCTCGTACGTCTCAGAGAAGGGCGTTAAGCAAGAGAATAAATTCTCCGCCGCCATACAGATATATATTTAATAGAAATCAATCACACAGACTAAAATCCAATGTCAGACACATAGTCCATTTACAAGTTCGTTCTGGGTCTGAACGAAACCGGAGGCACCTAGTACCTCGTATATCCATCGATCTCCAAGTACGTCTGGACGATCACCAACTGTTTCCATCTTCTTGGGTGTACAGGCCAATCAAGATCATCAATAACCACCCAAACGACGTAAAGACCTCCGGTCTTCGACCACCGTCTTCATTTTCGACTTATCGTCGTTTCAGTTATTCAGAATGGGATAAACCCGGTCTTTCCGAATAACTCGCTTATATAATAAACAAGTCTTACACAAACACAACATACGCCTCATTCCAATTCAGAATATTCTTTTATTCAAATATTCTTATACTTTGGGAAAGGTTCCCATTAATTTTATCAATGATAAATTCTTTAAATTTATTCTTTAATCACCTTTGAATATCAATTCAAACTAGTCGGGATTAGCGAACCACACCGAAGTAATCATTTATTTTATTTCCCAATCCCAACCTAATTATCCCATGAAGTAAAACTGGTTATACTTCATATCTAACACCACGGTGTTATCGGTAAATTCAATTACCATTTCACGTTCAAATCTAATTAAAGATTTAACTATCGCCTAGAGCAAAACTGGTGATACTCCATTCTCGATCTTTTCAATCTAATTAAAGATTCATTAAAACTCCACTTAGTTTTAATCTTTAACTGGGTTAAAGAATCAGTGTCATTTAAAACCCGGTTCACGATAAACCCAAAATCACATTCCATTGATTATCGGGTTAAAGAACAAGTGTTATTTGAAACGCTGTTCACGATAAACCCAAAAATCAACACCAATTCAATTCCAATTAAATATTATTTAATTGGTACTCTTCATTAAATCTAAATAAAAAGATTTAATCTGTAATGACCCGGGATTTCGGCCAACTAATTTTAAATATTTAAAATGGATTTAAATATTGAGTTGAGAAAATAAATGAATTTTTAAATTGAATTATCGATTTATAATCGATATACGATTTATTTCGAATATATTTATCGAAATACGAGAGCTGTAATAATTCAATTCGAATTTAAAACGAAGACAAATTAATTCAAATAATTTTTTTAGAATTTTGTTTTGAATTTATAAACGATAATATTAAATTTTTATCGGAGAAATAAATTGTTTTGAAATTAAATTTATATCTGTTTGGGATGATCGAATTGGACATCGTAACCTATCCAAGTATGTTCAGAGCAGTGGTATAACGCTAGAAATGTCACTTGTTGGGTTCAGAAAGGAGTTCGCAGTCAAGAAGTATTTTAATTTAAGGATATCAGTTTAATTTAAATTAAAAATAAAATTTACCTAGTTGTGGTCACAAAACAAACCCGTGGTTCCTTTTATCTCCACAAACCAAATTGGCCGATGGACCTTTCCCTTCCACTTCTTTTTATCGCTACTCCCCTTTTATGTATACTTTCATTTTCTTTCTTCTGTTAAAACTAAAAGGGGTCAGAGCTTTCGAATTTAAAAAATAAATGGCCATCCTCTGTTAAACCCAAACCGCTTCCATCTCCTATCGTATAAATCGAAGACCTTTTTCTGAAACCTCGAACCTCGACATCAAACTCGAGGAGGCTGTCGCGATCCACTGTAGCGGAGGGGTTCGACGTAAAGTTGAAGTTGGTTTAGATGGGATCTGGGGTTGCGCGACAGTGAGATATCAGCTAAGGATTTCGATGGATCTTAGGAAAGGTGCGAGGGCAGTTTAGGGCAGATTGACGTTGACCAGCAGGCTCAGATTTCCAGAGAGGGAGAAAGGGTTAGGCGGCTTATAACTGGGTTTCGAATTCACGATAGTGAGAAGCCGTGAGTGGCAGAGGTATTGTGCGATGGAAGAGGAAGCCGAAGTTGATTGGTGCGAAGCTTTCTGGCATTTCCAGTTTTGGGATACAATCGATATAGGATGCTCGAAGAAGGGGGCGAATGGTCTTTGGTGAACTAGAGGTATAAGGCAGTGTTGTTGTGGATTATTGGTTGAAATGGGAAGACTGAAGTTGGATTTACTTAGTGTTCTGCAGTTCATGCAAAAAAAAACAGAATTGGTTCATTTGTTTTGCTTGATGGTTGCAACCTTTACTGTTGACCAAAAGGGAGGAGGATGATTAGGAGATTTAGGTAACAAATTCTATTTTAAATTATTATTTAGTTAAATAAGTAGTTATTCATCTAAATTATTCGAAATATTTTATAAGTGGAAAATTGGATAAGCTATTCGACTAAGAAGTTTAAAAGTAAATAAATGTTAGTTTATTAGTTAAACCAAACCGCAGTTACAAAATTAATTACATACGATTGCGTAATTAATGAAGGGAAATTTGAATTTGTTACAAGGTTAAGTTATGCAAGACAAATCGAGATTTGGAGTCGTAGCTTTGAAGTAAATAAAGCAGAGAATTAAATCGGAATAAATCGTCAAATAAAAACCCTGGTGAGTAAATCTCACTCACATGTTTATTTAGAATTATTTTTATATCGTTAAAGATAATTATTTGTTATGCTTGTTTGAATGTTGTCTGATTGTTTTTAAAATATATATATAGTTATTTAGGATTGGTTGACTATTATATATATATATTGGGTTGATGATTGGTTGGATTCCCGCAGTTTCATTAGCGGATGCCCGCGGTACCATAGCGGATGATTACCCTATACGCCCCACGCTATGATTAGTGGATGACCTTCTATACCGCGATATCCTGCCTCGAAGCAGGATAGGTATTATTTATGTGCTAACATCTGTGGATGCAGGAAAACAGGTTGGAGGAATCCAACTGGATTCCTCAACTATATATATTATCTGTTTGTTGTTTGTTTGATTTCATATATATTCATATATGATGTGTTAAAAATCAAATGATTGAAAATTGGCTGATTTGATTGTTTAAATATCACTGGGGCTTGGGATATTGATTTATAAAAAATATCAAAAAGGGTATTTGAAATTTAAAAGGGGAATTCTATTTTTATAAATAGAATTTGAATTTTAAATGAACTATAGAAAACATTAACTTGTTTGAATATATATGAACGAATATGGAATTTATAAACTTTGTTTATAAATGTAAAGGTGGGTTTTGAATCGAATTTATAAACTTTGTTATAAATAAAGATATGGGATTTGAATTGGATTTATAAACTTTGTTTATAAATAAAAATATGGGATGGGAATCGAATTTATAAACTTTGTTTATAAATGAAGATATGGGATTTGAATTGAATTTTATAAACGTTGTTTATAAATGGAAAGGTGGGATTTGAATTGAAGTTATAAACATTGTTTATAAATAATGCCGAGAATTCAAATGGACTTTAAACTATAGATTTGAATATAGAAATTCAAATGGACTTTAAACTATAGATTTGAATATAGAAATTCAAATGGACTTTAAACTATAGATTTGAATATAGAAATTCAAATGGACTTTAAACTATAGATTTGAATATAGAAATTCAAATGGACTTTAAACTATAGATTTGAATATAGAAATTCAAATGGACTTTAAACTATAGATTTGAATATAGAAATTCAAATGGACTTTAAACTATAGATTTGAATATAGAAATTCAAACGGACTTTAAACTATGGAATTTGAATAATAGAAGCGAATTGGAGTTTGAATATAGAATTCAAACATTAAAAGAGAAATGGACTAAAGAGAAAATTAACAAATTGAGTTAAAACGATTTGGTATAGTTAAATAGATTAGGCAGGTATAGATACAGGAGACAGGTTTGGAATAAAGTATAGAAGTGAAATAAATAGAATGCCCGACAAAAAGGTACGTATTTAATTCATATATGAGATTTTATGCGCCGTATCGGCTAGCCGCTTGGCTTTTTCTTTTTCTTTTAGAGATGAGAAGGACCGGGAAAGCTATTTGAAATTTCCCGATGCTCCCGGTACAAAGGAGGTTATGGCGAATTTTTCCGGGAATTTAAGGAGATAGAATATTTTTAAGATAATTTGATAGTAAGAAATTAACATATCAAAATATATAGAAGTCGATTAGAAAACGAACTTAGAAATAGAATAGTATAATCAAAAAGGAAGTATAAGAATAAAACCTCGTAGGAATAGAAAGAGAAAATATATCTGTGTTTAAAGGTGAATAATCAGTTGTATGGTATTGATTATTCGAGTAAGTAGTCTTGTCTGTTTTGACGTTAAATGTTATTCAGTCAAGGTCTGAGAGGTAACTATACCCCAACTTGGTTGATTTCATGATATACCGATAAGTAGCAAGATTCAGGCTCGAAGATCAATGTGGAATAAGAATTAGTTAAATACTGTATTTGGGTTGTCGTAACGATGTTTTACACAACATCTGTTTTAACCCAAATATGTGTAAAGCTTGGAAATAGAATAATGAATATTTCTAAAGCTAGAAATAAAGGAAGGCGATATTCGGAAATGTTTTCCAAATAACGTAAAAGGCCAATATGGTTATTGAAAATATTTGGTTAACAAATATTGATAAGAAATAGAGAAGAGATTTAATTAATAGGAATATTAATTAAAGGTTCAGTGATTGTTGGATGTTTGGATGAACACTTGTTTTATTCGATAGTTAAATCATCGACTATCGAAACACTTGTTTTTATTCGATAGTTAAATCACAGACTATCGAAGTTTTGACCATCGTTGTCAATATGGAGAGACCGGTTGGATTATTATCCGAAGAACCACTCCATATCGGCAGTAGCGTGCGAATCAGATTATATAAAGATAATCGAAGACGGAGTAGAGTGCAAGGACTTTTTCTATTTATAGAAATAGTGCCTTCGGTTCATCCTGTTCCTGGGTGACTTGTATGGATGAATGTCTGACAGAGTATTTCTAGAAAGGTCACGTACATTGATTTCTTCAACTGTACCAAGAGTGGAAGCGGAGGAGGAAACTTCTTTTAGCTGACACGTAATGTACTGTTGTAGACGTCAATCGGTGATTTGATGGATTTGACGATGTGGCATTCGAAGTGAATATGGCGTGATGATAAAGCGTAGCTTCTAGCCTCATCATCCGGTAAATGACAGAAATCGGGCAAGCAGCATGGCTATGTAGGTCGCACCTATTAGGGTGTAGAATCACCTGATCTAGAGTTTCATTTACTTCTAAAAATCTATTGTCGATGCTGACCCATTCGGGGAAACGGTTGCTGATCCCAATCGTTGGTGATATACATTCGATACACTCAAGCGAAATGAGTGGTCGGTCATGTGTGGCTGAGTTGCAAGATGTTCTTGTTGAACTCGGTGTATTCTCCTCTAGAGATATACCAGCGGAAGGTGATTCCATACCTTGTCATAGTTGGAAATCAAATACCCAATACGTGCTTGCGGTTTATGATTGTATATTATATATGTGGAACGTGAGATGCAAGCGTTCCACTAGATTGTTATCTACTTGATTTAGACATTATTATAATATCAAAAGAGTTTTGATATAAAGATAAATCAAGTGTTTGGATTTTCATAAGGGAAAAACCCGTTCCGTGTTATACGGCGTGGTCTTATGAGATATCATTTAGTTTTCTGAAACTGTTTTAAACTGTTTACTCATACCAGTCCCATGACTGACCCGGAGTTTACTTTGTTGTTTCCCCTAAACTCTTGGGTGCCTAAATTTGTACGGGCAGTCAAGTAGTCGGGAATTTACAGATATACTGGAAGAGCTGGAGCAGGAGGCTTCAGGATCATATAGCTATAGTTATTTCTGCTGTGTTGTAAGTGATGTACTTTGATATTGATGTATATTCAAGTACAGATGTATATTTCAAGTTATGTTATATATATTATATGTTATTCGTTCCGCTGTGAGATTCGTGTTACTCTGATGTTGTGTTCTTCTTCTTCTTCTATTCTAAGTTTCTATCTTATCTTTCCTCACCCTCTAACTTCTTTCTATTAATGGTTCGAATTTCTGTGATATTTGGGGTTGGACTTGTGTTTTTGGTCAGCTCAAATTCTACCGGATTTTCGGGTCATTACAGTTGGTATCAGAGCTTAGGTTGAGCGAATACCTAGGCTTGTTGGAATGTGCTCATTAGAGATAGGATCAGTAGTATCCTAGAATGAGTTGAGTGTATATATATATGAGAGAGCGTATTTGTTATTTGATATAAAAACTATTTTATATTGTGTTGACTAGTCTGTTGAGTGGATTATGAATTTTGGTCGAATCGTGGGACGCCACGATGTCGATAGGAGTTTATAAACACTTGAACAGAAGATTGGACACAATATTGTTTTTAAATGGTTAAGTTGATTGTTAGGAATATAATCGAATTAGATTAAAACTGAAATAGTTATATATAACCAATAGGATTTGTATATGAAATCAAATATACAAATGAGATAAATTGAAATTGAATTCAAACCAGAATTTAGAATTTAAAATCCTGGGAGTTTGGAAAATATTTTTCTAAATGGAGTTTGAAAGAAATATAGCACTGGACTCATTCAGTAGCTGGGAAATAATTCTGATGATGGTCGCAACATCACCAGTGTTCATTTTCGAGTTTCTAAGTGATGAATTGCTGCCTTAGAAAAGTTTTGATGGAAATTTGTTTGAAAGAAACAAGTTGTTTGAAAATTCAAATGTTTTGAATTTGAGATAGATATAAATATATGTATATATTTATATGACTTCAAAGGAATTTTGAAATGGGAAATGGGAATATAGATTTCAAATAGAAGTAAAATAAAGGAATTTGAATATATATATAATTCAAATAGAAGTGAAATAGAATTTGAATTCAAAGGAATTCAAATAGAAATATATGGCTTTGTTGTTGTTGTTGTTGAATTTGAATTCAAAGGAATTCAAATGGATTTGAATAAAGAAAAATCAAATAGAGATTTAAATATTAGAATTCAAATGGAATTTGGTTAAATAGAATTTCAAAGAGAATATAAAGTGGAGGTTGAATATTAGAATTCAAGAAAGTATAAAGTTCGAAATAGAATTTGAATTCAAAGGAGTTAAAATAGAATTTAAATACAAAGGAATTTAAATAGAAATTGAATAAAGGATTTCAAATGAAATTTGAATAAGGGATTTGAAATGGGTTTTTGAATGAAGGATTTCAAATAGAAATTGAAGATAAGAAATTCAAATAGAAATTGAAGATAAGGAAATTGAATTAGAATTTGAATAGAAGAAAATTCAAATAGAAATTGAGTAGAAGGGAATTCAAATGAGTTGGAATAAAGAAATTCAAATGGAATTTGAATATTGTAAATATATAGAATTTCAATTAGAAGTGAAATAGATCGGGAATATTATGTGAAATGGATTTGATACATATTAAAAATATATCAGAATGGAGTTGAATTTATTATAAACAAAGTTAAAACGTTTATATTTATAAATATAATTAAAACGAGCTCGTCATAGCGCGGCAGTTCGTAAATTGGCGATTCGAACTTCAATTTAGTATACAGAACTCAATTGAAGTCAGAATTCTTTGAAACAAGAATCGTCGGGACCGGTTGAACAATAGTTTTCTAATGAAAGAGAAAAATCTGGATTTCGTCGTATAGATTTTGAGTTATGTCAAAATCAAATTTTTAGAAAAGCAGCGCCAGAACCATTATAAACCATAACGGTTTAATTAAATAAACAGAAGGATTTTTAGGAAATAAAATCCGAATTGGCATTAGAAAAATCCAGACTGGAGATATAAAATAAATATGAACTCCAGTGAAGTAAGTGAAATGATTTTTAAGACAAAAATCATATTTTAAATGGTTAAATAGAATTAACTAAATTGGAGAATAATTAGTTAAAGGAATTTTGAATCGAAATTTGGTTTTTGGATAAGTGAAAGGGATTGAGAATTTATATTCGAAATCGAATATATAACTCGAGTTGAAAATATAATTAGATTAGTTTATAATTAAGTTGACATATATTTGAACAAGTGATATTCAAATAAAAAAGGTGAAATCGGCAAAACGGTTAATTAGCAACTAGTTAATGGGAATTTGAATGGTTGAAATTAAATTTAACTTAAGTAAGTTAAATGGATCGAAACAAATAAATTGAGTAAAATCAATGTAAATATGAATTGGGTGTGAATAAAGTAAAAACCAAAAGAGTTAAAAGAAATTGTATTTGTAAATCAAATATAAAGGAAATATATTTGTAAATCAAATTAAAGAGGAAATATATTTGTAACACAAATACAAGGGAAGTTATGTGCAAACGAATAGAAAAAGAGAATATTTGTAAAAACATTTACAAATAGATTAAATGGAAATATTTATTTGTTAAATAAATAGAATGTTATAAATGAGATATTTATTTGTCAAATAAATAGAAATAAATCAAAGAAATATTCAGAAGATGAATAGAAAATGGAAATCTGTTTTTAACGGATAAATAGAAAAGATTAATTTATAAATGACAGTATATAAATTAAATTAAATATTTATCATTTGATAAATGGAATATATAAGTCTGAACTTATATAGAAAAGAGATATTGGTTTTTAACACCGATAATTTTAAATAGATGGGGTACACAACACTTGTATAAGTGAAGTAACGTTATTAAAAAGAGAACATTTATAAAGTGAAGAACCGTTACTAAAAGTAAATCTTTGAATAAACGTTATCCAATAGGAGTTATTCGAATAGGAGAAGTCGATTAGAGTTAGAATAAATCGATTAGAGTAAGAATTAACCAGTTAGAGTTGATCAGTTAGGATTAATCCATAGAGTTAATTGAATATTAGTTATTCAATTAGAATTTATCGAATATTTGTTATTCAGATTTAGAATTAACCAGATAGAGTTAATTGAACATGGTAAATCGAATTAGAATTTAATTGAATTTTAGTATTCAATTAAAATTGATCGAATATAGTTATTGAGATAGAGTTGGTCAAACATAGTTACTCAGGATAAGTGCCATTTCGTACGACTGCTAGCGTAATTCGCAGGGCTGCAGATAGCCTAGGGCGGTCGGATGTTTCCTGGGGGAATCAGGCGTAACCATTGTGATCGCAGCGATCTAGAGTCAAGCGAATGGAGTTAAATCGAATATTAGTTTATTCCAATAGAATTAAAGGAATTATTGAATTTGGTTATTCGGAAGGAGTTATCGATGATTAGTTAATCAAAGGAGTTATCGATTATTAGTAAATCGAAGGAGTTATCGATTATTTGTTAATCTAATTGAGTTATCAATTATAGTTTAATCGAAAAGAGTTATCGATTAGTTTAATCGAAGGAGTTATAGAATATTGGTTATTCGAAGGAGTTAAAGAATATTGGTTATTCGAAGGAGTTATCGAATTTAGTTATTCGATGGAGTTAATCGAAAAGAGTTAAATCCAATAAAGTTAATTGATAAGAGTAAATTGAATAGAGTAAATCGAATATAGTTTATTCGAAGAAAGGTTTTCGACTCTAGTTATTCGAAAGAGACATTATCGAATATAGTTATTCGAAGGGAGGAGCTATCGAATAGGGATCTATTCGAAAAAGGGTTACGTAAGGAAGTTTGAAATGTTGAGTATCAACATAAATAAGTTTTGAAAAGATAAATGGGTTTGTAGCACTTTTTCTACCTTAGCAATTTCGAGGACGAAATTATTTTTAAGTGGGGAAGAATGTAATGACCCGGGATTTCGGCCAACTAATT
The DNA here is from genome assembly GCA_030737875.1 of Allium sativum. Classification (NCBI taxonomy): domain Eukaryota; kingdom Viridiplantae; phylum Streptophyta; class Magnoliopsida; order Asparagales; family Amaryllidaceae; genus Allium; species Allium sativum. The sequence goes on from CM060916.1 coordinate 782,098,269, forward strand.
TTAAATATTTAAAATGGATTTAAATATTGAGTTGAGAAAATAAATGAATTTTTAAATTGAATTATCGATTTATAATCGATATACGATTTATTTCGAATATATTTATCGAAATACGAGAGCTGTAATAATTCAATTCGAATTTAAAACGAAGACAAATTAATTCAAATAATTTTTTTAGAATTTTGTTTTGAATTTATAAACGATAATATTAAATTTTTATCGGAGAAATAAATTGTTTTGAAATTAAATTTATATCTGTTTGGGATGATCGAATTGGACATCGTAACCTATCCAAGTATGTTCAGAGCAGTGGTATAACGCTAGAAATGTCACTTGTTGGGTTCAGAAAGGAGTTCGCAGTCAAGAAGTATTTTAATTTAAGGATATCAGTTTAATTTAAATTAAAAATAAAAATAAAATTTACCTAGTTGTGGTCACAAAACAAACCCGTGGTTCCTTTTATCTCCACAAACCAAATTGGCCGATGGACCTTTCCCTTCCACTTCTTTTTATCGCTACTCCCCTTTTATGTATACTTTCATTTTCTTTCTTCTGTTAAAACTAAAAGGGGTCAGAGCTTTCGAATTTAAAAAATAAATGGCCATCCTCTGTTAAACCCAAACCGCTTCCATCTCCTATCGTATAAATCGAAGACCTTTTTCTGAAACCTCGAACCTCGACATCAAACTCGAGGAGGCTGTCGCGATCCACTGTAGCGGAGGGGTTCGACGTAAAGTTGAAGTTGGTTTAGATGGGATCTGGGGTTGCGCGACAGTGAGATATCAGCTAAGGATTTCGATGGATCTTAGGAAAGGTGCGAGGGCAGTTTAGGGCAGATTGACGTTGACCAGCAGGCTCAGATTTCCAGAGAGGGAGAAAGGGTTAGGCGGCTTATAACTGGGTTTCGAATTCACGATAGTGAGAAGCCGTGAGTGGCAGAGGTATTGTGCGATGGAAGAGGAAGCCGAAGTTGATTGGTGCGAAGCTTTCTGGCATTTCCAGTTTTGGGATACAATCGATATAGGATGCTCGAAGAAGGGGGCGAATGGTCTTTGGTGAACTAGAGGTATAAGGCAGTGTTGTTGTGGATTATTGGTTGAAATGGGAAGACTGAAGTTGGATTTACTTAGTGTTCTGCAGTTCATGCAAAAAAAAACAGAATTGGTTCATTTGTTTTGCTTGATGGTTGCAACCTTTACTGTTGACCAAAAGGGAGGAGGATGATTAGGAGATTTAGGTAACAAATTCTATTTTAAATTATTATTTAGTTAAATAAGTAGTTATTCATCTAAATTATTCGAAATATTTTATAAGTGGAAAATTGGATAAGCTATTCGACTAAGAAGTTTAAAAGTAAATAAATGTTAGTTTATTAGTTAAACCAAACCGCAGTTACAAAATTAATTACATACGATTGCGTAATTAATGAAGGGAAATTTGAATTTGTTACAAGGTTAAGTTATGCAAGACAAATCGAGATTTGGAGTCGTAGCTTTGAAGTAAATAAAGCAGAGAATTAAATCGGAATAAATCGTCAAATAAAAACCCTGGTGAGTAAATCTCACTCACATGTTTATTTAGAATTATTTTTATATCGTTAAAGATAATTATTTGTTATGCTTGTTTGAATGTTGTCTGATTGTTTTTAAAATATATATATAGTTATTTAGGATTGGTTGACTATTATATATATATATTGGGTTGATGATTGGTTGGATTCCCGCAGTTTCATTAGCGGATGCCCGCGGTACCATAGCGGATGATTACCCTATACGCCCCACGCTATGATTAGTGGATGACCTTCTATACCGCGATATCCTGCCTCGAAGCAGGATAGGTATTATTTATGTGCTAACATCTGTGGATGCAGGAAAACAGGTTGGAGGAATCCAACTGGATTCCTCAACTATATATATTATCTGTTTGTTGTTTGTTTGATTTCATATATATTCATATATGATGTGTTAAAAATCAAATGATTGAAAATTGGCTGATTTGATTGTTTAAATATCACTGGGGCTTGGGATATTGATTTATAAAAAATATCAAAAAGGGTATTTGAAATTTAAAAGGGGAATTCTATTTTTATAAATAGAATTTGAATTTTAAATGAACTATAGAAAACATTAACTTGTTTGAATATATATGAACGAATATGGAATTTATAAACTTTGTTTATAAATGTAAAGGTGGGTTTTGAATCGAATTTATAAACTTTGTTATAAATAAAGATATGGGATTTGAATTGGATTTATAAACTTTGTTTATAAATAAAAATATGGGATGGGAATCGAATTTATAAACTTTGTTTATAAATGAAGATATGGGATTTGAATTGAATTTTATAAACGTTGTTTATAAATGGAAAGGTGGGATTTGAATTGAAGTTATAAACATTGTTTATAAATAATGCCGAGAATTCAAATGGACTTTAAACTATAGATTTGAATATAGAAATTCAAATGGACTTTAAACTATAGATTTGAATATAGAAATTCAAATGGACTTTAAACTATAGATTTGAATATAGAAATTCAAATGGACTTTAAACTATAGATTTGAATATAGAAATTCAAATGGACTTTAAACTATAGATTTGAATATAGAAATTCAAATGGACTTTAAACTATAGATTTGAATATAGAAATTCAAATGGACTTTAAACTATAGATTTGAATATAGAAATTCAAACGGACTTTAAACTATGGAATTTGAATAATAGAAGCGAATTGGAGTTTGAATATAGAATTCAAACATTAAAAGAGAAATGGACTAAAGAGAAAATTAACAAATTGAGTTAAAACGATTTGGTATAGTTAAATAGATTAGGCAGGTATAGATACAGGAGACAGGTTTGGAATAAAGTATAGAAGTGAAATAAATAGAATGCCCGACAAAAAGGTACGTATTTAATTCATATATGAGATTTTATGCGCCGTATCGGCTAGCCGCTTGGCTTTTTCTTTTTCTTTTAGAGATGAGAAGGACCGGGAAAGCTATTTGAAATTTCCCGATGCTCCCGGTACAAAGGAGGTTATGGCGAATTTTTCCGGGAATTTAAGGAGATAGAATATTTTTAAGATAATTTGATAGTAAGAAATTAACATATCAAAATATATAGAAGTCGATTAGAAAACGAACTTAGAAATAGAATAGTATAATCAAAAAGGAAGTATAAGAATAAAACCTCGTAGGAATAGAAAGAGAAAATATATCTGTGTTTAAAGGTGAATAATCAGTTGTATGGTATTGATTATTCGAGTAAGTAGTCTTGTCTGTTTTGACGTTAAATGTTATTCAGTCAAGGTCTGAGAGGTAACTATACCCCAACTTGGTTGATTTCATGATATACCGATAAGTAGCAAGATTCAGGCTCGAAGATCAATGTGGAATAAGAATTAGTTAAATACTGTATTTGGGTTGTCGTAACGATGTTTTACACAACATCTGTTTTAACCCAAATATGTGTAAAGCTTGGAAATAGAATAATGAATATTTCTAAAGCTAGAAATAAAGGAAGGCGATATTCGGAAATGTTTTCCAAATAACGTAAAAGGCCAATATGGTTATTGAAAATATTTGGTTAACAAATATTGATAAGAAATAGAGAAGAGATTTAATTAATAGGAATATTAATTAAAGGTTCAGTGATTGTTGGATGTTTGGATGAACACTTGTTTTATTCGATAGTTAAATCATCGACTATCGAAACACTTGTTTTTATTCGATAGTTAAATCACAGACTATCGAAGTTTTGACCATCGTTGTCAATATGGAGAGACCGGTTGGATTATTATCCGAAGAACCACTCCATATCGGCAGTAGCGTGCGAATCAGATTATATAAAGATAATCGAAGACGGAGTAGAGTGCAAGGACTTTTTCTATTTATAGAAATAGTGCCTTCGGTTCATCCTGTTCCTGGGTGACTTGTATGGATGAATGTCTGACAGAGTATTTCTAGAAAGGTCACGTACATTGATTTCTTCAACTGTACCAAGAGTGGAAGCGGAGGAGGAAACTTCTTTTAGCTGACACGTAATGTACTGTTGTAGACGTCAATCGGTGATTTGATGGATTTGACGATGTGGCATTCGAAGTGAATATGGCGTGATGATAAAGCGTAGCTTCTAGCCTCATCATCCGGTAAATGACAGAAATCGGGCAAGCAGCATGGCTATGTAGGTCGCACCTATTAGGGTGTAGAATCACCTGATCTAGAGTTTCATTTACTTCTAAAAATCTATTGTCGATGCTGACCCATTCGGGGAAACGGTTGCTGATCCCAATCGTTGGTGATATACATTCGATACACTCAAGCGAAATGAGTGGTCGGTCATGTGTGGCTGAGTTGCAAGATGTTCTTGTTGAACTCGGTGTATTCTCCTCTAGAGATATACCAGCGGAAGGTGATTCCATACCTTGTCATAGTTGGAAATCAAATACCCAATACGTGCTTGCGGTTTATGATTGTATATTATATATGTGGAACGTGAGATGCAAGCGTTCCACTAGATTGTTATCTACTTGATTTAGACATTATTATAATATCAAAAGAGTTTTGATATAAAGATAAATCAAGTGTTTGGATTTTCATAAGGGAAAAACCCGTTCCGTGTTATACGGCGTGGTCTTATGAGATATCATTTAGTTTTCTGAAACTGTTTTAAACTGTTTACTCATACCAGTCCCATGACTGACCCGGAGTTTACTTTGTTGTTTCCCCTAAACTCTTGGGTGCCTAAATTTGTACGGGCAGTCAAGTAGTCGGGAATTTACAGATATACTGGAAGAGCTGGAGCAGGAGGCTTCAGGATCATATAGCTATAGTTATTTCTGCTGTGTTGTAAGTGATGTACTTTGATATTGATGTATATTCAAGTACAGATGTATATTTTAAGTTATGTTATATATATTATATGTTATTCGTTCCGCTGTGAGATTCGTGTTACTCTGATGTTGTGTTCTTCTTCTTCTTCTATTCTAAGTTTCTATCTTATCTTTCCTCACCCTCTAACTTCTTTCTATTAATGGTTCGAATTTCTGTGATATTTGGGGTTGGACTTGTGTTTTTGGTCAGCTCAAATTCTACCGGATTTTCGGGTCATTACATAATCTTTTTCTCAACTGGGCTTAAGAACAGTGTTAATGAAGACACCATTCACGACAAACCCAAATCACATTTGATATTAAATACAAGGCTCTGAATAGAAAATATATCGGCTTATATTCAATATCAAATTCTACAAACAACAAATATTCTATCGGAAATAACGATATAAATATCTTTCAAATTTCCATAACAATATCTGTATAATCACGAAATCCAACATCAAAATATTACAAAGACGATTTCGATTCAATTCCATTCCAATTCAATTATTGAAAATTCTGGTTACTTTTAAAACCATTTCAAATCCACTTTATTTATTTTAAAAATAAATAGAATTATAATTCTAGTTCAAAACTAGTTCATTTCGACAAAAATCTATTTTTATCTTATCAAATATGCAGTTTTTCATCCCAATTCTTCACAAATCATTTCTTATGATTTTACACAAATTATTGATATTTTTAATAATTTTATCAAGGCCCGTACAGTCGATTTCCATCAACGGCCATCGAACTGCATTTACAACGACCTTTTCCAAATTTGATTTGGACAGAATTCCAAATCCAACCATTAGATTTCAAATTTCTAATATTCGTTAGAAAGCTCTTTTCGATACGAACCCCATGGTTCCAGTTTTAGGAGAATCCGACGGTCGGATCTCTCGCAATGTCCGTTCGAAGTCAATGGTCGAAATTCGCGAACTACCGCGGCGCGGCGTGTTCTATTCAGTCCATTATATTATATATCTAATATATATAATATATTCTTCATTGATTTCGTTTTAAAACGTATTTTATAAATTGTTTTAAATTCGTTTTCAAAACGATTTCAACTTCATATTCAATTTCTAATCACAATTGAATATTCCAATATAAATTCGTTTTAATTTCATTTCAAAACGAGATTTAGTTATGAAAGAAGTAACTTAGGCGCTAATCATTATGGTGACATGGCTGACTTTAGTGAGTTTATAGGGGAGTGTGAGTTGATTGACCTTCCCCTTGCCAATAGAAAGTTCACTTGGTCTGACGGCAGATCTCCTCCGACGCTTGTGAAACTTGACCGTTTTTTCATTAACGCCCATTTTGAGGATCTTCATCCTTTAACTTCTCGAAAAGGCTTATCTTCGATTATCTTTGACCATTGCCCTGTTGTGTTGGATTAGGGAGACGACGTTAGGAAAAAGCCTTTTTTTAGGTTTGAAAAAACGTGGTGCCTGGAAGATAACTTTGATGATTTTCTATATAATAAATGGTCTGAAATGGAGGTGAGTGGCGATGCAGCGAGAGTTCTAAGTACTAAACTCAAGTTTTTGAGGAAATTTCTTAGAAAATGGAATATTGAGGAGTTTTGTCAAATCATAATAAAAAAGGAGACGATTGAAAAATTGATTCTTGAACTTAATATACTGGACGAAGAGAGAGGACTCGATACTGTTGAAAGAGAATTGCTTCAGCAATGAGAGAGAGAACTCAACAAAGTCCTGGATCAAGAAGAGATTTTCTGGAGACAGCGTTCCAGATCTCAGTGGCTGAAGGAAGGGGATAGAAATACTGCGTATTTTCATAAAGTTGCTAATGGTATACGGCGCACCAATTTGATACACAGTATTTGGAAAGATGGAGTGGAGATTAGTGAACAACAACTTTTGAGTGATACTTTCACTGAATATTATGAAAGTATCTTTGGTGCTCGGATAGAGAACCGCATTTCTGTTGATTGGCGCAAATTGTATCCTGATGTGGTTGATCTCTCGGACATTGCAAGTGATTTTTCTGAAGACGAAATACTTAATGCTCTGAAGGAGATGCCTGGCGACAAAGCACCTGGGCTTGATGGTTTTCCTACCTTTTTCTTCAAACGCTACTGGGGCATGTTGAAATATGACGTATTGAGTTTGTTTGATGAGTTTCACAAAGGCTCTTTAAGGTTAGATTTGATTAGTTACGCTAATGTGGTTTTAATCCCCAAAAAGGAAGGTGATGTTTCTGCCGCTGACTTTAGACTGATTAGCCTTCTTAACACTAGTTTCAAACTAATCACGAAGGTGTTGGCTAATAGGCTGAAAACTAAGTTGGATACGTTGATTGACAAGTCCCAAACTGCTTTTATCAAAGGAAGAAACATTCTTGATGGTGCTGCGTTGGTTGGTGAAGTGATTTCCCATTGTGATAGATTTGATGTCCTTTGTGCTATTCTCAAGTTGGACTTCGCCAAAGCTTTTGACATTGTTGACTGGCGATTTATGATTGAAGTGCTGAAGGCGAGAGGCTTCCCCACCAAGTGGATTGAATGGATTTCTATGATTCTTTCATCAAGTAGATCTAACATTTGTGTCAATGGAGTTGCTGGCTATACTATCCACTCCAAGCGTGGTCTGAGACAGGGCGACCCACTCTCCCCTCTTCTTTTTGATTTGACGGCAGATGTCTTTTCAAAAATTATGAAGCTGGGCTGTGAAAATGGGATTCTTAGCGGCTTTGGTTGGGGGCATCAATTCTCTGCAATACGCTGACGATACTATCATTTTTAGCAAACCAGACTGTAAATACCTTGCTGCACTTAAATTTATTCTTTATGCTTTTGAAAGCTTATCTGGTTTAAAAATTAATTTTCATAAGAGCAGTGTTTACACGTTGGGTTGTAGTGATGATTTACGCAGGTCATGTGCTGAGATGTTTAATTGCAAGGCAGATGGTTTTCCTTTGAACTACCTGGGTATGTGCATCCGCCCCAAGAAATTAATGAAGAAAGACTGGCAGCACTTGATAGAGAAGGTGGACACTAGACTGGCGAGGTGGAAAGGCAACTCGCTATCAAGAGCTGATCGTCTCGTGCTTGTCAATTCTGCTCTGTCGTCAATTCCGTTGTACTGGATGTCCTTCTACCAACTTCCTGGTTGGGTGCTGGAGAAGATTGATGCAATTCGTCGTAATTTTTTCTGGACTGGTACTAAAGCGACGAAGAAACTTAGTTGTTTGATTTCTTGGGATCAAGTTTGCAAGTCTAAAGAGCAAGGTGGACTCGATGTCATTAACTTGAAGACAATGAATCGTGCTTTACTTTGTAAGTGGTTGTGGTTAATGATCTCTGACAAGCACGCTTTATGGAAAGAATGGATTATCAGTACATGTTATAATGGCAATTTTAGTTGGAATACTGATTTCTCATTATGCTCCATGTTTTGGCGCAATGTTATGGCTCATGCACAATGGATGAAGCTGGGTACTAAGATCGTGGTGAAGAATGGACGCAACACATCATTTTGGTTAGACAGCTGGCTAAGTAATGTCCCTTTCTGTCTGAAGTTTCCTGAGCTTTTTTGTATTGCACGCAACAAAAATTTCACTGTTAGAGAGATGTACGATATTGAAGCATCGGGCTGCAAATGGAGACTGCCTTTTTCGAGGCTGGTGGCTAGTAATGCATTGACTCAGTTATGCAGCTTGTTTGTTTTGCTTGAAGGGGTGACTTTAACTAATGAGAGGGATGAATTTATTTGGATGTTGGAAGGAGAAAGAAAGCTGTTTAGCGTTCGAAGCATCTACAAGTTGTTCAACTTTGCTGGGATTAGGAGGCTGGGGTTCGAACTGATGTGGCAGTTCAAAGTCCCTGACAAAGTTAAAATTCATATGTGGATTGTGATACATGGTAGATTGAACACGGTTAGCAGAATTCGTCAAAGAGGCGTGTACGTTATGGGTGGCTGTGTATTTTGTGGTTGCGATGAGGAGGACTATCATCATCTCTTTTTGGCTTGTGACTTTGCTTTTTACATTTGGACGAAATGTTTGGTTGCGCTTAACCTTGATTTGCACTGGAGCGACTTCATTGCTGACCAGTTTGAATTTTGGCACAACATTTACCCGACCTTGCATGCTTCTCATGATAGTTTTCTTTTTGCTTTGCTGAATTTTGTTTACATTTGGTTGCTTTGGGATGAACGTGATTCCAGAAAATTTAACCATAAACTGAAAGCCCCTAATAGTATCATTTACTCTATTCTCAATTTTGTCTATGACTGGGCAGGCACGGAGCGCAAGGGGAAGATTGAAAGCATTGCTGACCGTGTGCGCAAGCGGATGCGGTGCATTACTGGTCCACGAATTGATGGGGATTTTCACTGGATTTGTATTTTGCTGTCATGTATTTTGCTGTATAATGTAAATTATGATGCTTAGTTTCTTTTTATCAGGCTGTACTGTCACTGGGTTGTAGCGATGGCCTGTTTTTTTGGTTGTATATATGTTGTACATACACGTACTGCTACTTTATGGAATATATATTAGGCGTGAATCATGCTGATTCACTACCTTTTCCTTCAAAAAAAATTTCATTTCAAAACGATTTCAATTTAATTCGAATTTCAATTCATTTCAATCTAATTCGAATTCATTTTTATTCAATTTCAATTCGGATTCATTTCTATTCAATTTCAATTCGAATTCATTTCTATTCAATTTCAATTCGAATTCATTTCTATTCAATTTCAATTCGAATTCATTTCTATTCAATTTCAATTCGAATTCATTTCTATTCAATTTCAATTCGAATTCAATTCTATTCAATTTCAATTCGAATTCATTTCTATTCAATTTCAATTCGAATTCAATTCTATTCAATTTATCAGATTTTGAAATCACTTTCGATATTCATTGAAAAATGAATAAAATCGATATAAATATCGTTCACGTCAAAATGGATTCAATCTAATCAACAAGCGCTTCATATATTTCTATTTTCAAATATTCTATTTCACATATTTCTATTTCAAATATTTCTACTCAAATATTTCTATTTCAAATATTTCTATTCGAACTGGAATGAGGCCCAATCAATTACCATATAATGTTAATTATATGGATTTTCTGCAACACATGTATACAATAACAACGATGAATAATCAACCATCATCCAAAGTGCATTCTACATTGTATAAGCATCAAATATAAATATTTAATGCTCATAACAGTCTGTCCATCAATCAATCGACATACAGCTAATTATTGGGACTAGTGTATGTCTTATATCATCCCAATACCTGTGTGGGGTTTTCAAACAATCAAACACAGATTTTATTCGTGCAGTTGGGCGATGTGTAAAATTTATCGTCCCAATCAATATCAGTCAAATGTATGTATATAAACAAATCGTCTGATTTGTTTATATTTATTTCATTTTAAATACACGTTAAAAATTCTATTTATTTTTAACTATAAAATATTTTCCACTATAAAATATTTTATTTCATTTCACATCACATCACACAATCAACTACACATCAAAATCAAACAAATAAGCATACAAGCCGTCCATGGTCTGTGGACGACGGGTGTCGGGTGCTGCTAAACACCGTCTGCATCCTAGTATATATTTTAACTAGAAAATTAAATAAAAAGTAAGAAGTTCTCACCCAAGCTATACCAAACGCCTCGACACTTCTACTGAAGAAAATCTTCATCGTGCCTACCCTTCATCACTTTCGCCCCCCGTATTCACTACATATATAAAAATCAAATTTTTATCTTCACTTTGTTATAAAAATTATATTTTTATATTGCTATTCTCCTAATAAAGATTATATTTTTACCTTCTCTATATTATAAAAATTATATTTTTATTAGATCTATAATATAAAAACCATATTTTAAATCTCTCCATATAATAAAAATCATATTTTTATTCTCTACATATAATAAAAATCATATTTTTATTCTCTACATATAATAAAAATCATATTTTTATTATCTTTCTTATATAAAAATTATATTTTTATTCTTTCTATAATATAAAAATTTCGCCTTTCTACTAATAAAAATATCACCTTTCCCTAATTAAAAATTAAACCTTTCTTTATATTAAAAATCAAATCTTTGTTTACAATAAAAATTTAAATCTTCATGTCATAAAAAATCTAAATTTTCTTAATATAAAACTTGCATCTTTCTTAAGAAAAATCATTACTTTAATTTTTAGTTTTAAAGAAAATAAATAATGAAAACAAAACTGAAATAAATAAATTTTACCTTTATTTTGAAAGAAAAGGGGGGAGGATCCATCATCGTCGGAGGTCTTCAAGGGGGAGGTGGTGAAGGTGCGGCGTCGGAGTTGGAAAGTGGCAGGGGAGCGCGACTGGGTGGTCGGGCGGGTCATCGGTGGCGGGGTTTGGGGGTTTCAGGGGGGCGTCGGGTTTGTAACAGCGGAGGGGAGGAGTGGTGAAGGCCTGAGGCGGCGTTGGAGGAGGGCGGAGGCTGGAGGCGGTCGCGCGAACAAGCGGCGGTGGTGGGTGCTCCCTGGTGCGGTGGCGAATTGCGATTTCCCCCTTTCCCCTTTTTTTATTTCATTCGATTTGAATGAGCAGGGGGCGTTGACCGTGTATGAGGGAGAAAAGGGGAGGGGCCAACCCTATATAATTATTATATTTAATTAATTTAAATTCAAAAAGTCTAATTTTATTTCGAAATCAAAACGAGACCCACCACTTGTCGTCCCTAGCTAATTACCCCCATTCCGAACTCAATGGGATATGTATCGTAAGCTCATTCGATCGTTTCGATCAGTTTTCGTTTAAATCAAAATTTAACTCTATATACTGAATTTAAACGCACATTTCAATTTACCTGTGTCGCATACGAACTCGAAAAATTCCTGAGAAATATTTTCTAGCCTCGTATTGACGATACGGTCCTAACAAAACTAGTTTCGTCAAATTCTGAGACCTTTTGAAAAATGGCCATTTTCCAGTCGATTAAAATCAACTGAAACTGGTCAAACGCGTTTTCCTTTGCCATGCTCACATATTAATTCGAAAAATTACGAAATTTGAAACCTAGCAATAACTTGACATCATGGATCCAACAAAAGTGGTTTTGTCGAAACTCGAGGTCGTTTGCAAAATGGTCATTTTTAAGGGCCGAAATTCCACAGCGACTATTCTGAAATTTCAAATGGACATAACTTTTTAACCCCGCTATGAAATTTCAATTTTTCTGATTCGTTGGAAAGATATTATCAATTAGATTCAAATATTTTTTGTTTCACTAAAATCCGGTTTATTTTGAATCCTGTACATTCATTTGAAATTTGAAATCGAATTATCGAACTACCGCGCCATTTTCAATTTCTTTTATATATATATAAATAAATATTTATATTCTAACGTCGAGCTATATAAATATATACATTCTAATTCCATTCGAAATAAATTTTTCGTCGTTAATATTTAAAATAATTTATTTTAAATAATCAAAATTCGCTAAAATTGCCAAAATAAAAATTTTAAATTGGCTCGGATTTTCGGGTTATTAAAATCTCCCCCACTTAAAACTTTTCGTCCCCGAAAAGGAACGAAGTCGAAAGTTGTTTCACAAATCAACTCAACTTTCAGTATTTTCCTTACGGCTTAAGTTCTTCAACTTTTCAGTTTCAAAGAACTTTTCAAATTTTTCAAAAATTTGGCTAACACCCTAAATTTTCGAAAAATTTCGCCATAACCTCCCCTGCACCGGGGACTTCGGGATATTTCATATAGCCTCCCATGGCCTTCTTCAATCCAAAAGAAAAAGCTAAGTGGCTAGCCAATAAACTCATAAAATCATCATCACCCAAACAAAACAGTAAATTATGGTAAACATGTACCTATTTGTCGGGCAAATAATTTTATTTCTCTGCTCTAGCCTCCTTGCTATGACCTGTTCAATGTAAGTACATGTATATGCAAGCAAATGCGACAAATTTTCAATACAATTCACTTTTTGGTTCAATTTGGCTAAAGGTTCAACATTTAATTAATCAAACAGTAATCAGACAACAAAACCATCAATCAATTAGTGATTATCTTTTCAAATTCATAACTTTGATTTATAGTCAAAAATCACATTTTTGATGCCAAATCACAACAATAAGCCCTATCTAATTTCGGTTCTCACACCAGTCAATAGGAAATATATAGAAATCTCACTTTCGTCACTCGAACATAAATTCTGATGATGATCGATCAATCATCAGAATCATCTCCGGGCGACTACAGTGTGATCCTATATTTACCCAATATATTAAAATTTCGAATACACGCGGATCAGACGTATAAGCAAAATCTATATATATTGGATAGTCCAAATCAATATAAATAAATAATCAAATACGAATAATTGATTTAAATTTTCAAAACAAAAATTGTTTTCCTTTTAAAAATATACTCTTCACACTCGTTCTAGGATACTACTGATCCCATCTCTAACGATTCATTCCCATTGGATATTACTAATCCAATATCTGATGAATTCTTTCATTCAGTTCTAACGTGTCTTGTTCTCTGAGCTTTGTAAACCAAAACTCTGATACCAACTATAAAGACCCGTAACTTCCCCGGTAAGGAAAGCGCGGATACTTCGAGAACAAGCCACAGAAAAACGCAGATGGAAGAACATTTCATTGTATATTACAACAATTCATCAGAATACAAGAATATACAGAGTATAAATCAATATTACACATTCGATAAATATCATAGATTACAATACATTACATAGCAGCGGAAAATAATACAATACACAACTAGAAGTAATACGCGGATACAAAGCTTTCCGAGAATCATTCTAGCTGTAAGTCAGGATCCTGTGAATATAAATCTGCAAAACCAAAACTACTAGCTGCCCCTGTCAAAATAAGGGCACCCAGAGTTTAGGTTAAAACAATAAACTCCAGGTCAGTCATGGGACTGGTGTGAGAACTAAAACAGTTATTAATCTTTATTTTAAAGTTAAGTAAATCAAGGGACCACGCCGTATAACACGGAACGGGTTTCCTCTCAGGAATACCAGTGCATAAAACAAACAGCGCAATGCTAAATAAAGAAAAATGATGCTATTATAAGACCCAGGTCCCATCACACAATGCAACACAAACCGGAGGATAGGGTTTTACCTTATAATAGCCAAAGCATGCTTGATACTTAAAAAACAAATCATTTGATACTATTATAAGTGTATAGTGTCAAAACAATTCAATCATAAATATCAATCATAGACGGAATGGGTACCATATATCATGTCTCCATACTAGGCTCTACAATCAAAACCGCAAAGTCATGTATTTGGAAATTGAATTTCTATCTATGAACCGAGGCCAGGGATCGTCCTCTACCAATTCGAGACAATCTAGCCTACCCTGTCTCAGACAAGTACTCAGTCAAGCCTTGGATCATCAGGGCCGGTCCACCGATGTGGATTAAACTTAAACCCTGGACACTACGTCTCCCCACCCTATGGGGCGTAAATGAGCCAACGAATGACTCCATCGGCTTCACATAGTCACCGTTATATCCGACGCGCCTCGCAACAGCAACGACCACATAAGTCAAACTCGTCAAGGCGTGTAAAACCACTGACGCCACTTCTAGCTAGAAAGAAACGCATTCCCTCCCTGATGTCCTCTCCTGTTTCTGGTTCACAACCGGGGTGTGAGGCTCGCGAATTCATGTTACACAAAGCTGTGCCACACAGGCTGTGCTTTGATCATAACCCACAAGACTTTGCTTTTCAACAGAAGCCTTGATCATATTGCCACTTAGGCATGCCACACAGGCAATTCACTCCATGCGTTTGGTATCCATCAATATATAACCTCTGAGCTCATACGTCTCAGAGAAGGGCGTTAAGTAAGAGAATAAATTCTCCGCCGCCAAACAGATATATATTTAATAGAAATCAATCACACAGACTAAAATCCAATGTCAGACACACAGTCCATTTACAAGTTCGTTCTGGGTCTGAACGAAACCGCAGGCACCTAGTACCTCGCATATCCATCGATCTCCAAGTACGTTTGGACAATCACCAACTGTTTCCATCTTCTTGGGTGTACATCCCAATCAAGATCATCAGTAACCACCCAAACGACGTAAAGACCATCAGTCTTCGACCAACGTCTTCATCTTCGACTTATCATCGTATCAGTTATTCAGAATGGGATAAACCCGGTCTTTCCGAATAACTCGCGTATATAATAAACAAGTGTTACACAAACACAACATATGCCTCATTCCAATTCAGAATATTCTTTTATTCAAATATTCTTATACTTTGGGAAAGGTTCCCATTAATTTTATCAAAGATAAATTCTTTAAATTTATTCTTTAATCACCTTTGAATATCAATTCAAACTAGTCGGGATTAGCTAACCACACCGAAGTAATCATTTATTTTATTTCCCAATCCCAACCTAATTATCCCTGAATTAAAATTGGTTATACTACATATCTAACACAACGGTGTTATTGGTAAATTCAATTACCATTTCACGTTCAAATCTAATTAAAGATTTAACTATCGCCTGGAGCAAAACAGGTGATACTTCATTCTCGATCTTTTCAATCTAATTAAAGATTCATTAAAACTCCACTTAGTTTTAATCTTTAACTGGGTTAAAGAATCAGTGTCATTTGAAACCCGGTTCACGATAAATCCAAAATCGCATTCCATTAATTATCGGGTTAAAGAACAAGTGTTATTTAAAACACTGTTCAGATAAACCCAAAAATCAACACCAATTCAATTCCAATTAAATATTATTTAATTGGTACTCTTCATTAAATCTAAATAAAAAGATTCAATCTTTTTCTCAACTGGGCTTAAGAACAGTGTTAATGAAGACACCATTCACGACAAACCCAATTCACATTTGATATTAAATACCAGGCTCTGAATAGAAAATATATTGGCTTATATTCAATATCAAATTCTACGACCAACAAATATTCTATTGGAAATAACGATATAAATATCTTTCAAATTTCCATAACAATATCTGTATAATCACGAAATCCAACATCGAAATATTCCAAAGACGATTTCGATTCAAATCCATTCCAATTAAATTATTGAAAATTCTGGTTACTTTTAAAACCATTTCAAATCCACTTTATTCATTTTAAAAATAAATAGAATTATAATTCGAGTTCAAAACTAGTTCATTTCGATAAAAATCTATTTTTATCTTTTCAAATATGTAGTTTTTCATTTTCAATTCTTCACAAATCATTTCTTATGATTTTACACAAATTATTGATATTTTTAATAATTTTATCAAGGCCCGTACAGTCGATTTCCATCAACGGCCATCGAACTGCACTTACAGCGACCTTTTCCAAATTTGATTTGGACATAATTCCAAATCCAACCGCTAGATTTCAAATTTCTACTAATCGTTAGAAAGCTCTTTTCGATACGAACCCCACGGTTCCTGTTTTAGGAGAATCCGATGGTCGGATCTCCCGCAATGTCCGTTCGAAGTCAATGGTAGAAATTCGCGAACTGCCGCGGCGCGGCGCGTTCTATTCAGGCCATTATATTATATATCTAATATATATAATATATACTTCATTGATTTCCTTTTAAAACGTATTTTATAAATCGTTTTAAATTCGTTTTCAAAACGATATCAACTTCATATTCAATTTCTAATCATAATTGAATATTCCAATATAAATTCGTTTTAATTTCATTTCAAAACGATTTCAATTCAATTTCAATTTAATTCGAATTTCAATTCATTTCAATTAATTCGAATTCATTTTTATTCAATTTCAATTCGGATTCATTTCTATTCAATTTCAATTCGAATTCATTTCTATTCAATTTCAATTCGAATTCATTTCTATTCAATTTCAATACAAATTCATTTCTATTCAATTTCAATTCGAATTCATTTCTATTCAATTTCAATTCGAATTCAATTCTATTCAATTTCAATTTGAAATCATTTCTATTCAATTTCAATTCGAATTCAATTCTATTCAATTTATCAGATTTTGAAATCACTTTCGATATTCATTGAAAAATGAATAAAATCGATATAAATATCGTTCGCGTCTAAATGGCGTCAATCTAATCAACACGGCTTCATATATTTCTATTTTCAAATATTCTATTTCACATATTTCTATTTCAAATATTTCTATTCAAATATTTCTATTTCAAATATTTCTATTCAAAACTGGAATGAGGCCCAATCAATTACCATATAATGTTAATTATATGGATTTTCTACAACACATGTATACAATAACAACGATGAATAATCAACCATCATCCAAAGTGCATTCTACACTGTATAAGCATCAAATATAAATATTTAACGCTCATAACAGTTTGTCCATCAATCGATCGACATACAGCTAATTATTGGGACTAGTGTATGTCATATATCATCCCAATACCCGTATGGGGTTTTCAAACAATAAAACACAAATTTTATTCATGTAGTTAGGCGATGTGTAAAATTTATCTTCCCAATCAATATCAGTCAAATGTGTGTATATAAACAAATCGTCCGATTTTTTATATTTATTTCATTTTAAATACACGTTAAAAATTCTATTTATTTTTAAATATAAAATATTTTCCACTATAAAATATTTTATTGCATTTCACATCACATCACACAATCAACTACACATCAAAATCAAACAAACAAGCATACAAGCCGTCAATGGTCTTTGGACGACGGGTGTCGGGTGCTACTAAACACCGTCTGCATCCTAGTATATATTTTAACTAGAAAATTAAATTAAAAGTGAGAAGTTCTCACCCAAGCTATACCAAACGCCTCGACACTTCTACTGATGAAAATCTTCATCGTGCCTGCCCTTCATCACTTTCGTCCCCCGTATTCACTACATATACAAAAATCAAATTTTTATCTTCACTTTGTTATAAAAATTATATTTTTATATTGCTATTCTCCTAATAAAGATTATATTTTTAACTACTCTATATTATAAAAATTATATTTTTATTAGATCTATAATATAAAAACCATATTTTAAATCTCTCCATATAATAAAAATCATAATTTTATTCTTTACATATAATAAAAATCATATTTTTATTATCATACTTATATAAAAATTATATTTTTATTCTTTCTATAATATAAAAATTTCGCCTTTCTACTAATAAAAATATCGCCTTTTCCTAATTAAAAATTAAACCTTTCTTTACATTAAAAATCAAATCTTTGTTTACAATAAAAATTTAAATCTTCATGTCCTAAAAAATCTAAATTTTCTTAATATAAAACTTGCATATTTCTTAAGAAAAATCATCACTTTAATTTTTAGTTTTAAAGAAAATAAATAATGAAAACAAAACTGAAATAAAATGAAATAAATAAATTTTACCTTTATTTTGAAAGAAAACGGGGGAGGATCCATCAACATCGGAGGTCGTCAGGGGGTTGAAGGTGCGGCGTCAGAGTTGGCAAGTGGCAGGGGAGCGCGACTGGGTGGTCGGGCGGGTCATCGGTGGCGGGGTTTGCGGGTTTCAGGGGGGCGTCGGGTTCGTAGCAGCAGAGGGGAGGAGTGGTGAAGGCCCGAGCCGGCGCTGGAGGAGGGCGGAGGCTGGAGGCGGGTGCGAACGAGGGGCGGTGGTGGGTGCTCCCTGGTGCGATGGCGAATTGCGATTTCCCACTTTCCACTTTTTTTTTATTTCATTCGATTTAAATGAGCAGGAGGCATTGATCGTGTATGAGGGAGAAAAGGGGAGGGGCCAACCCTATATAATTATTATATTTAATTAATTTAAATTCAAAAAGGCTACTTTTTATTTCGAACTCAAAACGAGACCCACCGCCTGTCGTCCCTAGCTAATTACCCCCATTCTGAACACAATGGGATATGTATCGTAAGCTGATTCGATCGTTTCGATCAGTTTTCGTTTAAATCAAAATTTAACTCTATATATTGAATTTGAACGCACATTTCAATTTACCGGGGTCACATACTAACTCTAAAAATTCCAGAAAAATAATTTCTAGCCTCAAATTGACGATACGGTCCTAACAAAACTAGTTTCGTCAAATTCTGAGACCGTTTGAAAAATGGCCATTTTCCAGTCGATTAAAATCAACTTAAACCGGTCAATCGCGTTTTCCTTTGCCATGCTCACATATTGATTCGAAAATTACGAAATTTGAAACCTAGCAATAACTTGACATCACGGATCCAACAAAAGTGGTTTCGTCAAAATCCGAGGTCGTTTGCAAAATGGACATTTTTAAGGGCTGAAATTCCATAGCGACTATTCTGAAATTTCAACTGGACATAACTTTTTAACCCCGCTATGAAATTTCAATTTTTCTGATTCGTTGGAAAGATATTATCAATTAGATTCAAATATTTTTGGTTTCACTAAAATCCGGTTTATTTTGAATCCTGTACATTCATTTGAAATTTGAAATCGAATTATCGAACTACCGCGCCATTTTCAATTCCTTTTATATATATAAATAAATATTTATATTCTAACGTCGAGCTATATAAATATATACATTCTAGTTCCACATGAAATAAATTTCTCGTTGTTAATATTTAAAATAATTCATTTTAAATAATCAAAATTCGCTAAAACTGCCAAAATAAAAATTTTAAATTGGCTCGGATTTTCGGGTTATTACATCATCATTAGCCGACCACTGGAGCATCTTTGACACGACCCAAACTTCCCCGTAAAGGAAAGCCCGGATTGTAACGAGAACACGACAAATCAGAACACAAACAGAAGAACATTTCATTGCTTACTACAACAATTTACATCAAAGTACAAGAATATACAGAGTATGAACAAATAATTACATTTGATAGATGTCAGAGATTTATAAATTACAATGCAATGGAAAATAATACAAAACGCAATTGAAAGAGATAAACGGATACAGAGCTTTCCGAATATTATTCCAGCTGTAAACCAGGATCCTGTGAATATAAATTTGCAAAAACAAAACTACTAGCTGCCCGTGTGGAAAATAGGGGCAACCAGAGTTTAGGTTAAAACAATAAACTCCAGTCAGTCATGTGATTGGTGTGAGAAATAAAACAATTATTTAATCTTTACTTTAAAATAGAATAAATCAAGGGACCACGCCGTATAACATGGAACGGGTTTCCTCCCAAGAATACTAGTGCATAAAACAAATAGCGCGATGCTTTTTGAAAAAATGAAGCTATTATGAGACCCAGGTCCCATCACACATTGCAACGCTAGCCGGAGGATAGGGTTTTCCCTTATAATAGCCAAACATGCTTGGTACATTTAAAACAAATCATTTGATACTATTATAAGTGCAGAGTGTATAAAACAACTTCAAATATAAATGTATCAATCATAGACAGCATGGGTACCATATATCATGTCGCCAATACTGGCTCTATAATCAAAACCGAAATATCACGTATTGAAAATTGGATTTCCGTCATGAGTCCAGGCAAGGGATGTACTCCTCGCTGGCTTCGTGACACTCTAGAAAATGCCTCAGGATCTCCCGTGGAAGACCCTTGGATCCTCCAAGGTCGGTCCTCCCTTACGTTTGAGGACTAGTATTCCTTAACACACGTTTCCCCGCCCTATAGGGCGTCTATGAGCCATATGACTCAATATCCATTGGCTCCGTAGAGATCGATATATCAGAGGCACATCGCATTCCAACAACTAGATAGGTAAAAATATAAAAATGTCTGGGCTTGTAAAACCCAAACACCACCCATAGCTAGAAAGAAACATCATGTCCTCCTTGGGTCCCTTATCCCGTTTTTAACTCATACCGAGGTGTGAGGCTCGCGAATCAACGCTATACACAAAGCTATGTTATATTAAAGTCGTGCTTTGATCATCAACCACAAGACTTTGCTTTTCAACAGAAGCCTTGATCATCTGCATCTCAGCATGACACACAGATAATTCATGCCAAGCGACTGATGTCTATCAATATATAACCTCTGAGTTCGTACGTCTTAGAGAAGGGCGTTAAGCAAGAGAATAAATTCTCCACGGCCAAACAGATATATGTGTAATAGAGATCAATCAACATAGATAAAAATCCAATGTCAGACATATATCCATTTACAAGTTCGTTCTGGGTCTGAACGAAACCGGAGGCACCTTATTCCTCGTTCAGTATGTCTAATACAGGAGAGAGGTCCTCGCATATCCGGTCGATCTACAAGTACGTCTGGAACGATCACCACTTATTACCTTGTCTTGGGTGTACAACCCAATCAAGACATCAATAATCATCCAAACGGGCCACCGTCTTCATCGTCTCCATATCGTCGAATCAGTAATTCAGAATGGGTATAAACCCAGCTTTTCCGAATAACTCGCGTATATAATAAACAAGTGCTATAAAAACACAACATACGCCTCATTCCAATTTTGAATATTCTTTTATTCAAATACTCAGATCCTTAGGGATATGATCCCATTAATTTTATCAAAGATAAATTCTTTAAAATTTATTCTTTAATCTTCCTATGGATATCATTCAAACCATATTAAGGTTTTCCAAACTAGTAGGGATTAACACACCTTACCGAAGTAACCATTTATTTAATTTCCCATTCCTAAACTATTCATCACATGGAGCAAAACTGGTATTACTCCATAACTAACACCACGGCGTTATCGGTAAAATTAATTAGCATTTTCCATTCAAATCTAATTAAAGATTTAACTATCGATAGGAGCAAAACTGGTGATACTCCATTCTCGATTATTTCCCGAATTTGATAATTTAAATTATCAATTCAAATTTCATTCTAATTAAAGATTCATTAAAACTCCACTTGGTTTTAATCTTCCCAAAAATCAATATTAATGATTATTTAACTTTGGAAACACAAACATGTCGCATCGACAATCTACAACATACTATTGATTTCTACCGATATATAACCTCTAAGCTTGTATGTCTTAGAGAAGGGTGTTAAGCAAGAGAATAAATTCTCCGCCACCAAACAGATATATATATTTAGCAGAGATTAACCATACAGTTCGAAATACAATGTTAGACATGTTATCCTGTCTTTAACAAGGTTAAAGAACTAATGTCATTTAAAACATAGTTCACGATAAACCCAAATCACATTCCATTAATTATGGAATCTTCACGGAAAAACAAATCAATATATAATCGATATCAGTTTTCGTATCCGACTAATAATATAAATGGAATAATGGCAAAGCCTTCTAAATTCCATATGTATTAACGGTCTTCATCCATAGAAGCTCATTTCGATTATTATCAAATCGATTTCCATTCAATTCCAATTTAATATATTAAATTGAAAAACTTTACTTTGGAAAATTCCCATTAAATCTTAATAAAAAGATTTATAAATTCCAAATCCCATTTCACTTTAAATCAGGTTAAAGAACGAATGTCGTTAAAAACACAGTTCACAATAAACCCAATTCACGTACCATTTTCAATTCCAACTAAATGTTAATTAATTGGTAATTCTTCTTTAAATCTTAATTAAAAGATTTATTCTTTTCACACTGGGTTTATGAACGGTGTTAATAAAGACACCATTCACGACAAACCCAAAATCCTCTTCAATTCAATTCCAATTAAATATTAATTAATTGGTAAACTCTTCTAAATCTTATTTAAAAGATTTAATCTTTTCTCAACTGGGTTTAAGAACAGTGTCATTTAAAACACAGTTCACGACAAACCCAAAATCCAATTCAGTATTAAATACAAGGCTCTGAATAGAAATTATATTGGCTTATATTCAATATCAAATTATGAAATCAATAAATATCTTATTGGGAATAACGATATATATATCTTCCAAATTCCTCCATAATATCCGCATAATCACGGAATCCAATATCGAAATATTCCAAAGATAATTTCGCTTC
Source organism: Allium sativum (assembly GCA_030737875.1). Classification (NCBI taxonomy): domain Eukaryota; kingdom Viridiplantae; phylum Streptophyta; class Magnoliopsida; order Asparagales; family Amaryllidaceae; genus Allium; species Allium sativum. The sequence goes on from CM060916.1 coordinate 782,121,083, forward strand.
AAATCCATTCCAATTCATATATTGGAAATTCTAGTTATTTTTAAAACCATTCCAAATCTAATTTATTTAATTAAAAATATTCGATTGTAATTCTAGTTCATAACTAGTTCATTTTGATAAAAATATATTTTTATTTTTACGAACGTGTAATTTTTCACCCAAATTCTTTTCAAATCATTTATTTTGATTTTACACAAATTATTGATATTTTTAATAATTTTATCAAGGCCTATACAGCCGATTTTCATAAATGGTCGTTGAACAGCGCTTATAATGACCTTTTCCAAATTTAATTTGGACATAATTCCAAATCCAACCGTTAGATTTCAAATCTCTTATATTCATCGGAAAGCTCTTTTCGATACAAACCAAAAGGTTCCCGTTTTAGGAGAATCCGGCGGTCGGATCTCCCATAATGTCAATTTGAAGTCAATTGTCGAAATTCGTGAACTACCACGGTGCGGTGTGTTCTATCTGGCCATTAAATATATATAATATACATATTATATATATTTCGTCGATTTCCATTTAAAATGTATTTTATAAATCATTTTAAATTCGACTTCAAAACGATTTCAACTTCATATTCAATTTCAAATTAAAATTGAATATTCCATATCATTAATATATAAATGATAATATTTTCAAAACATTAGATTTTGAAATCACTTTCTTTTCGATATTCATTATAAAAATGAATAAAATCGATATAAATATCGTTCACATCGAAATGGCGTTAATCTAATCAACACGGCTTCATATATTTAAATATTTTCGTGTCCATCCCAAATCGGACATCAAAATCATATATTGATCCATTACTAATTTTTTTTTAAATATTCATTGTTCTAAAATATTCATTATTTTAAAATATTTGTTATTTTAAAATATTTTATATTCGTCAATTTAAAACATTCGTTAGTTTAAAAGATTCGTTCGTTTTGAATTTGAATCAGACACAACCGATTACCATATAATTTTATTTATATGGATTTCATACAACACACGTATACAACAACAATCAAATACAGTCAACCATCATCTAGAGTGCATTACACAACTGCATAAGCATTAAATATAAATAATCAATGCTTACAACACCTTGTCAACCAATTGATCAACATACAACTAAATAGTTGGGATTACTGTACGTCAAATATCATCCCAACACCCGTGTGGCGTTTTCAAACAACAAACACAGATTTATTTGTGCAGTTGGTCGATGTGTAAAATATATCATCTCAATCCATATCATTCAAATGTGTATACAAATACAAATCATCCTATATGTAAATGAATATTTTTTTTATTCATATACACATTAAAAATTATATTTTTAACTATAAAATATTTATTTCAACACATGAATATTTTATTTTCCTTTCACATCACAATCACAATCAATATCCACAACACAACACAATCAAACAAGTCGTCCATGGTCTGTAGACGACGGGTGTCGGGTACTGCTAAGCACCGTCTGCATCCTAGAATACATTTTTAACTAGAAATTAAATTAAAGCGAGAAGTTCTTACCTTTGGGATCCACTCCGCCCGTATATTTCTGAATTTCTGAACCGTTCGGATTTGCCTGAAATTCCAACTCAATCCATTTCACGCTGCTCATAGCAAAAATCACATTTTTAATATGATGTTTATATTAAAAATCACATTTTATACCGCTCCATATATTATAAAAATCATATTTTTCTAGAGCTACGTATATTATAAAAATCACATTTTTATATCGCTATATATATTATAAAAGTCAAATTCTTCTATCGCTACATAAATTATAAAAATCATATTTTTATATCACTACATATGTTATAAAAATCATGTTTTTCTATCGCCGCATATGTTATAAAAATCATATTTTTATATCGCTACATATGTTATAAAAATCATATTTTTCTATCGCTACATATGTTAAAAAAATCATATTTTTCTATCGCTATATATATTATAAAAATCATATTTTTATATCGCTACATACATATGTTATAAAAATCATATTTTTCTATCGCTATATATATTATAAAAATCATATTTTTATATCGCTACATATGTTATAAAAATCATATTTTTCTATTGCTATATATATTATAAAAATCATATATTTCTATCGCTATATATATTATAAAAATCATATTTTTATATCGCTACATATGTTATAAAAATCATGTTTTTCTATCGCTATATATATTATAAAAATCATATTTTTATATCGCTACATATGTTACAAAAATCATATTTCTATTGCTATATATATTATAAAAATCATATTTTTATATCACTACATATTTTATAAAAATCATATTTTTCAATCGCTATATATATTATAAAAATCATATTTTTATATCGCTACATATGTTATTAAAATCATAATTTTCTATCGCTATATATATTATAAAAATCATATTTTTATGTCACTATATATATTATAAAAATCATATTTTTCTATCGCTATATATATTATAAAAATCATATTTTTTATATCGCTATATATATATTCAAAAATCATATTTTTCTATCGCTATATATATTACAAAAATCATATTTTCATTCGCTATACATATTACAAAAATCATATTTTTCTATCGCTATATATATTACAAAAGTCATATTTTTCTATCGCTATATATATTACAAAAAACATTATTTTCTATCGCTATATATATTATAAAAATCATATTTTATATCGCTACATATATTATAAAATTCATATTTTTCTATTTTAAAGTCATTTAAATAAAAATCACATTTTTAAAGCGAGGTTACCTTAATAAAAATCATATTTTTATTTTGTTCTTCCCATAATAAAAATCATACTTTTTATAATTGAAAATCATCTCTTTTTTTATTTTAAAAATCTTAACTTTCATATGAATAAAAATCATATTTTTACTTCAAAGCCATTTATATAAAAAATACATTTTTAATCCAACGTTATATAAATAAAAATCATATTTTTATTAACTCTTCTTTATATAAAAATCATATCTTTTCCTAATAAAAAAATCATATCTTTATGTAAATCAAAATCATATATTTTATAAAAATTAGATTTTTAATTCAAATCCATACTAGAAAAATCCGATTTTTATTTATGTAAAAAAATGAAAAGAAAATTAAATAAAAGCTCGCTGTTACATTTCCATAGGGGGTGGAGCTCGCAGCGGTGGTCGGTGGAGGGCGCTGTCGGCGGTTGGGATCTGGCCAGAAGTGGCGATGGTCCATTATAACGACCCGAACTTCCCCGTAAAGGAAAGCCCGGATTGCTTTAAGAACACGACAAATCAGAATGCAAACAGAAGAATATTTCATTGCTTATTACAACAATTCCATCAGAATACAAGAATATAACAGAGTATAAATAAATAATATACATTCGATGAATATCAGAGATTTATAGTTACATTTAAATACATAGCAGCGGAAAACTAATTAAAAACATAACAGAAAGAGATAAACGAATACTAAACTATCCTAATATCGTTCCAGCTGTAAACCAGGATCCTGTGAATATAAATCGGCAAAACCAAAATTACTAGCTACCAGTGTGGAAAATAGGGGCACCCAGAGTTTAGGTTAAAACAATTAACTCAGATCAGTCATGTGACTTGTGTGAGAACTAAAACAGTTATTTAAAACTTCACTTTAAAATAAGATATATCAAGGGACCACGTCGTATAACACGGAATGGGTTTCCTCCCAAGAATACCTGTGCATATAACAAAACAGCGCAATGCTTTTTGAAAAAATGAAGCTATTATAAGACCCAGGTCGCATCACACAATGCAACGCAAGTCGGAGGATAGGGTTTTCCCTTATAATAGCCAAACAAGCTTGGTACTTTAAAACAAATCATTTGATACTATTATAAGTGCATAGTGTATAAAACAACTTTAGATATAAATGTATCAATCCTAGACGTAATGGGTACCATATACCATGTCTCCAATACTAGGCTCTACAATCAAAACCGAAATGTCACGTATTGGAAGTCCGATTTCCATCTATGAACCAAGGCAAGAGATTGTCTTTACCATTTCTAGACAATCTAGCCCATGTCCCAGGAAAGCGCGCAGACAAGCCTTGGATCGTCATGGTCGGTCCACTCGATGTGGATTAAAATGCCTGAACACTACGTTTCCCTGCCCTAAGGGGCGTAAATCTGGTCTATATAAAGACCATCCATCGGCTCTGCAGAGGCCGATATAACCGAGGCGCTTCGCTATCCATCATCCACATAAGTAAAACGTCAGGGCTTGCAAAACGCTGACACCACTCCAAGCTAGAAGGAAATGCATGCCCTCCCTGAGGTCCTCTCCCGTTTTTGTTCACACCGTGGTTTGAGGCTCACGAATTAACGCTACACAAAGCTATGCTATATTAAAGCCGTGCTTTGATCATCAACCACAAGACTGCTTTTTGACAAAAGCCTTGATCATTTGCATCTCCGCATGCCACACAGGAAATTCACGCTATGCAACCGATGTCTATTAATCACACAGAATGAAATCCGATGTCAGATAGACGTCCATTTACAGTTCGTTTTGGGTCTGAACGAAACCGGAGGCACCTTATTCCTTGTCCCGTATGTCCAATACAGGAGAGAGGCCCTTGCATATCCAGTTGATCTCCAAGTACGTCTGGAACGATCATCACTTGTTACCTCGTCTTGGGAGTACAGCCTAATCAAGACATCAGTAATCATCCAAACGATGTGAAGACCTCCGGTCTTTGACCACCGTCTTCATACTCGACATATCGTCGAATAAATTATTCAGAATGGGATAACCCGGTCTTTCTGAATAACTCGCGTATATAATAAACAAGTGCTATGAATACACAACATACACCTCATTCCAATCCAGAATATTCCTTTATTCAAATATTCTTTTACTTTGGGAAAGGTTCCCGTTAATTTTATCAAAGATAAATTCTTTAAATTTATTCTTTAGTCTTCCTTTGGATATCAATTCAAACCATTGTAAGGTTTTTCAACCTAGTCGGGATTAGTGAACCTTACCGAAGTAATCATTTGTTTAATTTCCCAATCCCAACCTATTCATCCCATGAAGCAAAACTGGTAATACTTCGTATCTAACACCACGGTGTTATCGGTAAAATTAATTACCATTTCACATTAAAATCTAACTAAAGATTTAACTATCGCCTAGAGTAAAACTGTTGGTACTCCATTTTCGATCATTTCTTGAATTTGATAATTTTAATTATCCCATTCCCATTCCAATCTTGTTAAAAATTCATTAAAACTCCAATTCAGTTTTAAACTCGAAAATCATTACTTAATGATTATTCCATAAGAAATTAATCTTATCTTTAACTGGGTTAAAGAAATAATGTCATTTAAAACACAACTCACGATAAACCCAAAATCACATTCCATTAATAATGGAATCTTCACGGAAAAACAAACCAATATATAATCGATATCAATTTCCGTATTTGACTAAAATTATAAATGGAATAACGGCAATGCCTTTTAAATTCCATATATATTATCAGTCTTCCTCCATAGAAGTTCATTTCGATTATTATCAAATCGAATCCCATTCCATTCCAATTTATTTTATTTAACTGGAAAACTTTACTTTGGAATTCCATTAAATCTTAGAATAAAGATTTATAAATTCCAAGTCACATTTCACTGTAAATCCGGTTAAAGAACGAATGTCGTTAAAACACAGTTCACGATAAACCCAATTCACATTCCATCGGTCTTTAACCGTAAATTAGTAAGAGAAAAATTCCCTAAGTATTAATCCCGAAGGCCGAAACCAACATCAGATCAATGCCCAGGAAACCATTCAACTTTGCTAACCTCCAGTTAATTTCTAATTCCCTTAACTCCATTGTGTTTAAGAACAGTGTTAGTGAAGACACCATTCACGACAAACCAAAAATCCCATTTGATAATAAATACAAGGCTCTAAATAGAAAATAGACCGACTTATATTCAATATCAAATACTACAACCAACAAATATCATATTGGAAATAACAATATAAATATATCTTTCAAATTTCCATAACAATATCTGTATAATCACGAAATCTAACATCGAAATATTCCGAAGACCATTTCGATTCAAATCCATTCCAATTTATATATATTTTAAATTCAGGTTATTTTTAAAACCATTTCAAATCCAATTTATTTATTTACAAATATTGGATTATAATTCTAGTTAATAACTAGTTCGTTTCGATAAAAAATATATTTTTATCTTTTCAAATATGCAATTTTTCATCCCAATTCTTCCCAAATCATTTCTTATGATTTTACACTAATTATCGATATTTTTAATAATTTTTTCAACGCCCGTACAATCGATTTCCGTAAACGACCATCAAATTGCACTTACAGCGACCTTTTCCATATTTGATTTGGATATAATTCCAAATCCAACCGTTAGATTTCAAATCTCTAATATTTATTAGAAATCTCTTTTTGATACGAACCCAATGGTTCTGGTTTTAGGTGAATCCAATGGTCGGATCTCCAGTAACGTCCATTCGAAGTCAATGGTCGAAATTCGCGAACTGCCTCAGTGCAGCGCGTTCTATTCAAGCCATTATATATAATATATAATATATATTTCGTCGATTTCGATTTAAAAAGTATTTTATAAATCGTTTTAATTTCGTTTTCAAAACGATTTCAACTTCATATTCAATTTCAAATCAAAATTGAATATTCCGTATCATTAATAATAAATGATAATATTTTCAAAACATTAGATTTTGAAATCAATTCCTTTTCAATATTCATTATAAAAATGAATAAAATCGATATAAATATCGTTCATGTCACAATTGCGTTAAATTTATCAACACGGCTTTATATATTTCAATATTTTCGTATCCATCCAAAATCGGACATCAAAATCAAATCTTGATTCTTTTCTGAATATTATTTTGAAATATTCGTTATTTTAAAATATTCCTTCGTTCTGAATTAGAATCAGACACAGTCAATTACCATATAATGTTATCTATATGGATTTAATACAACACATGTATATAACCACAATAACAAACCATCATCCATCATCCAGAGTGCATTCTACACTGTATAAGCATCAAATATAAATATTTAAAGCTTACAACAGTATATCAACCCATCGATCGACAAACAAGTGAACAATTGGGATTATTGTACGTCAAATATCATCCCAATACCTGTGTGGGGCTTCAAACAGTCAAAAACAAGTTTTATTTGTGTAGTTGAGCGATGTGTTAAATTTATCGTCCCAATCAATATCAATAAAATGCGTATACATAAACAAATCGTCCGATCTATAAATGAATATTTATTTTATTTCAGTAAATATTTTATTTCATTCATTTACACAATAAAAATGATATTTTTATTTTCCTAACACTTTATTCAACACATGAATATTTTATATTCCATTCCATTTCACATCACCATCACAATCAATTCAAATAAGTCGTCCATGGTCCGTGGACGACGGGTGTCGGGTGTTGCTAAAAACCATCTACATCCTAGAATATATTTTTAACTAGTAATTAAATTGAAGTGAAAAGTTCTCACCTTTGGGTTCCACTCCTCCATTCTTCATTTTTGAACGGTTCGGATTTGGATTTGATTCTAGTCGATTCATCGCAATCTGTTTCATGTCAAAAATCACATTTCTAAACAATAATATTTATAAATAAAATCACATTTTTATTTCAACATTTTCTTTATAAAAATCATATTTTTAACACGATGTTTATATTATAAAGATCATATTTTTATTCGATGTTCTTATATAAAAAAAATCATATTTTTATACTATGGCATATGTATATAAAAATCATATTTTTATATTTTTAAAATCCTGCTATTTTTATTTTAAAAAACCATGCTATTTATATAATAAAAATCATATTTTTATTTTCAAGAAATATATGTCAAAATTCTCCTTTAAAACAATAATATTTATTTTTTCAAATCAAAGATATTTATAATTTCAAATCAAAGATGTCTATATTTTCAAATCAAAGATGTTTATTTTTCAAAAGTAATGTGATTTATATTAACAAAGATAATGCGATTTTTATTAACAAAAAAAACATTTATTTAACTAACTAGATAAATAAATTAACAATTAACTAAACATTAATCTTTCATTAAGGGGTAATTACCCTGTAACAACCCGTATTTTAATAACATGTTAAAACCATAAATCAAGGCAGAATTAATTTTTAAAATAAGAATCAAGGGAAACGGTTTACGCCATTGCGTTCGTCTCGAAATTCTGCTTGAAAACGAGTCCGAGTTTTTGAAAATCGGAGTCCGTATGAGGGAGATATGACCCTCCGAAGTTTCAGAATTAAAAACAGCTCGAAAATTCGAATTCAAATTCGAATTCAAAACCCAGAATAGACTGGGCGGGAAATTTCCCGCCCAGGACCAGGTCGACCTGGGGGTCGACCGTAGTGTCGACCTCCCAGGGACCAGGTCGACCATAGTGTCGACCTAGGGGTCGACCTGCCTCCCGAACCCAGTTTTTGAACCTGATGCATTCTGATGTATTTAGACTCGTTTCGTGACCAGATTCATCCGCCTAATCCTATATAAACAGCCTCCTAGCCTCATTCTCTTTACACTAATCTTCTCTAACCTTATGCTGCATAAACTCTTGATGATCATGGCTTCTTCTTCTTCCTCTAAATTAAATTAAGATAAATTAAATTAAAACGCGAAGATTATTTCTTGAAGACTATGGCTAGGAGTTTCATATTGAGGGATTTGCTTCTACAATCAAAGCAAGATTCAACAATTCAACGACAAATTTCTAGACTTGACTTTTGCATCTAAATTTCTTAGACCACGATCTGTAAGTTCAAGTAACTTTTAGATAAAAACTATAAACTTAATATGGACATGTTGTAAATTGGAATTGGATCTATGTATGATAATTGATTCATATCTATTCTTGTTCATCTTGGATCTTGACTTTTTGGGAATATTGCTATGAAATCGGTTTGAACCTATTCATGTTGTAAATCAGACCCTTTCATGTCCATAACATTATTATGCCTATGACATGGAAACTATTGTTAATGGCCTAAGACTATGACGGTGAACATAAGACTATACCTATGCCTATGCCTATGACTGTGAACATAAGACTATGCCCATGCCTATGACTGTGAACATAAGACCATGCCTATGCCTATGACTGTGAACATAAGACTATTGCATATGACTATGACAAGGACAATTGTGGCTAATCACCTATGATTCATGACCATGAGGTTATTGCCTAGGATTATGACTATGAAATTGGATCTAAGCTTGATTTTCTATTCAGGGCTATTTTCTTTATTTGTCCTTGGATCTTGATTTTGGGGATTTTTCTATTTAAGTTAGATCTATCCATGATCTTGAACCTAGATTATTATTCACACCTTTTCATGTTCATAATGTCGTCAGATCTATATGCCTGCGATGTTTTACTCAATTTACTCAGTTATGTTATGCCTTGGAAATAAATTGATAATAGAATAATGTTTATTATGTTATATGTGAAATTGAATGATATTCTATTTTATTATCATGTTGAATTGGGAATTAATGAATAAGTCTATTCATATGTATATTGAAGTATAACCTGTTATGACAAGTTGTGTAGTTTATAATGTTATGCAAGTTTTAGGTTGTAAAATCATATCACATATGTGACCACATGTTAGATCTACATGTTTATGTGTATATGTTAAACCTATGTCATATTTCAAGATCACGCTTATTCATATGCTCGTGATTGATTAGCAAGTTCATATATATGTAAGTTGATTTAGTCTATGTTGCAAATTCACATATATGTATGTTGATTTAGTCTACGTTGCAAGATCACACCTATGATATTCATGTTGATTAATTTGCAAGTACACACCTATGGTGTTCATATTGACTATGCCGAGAATGCCAAGTTTACACCAATGTCATGTCTATGTTAATGAGTTTCTTTATGTAAATTTTGTGTACGTTAAATTAGGATAAGTTTTTAGCCTAATATTATATGTCAAAAATCATGCGGACGGAAAATTAGGGTAAGATTGTTAGCCTAATATTAAGACGGGGTAATGTTGGGAAAAATTGGTAATTATAGGAAACTTGGCATGAAACTCGCCATGAAAATTGACATGAACTTGACATGAATCTTGAACATGTACATGACACTAGAATGAACTTGAAAATGGCCAACTCGAGGTTGGGTTGAGTTTGCAGTGTAATTCTTCCCGGAACTGCCCGGCCAATCCAGTTACTGCAAACAATAGGATCCAATGGGGGTAGTTGGTCATATCGCACTTGAAAACCCGAGGTCAGATTGAGTTGTGGTGTAATTCTGCCCGGAATATCCAGTGACCACAACAACAGGTCTGATGTGAGAGGTTGGGGAGCATTAATGAATTATTGCCATATGATAGGGTTAAATCATGAACATGAAGACAACACTTAACCAACTTGATACATGATTCGTAGGGCTAAGTCATGAACTTGAACGACAACACTTAGTCAAATTTGACATAACACGTAGACGGGTTAAGTCACAAACTTGAATAACAACACTTAACCAAACTGACATGCTAGACTGATAAGGGTTAAGTCACGAATTTAAGTGACAACACTTAACCTATTGGACGGAAACCCTAATTATGCGGTCCATTTCAGCAGTAACCCACTAGATGTATCACGGTACCCTGGAGCTAGGCAGGGTGGGGCACGATTACTGGGCTGATTGTAAGTGACCAGAACGACGGCTGTGTTGGTGCGCCAGTGTAGGTTCAGGCGGGCTATGGTCGTGCACGTGGTCCGGAGTTGAAAAAGAAGGCATTGAGCATCAGTAGGTTTATCTGTGCATGCTTGATTCGTGTCGGTGGATGGCACCCTACGGCTTGATACACCCTATGGTGGACCTAGCACAGGTGACTACATTCATGATAGGGCCGTATGACACAGACACACAATGAGCTAGAACTTGTAGGGAGCCAATCGATTAGTGGATCGTTTTGTTAGACCTAGTAATGGGACATTTCATGATGTTGGGCCAAAGGATCATTTCATGGTTAATATTTGACATGGGTTGGGATACTAGTACGGTCGGTGCAGCGAACCTTGAACATGCGGTGCTATACTTGATTTATTCTTGATTTATCATGTTATCTTAGTCTATCTTGCCCATCTTGTCATCACTCTTACGTTTACTTTTAGTTTATATATGTCATGTTACCTTTACTTGTTTTTATGCTGAAAGTCACTAGGACTTACCTGTCTTTATGACTGACCCGTTTTCTTTCGCCTCTTTTCCTTTCGTTTCCCCCCTAGGTTGTCATGGAGGAAACTCTAGCACTTAGCTTGGATTTCGCTTGCTTTCGGTTCAGCTCATGTACGGTTTGATCTCAAGCTATGCTATGGTTGCATTTCTGCTACCTTTGGGGAATTAAGCTACTTTTGATGTTTTAAGTCTATGCTTCTTTATTTATGCAAGACAGAATTTGTTGTAATGGAAAATAATGACCTTGGCTATTTGATGTAAAAAGTTTTGACTCTTTTTGAAGGTAATGAAATTTAGCTCTTGAATCTTCCGCTGTTTTATTTATGTTCTGTCTTGTAATATTTCTGTGTTTGTTTACCTCGATAACGCTCCTCCAAAACAAGTGCATTCCGTTCATGAGTGACCCTAGCGGAGGTGGGGGTGTTACACTTGGTATCAGAGCAGAAGGTTGCCAGACTGGGCAAAAGTTTTTAAAACCTTCTGACATTATTTTCAAAACTGTTTACAAAGAAGCATTTTTCAAGAAAAGGTCTTGTTTTATTTAAAGGCTATTCCCCAAAAGCCATTAGCACTATCCTTTGTTTCCTCGTTTTGAATCTCTTCTTTTCCATTTTAGCATGTCTGGGAATCTTAACTTTCCAGAGGGCGTGCCAATACCTGGCTGGTTCAGGAGGTACTTAGAGGCTAGGGCCAACGATCTAGGCCCAGCAGATATTCCTCCTCTAGCTGCAGCGATTCCTCCTCCTCCGCCCCCTCCTCATGAAATTGCTTTCTCAAAGATTTGTAAAGATTTTAGGGCCATGGGTGGAAAGGATTTCAAGGGAACTGAATCATTTGTAGAAGCGAGGAACTGGCTCAAAGAAACTGAGGATCTGTTTGTTATCTTCGAGGTGGACGATAGGCAGAAGGTACAGTTGGCGGTATGGTTGCTCAAAGACGAAGCTTCCTATTGGTGGGAAGTCACTAACACCGAGAGGCCGGTTGAAACAAGGATGGATTTCAGAGTAAGGTTTGAGATGAAATTCCTCTTGCAAGCTGAACGAAGTTTACAGCTAGAAAAATTCTTATCTCTTAAGCACGGAAGTATAACGGTCAAGGAGTACGTCAATCAATTCAATCAGCTGGCTCGGTTTGGACTGGACTTAGTGAATACCTCTCATAAGAAGGCTCTTTGTTTTGTCAAAGGATTGAATGAGCCACTTCACAGCTTGGCTATGAACCACGTACCTATGGGGGCTACTTACGAAAAGCTAGTAGACATGGCGCTCTTAAATGAAGAAGACAAGAATGGCAAGAAGGAGGTCAAGGCGAATGAGTCTCCAAACAAGAAGGTAGACTCCAAGAAAGGAGGCAAGAACAACAACAACACTAATGATAACAAGACACGTGAGAAAATAAAATGCCACTTCTGTGGTATTGAGGGACATATAGTCCAGGATTGTAGAAAGAAGAAGATGAAGATGGGAGCATGCTTTCAGTGTGGTGATAATGGACATATCAGCAAGAACTGCCCTAAGAAGCAAGGGCAAGCCCCACAAGCAGGACCTTCTGGGGGTAAATCTTTAACTTATTCTCCTTGATGCTTTGTTTTATCTTGCTTATTTTCTCAATCCTATCTTGAGAACCTTAGGTAGAACCCTTTTGGAGGTAAACATGTGATTGAAACATGTTATGGTTGATGTTTGCAAATAGTTGCAAGTGGTCGCAAGTGGTTGCTCGTGGTTGCATAACACACATTAGGCACTAGATCGGCTCCGACACATTTTCATATTGCATATGCATGAGTGTTTATACTTGTTTATGGATGAAATTGAAAGTGTTATCATGTGAATGTTGCATATGGATGAATGTTTGTGCACACATATAGTGTTAATGTGACTAGGACTATTTGCATACATGTTGGATTCATGGCACTAAACATATTTTGCATTAAGAAGATTAATCAGGCCTGATCATTTGCATTAGATAAGGAACATATACACACACTTTCTGCATATGTTCATATAGCATTAGAAATCTTTTAAGGACAATGATTGCTTATGGATGATGTTTTGAGTAGATGGATGATTAGATGATAGGATTCATTCTTCTTAACTTGAAGATTTCGGGGACGAAATCCTTTAAGGAGGGGAGAATGTAACAACCCGTATTTTAATAACATGTTAAAACCATAAATCAAGGCAGAATTAATTTTTAAGATAAGAATCAAGGGAAACGGGTTGCTCCATTGCGTTCGTCTCGAAATTCTGCTTGAAAACGAGTCTGAGTTTTCGAAAATCGGAGTTCGTATGAGGGAGATATGACCCTCCGAAGTTTCAAAAATTTTCAGAATCGAAAACAGCTCGAAAATTCGAATTCAAATTCGAATTCAAAACCCAGAACAGGCTAGGCGGGAAATTTCCCGCCCAGGACCAGGTCGACCTGGGGGTCGACCATAGTGTCGACCTCCCAGGGACCAGGTCGACCATAGTGTCGACCTGGGGGTCGACCTGCCTCCCGAACCCAGTTTTTGAACCTGATGCATTCTGATGTATTTTGACTCGTTTTGTGACCAGATTCATCCGCCTAGTCCTATATAAACAGCCTCCTAGACTCATTCTCTTTACACCATTCTTCTCTAACCTTATGCTGCACAAACTCGTGATGATCATGGCTTCTTCTTCTTTCTCTAAATTAAGTTAAGATAAATTAAATTAAAACGCGAAGATTATTTCTTGAAGACTACGGCTAGGAATTTCATATTGAGGGATTTGCTTCTACAATCAAAGAAAGATTCAACAATTCAACGACAAATTTCTAGATTTGACTTCTGCATCTAAATTTTTTAGACCACGATCTGTAAGTTCAAGTTACTTTTAGATAAAAACTATAAACTTAATATGGACATGTTGTAAATTGGAATTGGATCTATGTATGATGATTGATTCATATCTATTCTTGTTCATCTTGGACCTTGACTTTTAGGGAATATTGCTATGAAATCGGTTTGAACCTATTCATGTTGTAAATCAGAATCTTTCATGTCCATAACATTATTATGCCTATAACATGGAAACTATTGTTAATGGCCTAAGACTATGACGGTGAACATAAGACTATACCTATGCCTATGAATGTGACTGTGAACATAAGACTATGCCTACGACTGTGTACATATGACTATGCCTATGCCTATGACTGTGAACATAATACTATTTCCTATGACTATGACAAGGACAATTGTGGCTAGTCACCTATGATTCATGACCATGAGGTTATTACCTAGGATTATGACTATGAAATTGGATCTAAGCTTGATTTTCTATTTAGACCTATTTTCTTTATTTTTCCTTGGATCTTGATTTTGGGGATTTTTCTATTTATTTTAGATCTATCCATGTTCTTGAACCTAGATTATTATTCAAACCTTTTCATGTTCATAATGTCGTCAGATCTATATGCCTGCGATGTTTTACTCAATTTATTCAGTTATGTTATGCCTTGGAAATAAATTGATAATAGAACAAAGTTTATTATGTTAAATGTGAAATTGAATGATATTCTATTTTATTATCATGTTGAATTGGGAATTAATGAATAAGTCTATTCATATGTATATTGGAGTACAACCTGTTATGAAAAGTTGTGTAGTTTATCATGTTATGCAAGTTTTAGGTTGTAAAATCATATCACATATGTGACCACATGTTAGATCTACATGTTTATGCGTATATGTTAAACCTATGTCATATTTCAAGATCACACTTATTTATATGCTCGTGATTGATTTGCAAGTTCATATATATGTAAGTTGATTTAGTCTATGTTGCAAATTCACATATATGTATGTTGATTTAGTCTACGTTGCAAGACCACACCTATGATATTCATATTGATTAATTTGCAAGTAAACACCTATGGTGTTCATATTGACTATGCCGAGAATGCCAAGTTTACACCTATGTCATGTTTATGTTAATGAGTTTCTTTATGCAAATTTTGTGTACGTTAAATTAGGCTAAGTTTTTAGCCTAATATTATATGTCAAAAATCATGCGGATGAAAAATTAGGCTAATATTGTTAGCCTAATATTTAGATGGGGTAACGTTGGGAAAAATTGGTAATTATAGGAAACTTGGCATGAAACTCGCCATGAAACTTGACACGAACTTGACATGAATCTTGAACATGGACATGGCACTAGAATGAAATTGAAAATGGCCAATTCGAGGTTGGGTTGAGTTTGCAGTGTAATTCTGCCCAGAACCGCCCGGCAAATCCAGTTACTGCAAACAATAGGATCTAATATGGGTAGTTGGTCATTTCGCACTTGAAAACCTGAGGTCAGACTGAGTTGCGGTGTAATTCTACCCGGAACCACCCGGTATATCCAGTGACCACAACAACAGGTCTGATGTGAGAGGTTGGGGTGCATTAATGAATTAATGCCATATGATAGGGTTAAGTCATGAACATGAAAGACAACACTTAACCAACTTGATACATGATTCGTAAGGCTAAGTCATGAACTTGAACGACAACACTTAGTCAAATTTGACATGACACGTAGGCGGGTTAAGTCACGAACTTGAATGACAACACTTAACCAACTTGACATGCTAGAATGATAAGGGTTAAGTCACGAATTTAAGTGACAACACTTAAACTATTGGACGGAAACCCTAATTATGCGGTCCATTTCAGTAGTAACCCACTAGATGTATCACGGTACCCTGGAACTAGGCAGGGTGGGGCACGATTACTGGCCTGATTGTAAGCGACCAGAACGACGACTGTGTTGGTGCGCCAGTGTAGGTTCAGGCGGGCTATGGTCGTGTACGTGGTTCGGAGATGAAAAAGCAGGTTCGTGATAGAGCCGTATGACACAGACACACAACGAGCTAGAACTTGTAGGGAGCCGATCGATTAGTGGATCGTTCCGTTGGACCTAGTAATGGGTCATTTGATGATGTTGGGCCAAGGGATAATTTCATGGTTAATATTTGACATGGGTTGGGATACTAATACGGTCGGTGCAGCGAACCTTGAACATGCGATACTATACTTGATTTATGCTTGATTTATCACGTTATCTTAGTCTATCTTGCCCATCTTGTCATCATCCTTATGTTTACTTTCAGGTTATACATGTTATGTTACCTTTACCTGTTTTTATGCTGAAAGTCACTAGGACTTACCAGTCTTTATCACTAACCTGTTTTATTTCGTCTCTTTTCCTTTCGTTCCCTCCCCTCAGGTTCTCAGGGAGGAAACTCTAGCACTTAGCTTGGATTTTGCTTGCTTTCGATTCTGCTCATGTACGGTTTGATATCGAGCTATGATATGGCTGCATTTCTGCTACCTTTGGGGAATTAAGCTACTTTTGATGTTTTAAGTCTATGCTTCTTTATTTATGCAAGACAGAATTTGTTGTAATGGAAAATGATGACCTTGGCTATTTGATGTAAAAAGTTTTGACTCTTTTTGAAAGTAATAAAATTTAGCTCTTGAATCTTCCACTGTTTTATTTATGTTATGTCTTGTAATATTTCTGTGTTTGTTTACCTCGATAACGCTCTTCCAAAACTAGTGCATTCCCTTTGTGAGTGACCCTAGCGGAGGTGGGGTGTTACATACTCCACTCTTTCATCTTCTACAGGTCGTTCCCTTTCAGAATCGTACCCATCATCACTTCCTAGGGTTTGAAAATCGTAGCCGCCACAAGCATCTTCACCTTGATCTGCTGGCGCCACCTGAAGCGGCTACCAACGAGCTTCCCACGCCCGGAGATTGAGGCAGGTCGGTCCCACCTACGGCGAGAAAAACTGGTGCATACCCGGCGACTTCAGTACAGGAATTTAAGAAAACCGGTGTAACGACCCAGAAAATCCCAGGCAATTAAAATTTTTTATTTTGGCAATTTTAGCGAATTTTGATTATTTAAAATGAATTATTTTAAATAATAACGATGAGAAATTTATTTTGAATAGAATTAGAACATATATATTTATATAGATCGTTGTTAGAATGTAAATAATTATATATAATTTTAAAAGGAATTGAAAATGGCACGTTAGTTCGATTTCAAAATTCAAATGAATGTACCGGGTGCAAATTAAACCGGATTTTAACGAAACCAAAAATATTAGAATCTAGTTGTGAATATCTTTCCAACGAATTAGAAAATTCGAAATTTCATAGCGGGAATCAAAAGATATGTCCAGTTGAAATTTCTGAATAGTCGCTATGGAATTCTGGCCCTTAAAAATGGTAATTTTGCAAACGACCTCGGTTTTCGACGAAACCACTTTTGTTGGATCCGAGAAGTCAAATTATTACTATGTTTCAAATTTCATAATTTTTCGAATCAATATGTGGGCGTGGTAAAGGAAAACGCGTTTGACCAGTTTCAGTTGATTTTAATCGACTGGAAAATGACCATTTTTCAAACGGTCTCAGAATAAGGCAAAATTAGTTTTGTTAGGACCGTATCGTCAATACGAAGCTAGAAAATATTTTTCGGGAATTTTTCGAGTGAGTATGTGACCCCAGTAAATTGAAATATGCGTTCAAATTCAATATAAACTGATTTATATTTTAAATTTTATAAAAACTGGTTCAAACAGTCGAATTGACCTACGGTACATATCCCATTGTGTTCGGAATGGGGGTAATTAGGTGGGGGCGACAGTCGTTGGGTGTTGTTTGGTGATCGTATGAAAAGTCAACATAAAGTGAAAATAAAAATAATATATTAATATTATATATATATATAACCCCTCTATTTCACCCCCCCTTCCTTTACACTCACGATTCATAAAATAAAAAAAAAGGGGGGGGGCTCTGCCCTAGCCCAGACATTGCGTCGCGCCCCATCAGCAACGCCACCGCGTTGATCGCCCGTCCTCCCTCCTACATCTCCTTCTCGCACCCTCCTCCCCGCGATGGCGACCCTTCCCCCAGTCACGCGCACCCCCCTGGACCGTAAGCCACCCAGAAGTCGTCGCCAGAATCCCTAGAAGAACCGCCACCACTGCCGCCGTTACCCCTTTTAGCCGCGCCACATGAAGCCCCTCCAACCCCTCGAGCGCGCGGGTTTCCCCTCCTCGATCCGACGAAAGCAGTAAGTTTTATTTCATTCATTTGTTTTATGCTTTTTATTTATTTATATATTGAAAACATTGCTTTCAAATTTGATTTCTATCAACGTAAAGCAAGGACTTATAATCAAAGAAGTTTAGATTTTTAAATGAAGAAAGGCGATATTTTTATTAATAAACATATGATTTTTATATATGTAGGATGATAAAAATATGATTTTTATATATGTAGGATAATAAAAACACGATTTTTATGTTATATAGATAGTAAAAATATCATCTTTATAGATATAGCGAAATAAAAATCTGATTTTTATTATATATATGTTGAAATTAAAATGTGATTTTATAGTGATGAAATGAAAATTCGATTTTTATATATTGAACAGCGAAGTAAAAATTCGATTTTTATATATTGAATAGCGAAGTAAAAATTCAATTTTTATATATTGAATAGTGAACTGAAAATTCGATTTTTATATATTAATAGCGAAGTAAAAATTCAATTTTTATATATTGAATAGCGAAGTAAAAATTCGATTTTTATATATTGAATAGTGAAATGAAAATTCGATTTTTATATATTGAATAGTGAAATGAAAATTCGATTTTCATATATTGAATAGCGAAGTAAAAATTCGATTTTTATATATTGAATAGAGAAATGAAAATTCGATTTTTATATATTGAATAGCGAAGTAAAAATTCGATTTTTATATATTGAATAGCGAAGTAAAAATTCGATTTTTATATATTGAATAGCGAAGTAAAAAATTCGATTTTTATATATTGAATAGCGAAGTAAAAATTTGATTTTTATATATTGAATAGCGAAGTAAAAAATTCGATTTTTATATATGTAGTGAATACGGATGACGAAAGTGATGAAAGAAGAAACGGCGGGGATTTCGTACATATGAAGGATCGTGGCGTTTGGATTAGCTAGTCGGTGAGAACTTCTCCCTTTTAATTTAATTTTCTAGTTAAAATATATACTAGGATGCAGACGGTGTTTAGTAGCACCCGACACCCGTCGTCCACAGACCATGGACGGCTTGTATGCTTGTTTGTTTGATTTTGATGTGTAGTTGATTGTGTGATGTGAAATGAAATAAAATATTTAGATAGTTACAAATATTTTACAGTTGAAAATAGAATTTTTAACGTGTATATAAAATGAAATTAATATAAACAAATCGGCTGATTTGTTTATATACACATATTTGATTGATATGGATTGGGACAATAAATTTTACACATCGCCCAACTGCACAAATAAAATCCGTGTTTGATTATTTGAAACCCCACACGGGTATTGGGATGATATATGACATACACTAATCCCAATAATTAGTTGTATGTCGATCGACTGATTGACAAACTGTTATAAGCGTTAAATATTTATATTTGATGCTTATACAGTGTAGAATGCACTTAGAATGATGGTTGATTATTTGTCATTGTTGATATATACATGTGTTGTAGAAAACCTATATAATCAACATTATATGGTAATTGATTGGGCCTCATTCTAGTTTTGAAATGAAATATTTGAAAAGAAATATTTGAAAATAGAATATATGAAGTCGTGTTGATTAGATTGACGCCTTTTTGACGAGAATGATATTTATATCGATTTTATTCATTTTAAATGAATATTGAAAAGTGATTTCAAAAATCGAATTAGAAATTGAATTGAATATAATTCAAATCGAATTAGAAATTGAATTGAATAGAATTCAAATCGAATTAGAAATTGAATTGAATAGAATTCAAATCGAATTAAAATTGAATAGAATAGAATTCAAATCGAATTAGAAATTGAATTGAATAGAATTCAAATCGAATTGAAATTGAATTGAATAGAAAATGAATTCGAATTAAATTGAATAAATTTGAAATTCGAATTAAATTGAAATGAATTGAAATTCGAATTAAATTGAAATTGAATTGAAATCGATTTGAAATGAAACCAAAACAGATTATATTGAAAAATTCAATTTTGATTTGAATTTGAAATGAAGTTGAAATCGTTTCGAAAATGAATTTAAAACAGTTTTTAAAATACGTTTTGAACTAGAATTATAATTCATTTATTTTTGAAATAAATAAAGTGAATTTGAAATGGTTTTGAAATATAGCCAGAATTTCCAATAATTGAATTGGAAGGGATTTGAATCGAAATTGTCTTCAGAATATTTCGATGTTGGATTTCGTGATGATACAGATATTGTTATGGGAATTTGAAAGATATATTAATATCGTTATTTCCAATACGATATTTGTTGGTCATAAAATTTGATATTGAATATAAGCCGGTATATTTTCTATTCAGAGCCTTGTATTTAATATCAAATGGGATTTGGGTTTGTCGTGAATGGTGTCTTCATTAACACTATTCTTAAACCCAATTGAGAAAAAGATTAAATCTTTTTATTTGGATTTAATGAAAAATACCAATAAAATGATATTTAATTGGAATTGAATTGAAATTGATTTTTGGGTTTATCGTGAACAGTGTTTTAAATAACACTTGTTCTTTAACTTGATAATTAATGGAATGTGATTTTGCGTTGTCGTGAACGGTATCTTCAAAAATACTGTTCTTAGACCCAAGGGAGTTAAGAAACTCAGAAACTAACTGAAGATTATTTAAGTTGAATGGTTTCTGGGGTATTGATCTGATGTTGGTTTCGGCCTTCGGGTTTAATACTTAGTGAATTGCTCACTTGTTAATTTACGGTTAGGGACTGATTGAAATGTGATGTGATTTTGGGGTTTATCGTGAACTGTGTTTTAAATGACACTGATTCTTTAACCCAGTTAAATATTAAAACTAAGTGGAGTTTTAATGAATCTTTAATTAGATTGAAAAGATCGAGAATGGAGTATCACCAATTTTGTTCCAGGCGATAGTTAAATCTTTAATTAGATTTGAACGTGAAATGGTAATTGAATTTACCGATAACACCGTGGTGTTAGACATGAAGTATGACCAGTTTTACTTCATGGGATGAATAGGTTGGGGTTTGGAAATTAAAAACAGATGATTACTTCAGTAAGGTTCGTTAATCCCAACTAGTTTGATTTGATATTCAAAAGTAGATTAAAGAATAAATTTAAAGCACTTATCTTTGATAAAAATAATGGGAACCTTTCCCTAAGAATGTGAAATTTAGAAACTAACTATCGGTTAGCTAAGCAGAATGGTTTTCTTGATATTGATCTGATGTTGGTTTCGGCCTTCGGGGTTAATATTTAGGGAATTATTCTCTTGTTAATTTACGGTTAGTGACTGATGAATTGGAGTCAGGCGTATGTTGTGTTTGTGTAACACTTGTCTATTATATACGCGAGTTATTCAGAAAGACCGGGTTTATCCCATTCTGAATAACTGATATGACGATAAGTCGAAGGTGAAGATGGTGGTTGAAGACCGGAGGTCTTCACGTCGTTTGGATAATTACTGATGATCTTGATTGGGCTGTACACCCAAGAGGAGGGAATCAGTTAGTGGTTGTCCAGACGTACTTGGAGATCGATGGATATGCTGGGTACAAGGTGCCTTCGGTTTCGTTCAGACCTAGAACGGACTTGTAAATGGACTATGTGTCTGACATTGGATTTCATTCTGTGTGACTGATATCGGTTGCATAGAGCGGTTTGCCTGTGTGGCATGCTAAGATGCAAATGATCAAGGCTTCTGTTGAAATGCAGAGTCTTGTGGTTGATGATCAAAGCACGGCCTTTGTGGCATAGCTTTGTGTAGTGTTACTTCACGAGCCTCACACCCGGGTTGTGAACCAAAAACGGGAGAGGACATCAGGGAGGGCATGCGTTTCCTTCTAGCTAGGAGTGGCGTCAGTGCTTGAACTGGATGATGAGTTTGACTCATGTGGTTGTTGGAAATTGGAGGTGCCTCAGATACATCGGTCGTTCTCGAACCGATGGAGTCATTCGTTGGCTCATTTACGCCCCAAAGTGCGGGGAAATGCAGTGTTCAGGAATTTTAATCCACATCGGTGGACCGGCCCTGACGATCCAAGGGTCGATGCGCTCTGACCCTGAAGCTCGGGCTAGACAGTCTCGAAGTTGGTGAAGACTATCTATTGCCTCGGTTCGCAGATGGAAATCCAATTTCCAATACGTGACTTTGCGGTTTTGATTGTAATTCTATATTTGGCGACATAGTGGGATGGGGCGTTCATGCCGTCTATGATTGATACTTATGATTTGAAGTTGTTTTATACACTATACACTTATTATAGTATCAAATGAATTGTTTTAAACATATCAAGCATTCTTTGGCTATTATAAGGTAAAAACCCTATCCCCCGGCTTGCATTGCATTATGTGATAGGACCTGGGTCTTATAATAGCTTCATTTTTTTTATTTAGCATTGCGCTGTTTGTTTTATGCACTGGTGTTCTTGGGAGGAAACCCATTCCGCGTTAGCGGCGTGGTTCCTTGATTTATCTAAATTTAAAATAAAGATTTTCAACTGTTTTAGTTCTCACACCTGTCCCATGACTGACCTGGAGTTTATTGTTTTAACCTAAACTCTAGGTGCCCTTTGACACGGGCAGCTAGTAGTTTTGGTTTTGCAGATATATATTCAGAGTATCCTGATGTACAGCTGGAACGATATCCGGAAAGCTTTGTATCCTTATATCTCCTTCAGTTGTATTTTGTATTATTTTTCGCTGCTATGTAATGTATTGTAATCTCTGATATTTTCTGTGTAATATTTATTCATTTATACTCTGTATAATCTTGTAATCTGATGGAATTGTTGTAATATACAATGCAATGTTCTTCTGTTTGTGTTTTGATTCGGCTTGTTCTCAACTCAATCCGTGATTTCCCGTAAGGGGGATTTCGGGTCGTTTCATCGTGGTATCAGAGCTTTGGTTTACAAAGCTCAGAGAACATGACACATTAGAACCATACGAAAGAATTCATCAGAAATTGGATTAGCAATATCCAATGAGAGAGACTCGTTAGAGATAGGATCAGTAGTATCCTAGAACGAGTGTGAAGAGTATATTTTTAAAATGAAAAACAATTTTTGTTTTGAAAATTTAAATTAATTATACGTATTTAAATATTTATTTCTATTGATTTGGAAAGTCCAGTATATACAGACTTTGCGTTTACGTCTGATCCACGTGTATTTAAAGTTTTAATATACTAGGTAGATATAGAATTACACTCTAGTCGCCCGGAGATGGTACTGATGATTGTCATGACATCATCAGTATTTATGTTCGAGTTTCGAAGGTGTGATATCTATATATTTCCATTAGACTGTTGTGAGAACCAAAATATAGTTAGAGTATATTGTAGTGATTTGGCATCAAAAATATGATTTTTGACTATATATCAAAATTATGGATTTGGAACTCTAACCAACTAATTGATTGATGGTTGTGTTGTTTGATTACTATTTTGAATAATTAAAATGTTGAACCTTTAGCCAAATTATATCAAATAGTGAATTGTATTAAAGATTAATCACATTTGCATGCATAGTACATGTATATCTATTGTACAGGTCATTGCAAGGAGGCTAGAGCAGAAGAATAAAATTGTTTGCCCGACAAATAGGTACATGTTTACCATAATTTACTGTTTTGTTTGGGTGATGGTGATTTTATGAGCCGATTAGCTTTTTCTTTTTCTTTTGGATTGAAGAAGGCCATGGGAGGCTATATGAAAAAGTCCCCGATGCAGGGGAGGTTATGGCGAAATTTTTCGAAAATTTAGGGTGTTAGCCAAATTTTTGAAAAATTTGAAAAGTTCTTAGAAACTGAAATGTTGAAGAACTTAAGTCGTAAAGAAAATAATGGAAGTTGAGTTGGTTAGTTAAACAACTTTCGGCTTTGTTCCTTTTCGGGGACGAAAAGTTTTAAGTGGGGGAGATTGTAACGACCCGGAAAATCCGAGCCAATTTAAAATTTTTATTTTGGCAATTTTAGCGAATTTTGATTATTTAAAATGAATTATTTTAAATAATAACGACGAGAAATTTATTTTGAATAGAATTAGAACATATATATTTATATAGATCGTCGTTAGAATATAAATAATTTTATATAATTTTAAAAGGAAATGAAAATGGCGCGGTAGTTCGATAATTCGATTTCAAAATTCAAATGAATGTACCAGGTGCAAATTAAACCGGATTTTAGTGAAACCAAAAATATTAGAATCTAGTTGTGAATATCTTTCCAACGAATCAGAAAAATCGAAATTTCATAGCGGGAATCAAAAGATATGTCCAGTTGAAATTTTTGAATAGTCGCTATGGAATTCTGGCCCTTAAAAATGGGAATTTTGCTAACGACCTCGGTTTTCGACGAAACCACTTTTGTTGGATCCGGAAAGTCAAATTATTGCTAGGTTTCAAATTACATAATTTTTTGAATCAATATGTGAGCGTGGCAAAGGAAAACGTGTTTGACCAGTTTTAGTTGATTTTAATTGACTGGAAAATGGACATTTTTCAAACGGTCTCAGAATTAGACGAAATTAGTTTTGTTAGGACCGTATCGTCAATACGAAGCTAGAAAATATTTTTCGGGGATTTTTCGAGGGAGTATGTGACCCCAGTAAATTGAAATGTGCGTTCAAATTCAATATAAACTGATTTATAATTTAAATTTGATAAAAACTGATTCAAACAGTCGAATTGACTTACGTTACATATCCCATTGTGTTCGGAATAGGGGTAATTAGCTAGGGGCGACGGTCGTTGGGTGTTGTTTGGTGATCGTATGAAAAGTCAACATAAAGTGAAAATAAAAATAATATATTAATGTTATATATATATATAACCCCTCTATTTCACCACCCCCTCTTCCTTTACACTCACGATTCAGAAAAAAAGGGGGGGGGGGCTCTGCCCTAGCTCAGACATCACGCCGTGCCCCATCAGCAACGCCACCGCGTCGATCGCCCGTCCTCCCTCCTGCATCTCCTTCTCCCACCCTCCTCCCCGCGATGGCGACACTTCTCCCAGTCATGCGCACCCCCCGGACCGCGAGCCACCTAGAAGTCGTTGCCAGAATCCCTAGAAGAACCAGCACCACCGCCGCCGTTACCCCTTTTAGCCGCGCCACCTGAAGCCCCTCCAACCCCTCGAGCGCGCAGGTTTCCCCCTCCTCGATCCGACGAACGCATTAAGTTTTATTTCATTCATTTGTTTTATGCTTTTTATTTATTTATATGTTGTAAACATTGCTTTCAAATTTGATTTCTATCAATGTAAAGAAAGGATTTATAATCAAAGAAGTTTAGATTTTTAAATGAAGAAAGGCGATATTTTTATTAATAAAAATATGATTTTTAAATATGTAGGATGATAAAAGTATGATTTTTATATATGTAGGATAATAAAAATACGATTTTTATGTTATATAGGTAGTAAAAATATCATTTTTATAGATATAGCGAAATAAAAATCTGATTTTTATTATATATATGTTGAAATAAAAATGTGATTTTATAGTGATGAAATGAAAATTCGATTTTTATATATTGAATAGCGAAGTAAAAAATTCGATTTTTACATATTAAATATCGAAGTCAAAATTCGATTTTTATATATTGAATAGGGAAATGAAAATTCAATTTTTATATATTGAATAGCGAAGTGAAAATTCGATTTTTATATATTGAATAGCGAAGTAAAAATTCGATTTTTATGTATTGAATAGCGAAATGAAAATTCGATTTTTATATATTGAATAGTGAAATGAAAATTCAATTTTTATATATTGAATAGCGAAGTAAAAATTCGATTTTTATATATTGAATAGGGAAATGAAAATTCGATTTTTATATATTGAATAGCGAAGTAAAAATTCGATTTTTATATATTGAATAGCGAAGTAAAATTTTGATTTTTATATATTGAATAGCGAAGTAAAAATTTGATTTTTATATATTGAATAGCGAAGTAAAAAATTCGATTTTTATATATTGAATAGCGAAGTAAAAATTCGATTTTTATATATTGAACAGAGAAGTAAAAAATTTGATTTTTATATATGTAGTGAATACGGATGACGAAAGTGATGAAAGAAGAAACGGCGGGGATTTCC
Organism: Allium sativum; assembly: GCA_030737875.1. Taxonomy (NCBI): domain Eukaryota; kingdom Viridiplantae; phylum Streptophyta; class Magnoliopsida; order Asparagales; family Amaryllidaceae; genus Allium; species Allium sativum. Next base: position 782,147,592 of record CM060916.1, read on the forward strand.
TACATATGAAGGATCGTGGCATTTGGATTAGCTAGTCGGTGAGAGCTTCTCACTTTCAATTTAATTTTCTAGTTAAAATATATACTAGGATGCATACGGTGTTTAGTAGCACCCGACACCCGTCGTCCACAGACCATGGACGGCTTGTATGCTTGTTTGTTTGATTTTGATGTGTAGTTGATTGTGTGATGTGATGTGAAATGAAATAAAATATTTAGATAGTTAAAATTATTTTATAGTTGAAAATAGAATTTTTAACGTGTGTATAAAATGAAATTAATATAAACAAATTGGATGATTTGTTTATATACACACATTTGACTGATATTGATTGGGACGATAAATTTTACACATCGCCCAACTGCACAAATAAAATCTATGTTTGATTATTTGAAACCCCACACGGGTATTGGGATGATATATGACATACACTAATCCCAATAATTAGTTGTATGTCGATTGATTGATTGACAAACTGTTATAAGCGTTAAATATTTATATTTGATGCTTATACAGTGTAGAATGCACTTTGGATGATGGTTGATTATTTTTCATTGTTGATATATACATGTGTTGTATAAAACCTATATAATCAACATTATATGGTAATTGATTGGGCCTCATTCCAGTTTTGAAAAGAAATATTTGAAAAGAAATATTGAAAAGAAAAATTTGAAAATAGAATATATGAAGCCGTGTTGATTAGATTGACGCCATTTTGACGAGAACGATATTTATATCGATTTTATTCATTTTTAAATGAATATTGAAAAGTGATTTCAAAAATCGAATTAGAAATTGAATTGAATAGAATTCAAATCGAATTAGAAATTGAATTGAATAGAATTCGAATCGAATTAGAAATTGAATTGAATAGAATTCAAATCGAATTAGAAATTGAATGGAATAGAATTCAAATCGAATTGAAATTGAATTGAATAGAAAATGAATTCGAATTAAATTGAATAGATTTGAAATTCGGATTAAATTGAAATGAATTGAAATTCGAATTAAATTGAAATTGAATTGAAATCGATTTGAAATGATACTAAAACAGATTATATTGAAAAATTCAATTTTGATTTGAATTTGAAATGAAGTTGAAATCGTTTCCAATTACGAATTTAAAACCGTTTTTAAAATAAATTTTGAAAGGAAATCGACGAAGTATATATTATATATATTATACATATAATATAATGGCCTGAATAGAACGCGCCGCGCCGCGGCAGTTCGCGAATTTCGACCATTGACTTCAAATGGATATTGCGGGAGATCCGACCGTCGGATTTTCTTAAAACCGGAACCGTTGGGTTTGTATCGAAAAGAGCTTTCTAATGAATATTTGAAATTAGAAATCGAACGGTTGGATTTGGAATTATGTCCAAATCAAATTTGGAAAAGGTCGCTGTAAGTGCAGTTCGATGGCCGTTGATGGAAATCGACTGTACGGGCCTTGATAAAATTATTAAAAATAGAAATAATTTGTGTAAAATCATAAGAAATGATTTGTGAAGAATTAGGATGAAAAACTCCATATTTGAAAAGATAAAAATAGATTTTTATCGAAATGAACTAGTTTTGAACTAGAATTATAATTCATTTATTTTTGAAATAAATAAAGTAAATTTGAAATGGTTTTGAAATATAGCTAGAATTTCCAATAATTGAATTGGAAGGGATTTGAATCGAAATTGTCTTCGGAATATTTTGATGTTGGATTTCGTGATGATACAGATATTTTTGTGGGAATTTGAAAGATATATTAATATCATTATTTCCAATACGATATTTGTTGGTCGTAGAATTTGATATTGAATATAAGCCGGTATATTTTCTATTCAGAGCCTTGTATTTAATATCAAATGTGATTTGGGTTTGTCGTGAATGGTGTCTTCATTAACACTGTTCTTAAACCCAGTTGAGAAAAAGATTAAATCATTTTATTTGGATTTAATGAAGAATACCAATGAAATGATATTTAATTAGAATTGAATTGAAATTGAATTGAAATTGATTTTTGGGTTTATCGTGAACAGTGTTTTAAATAACACTTGTTCTTTAACCCGATAATTAATGGAATGTGATTTTGGGTTGTCGTGAACGGTATCTTCAAAAATACTGTTCTTAGACCCAAAGGAGTTAAGAAACTCAGAAAATAACTGGAGATTAGATAAGTTGAATAGTTTCTGGGGTATTGATCCGATGTTGGTTTCGGCCTTCGGGGTTAATACTTAGGGAATTGCTCACTTGTTAATTTACGGTTAGGGACTGATTGAAATGTGATGTGATTTTGGGGTTTATCGTGAACTGTGTTTTAAATCACACTGATTCTTTAACCCGGTTAAAGATTAAAACTAAGTGGAGTTTTAATGAATCTTTAATTAGATTGAAAAGATCGAGAATGGAGTATCACCAATTTTGCTCCAGGCGATAGTTAAATCTTTAATTAGATTTGAACGTGAAATGGTAATTGAATTTACCGATAACACCGTGGTGTTAGACATGAAGTATGACTAGTTTTACTTCATGGGATGAATAGGTTGGGGTTGGGAAATTAAAAACAGATGATTACTTCGGTAAGGTTCGTTAATCCCGACTAGTTTGAATTGGTATTCAAAAGTAGATTAAAGAATAAATTTAAAGGATTTATCTTTGATAAAATTAATGGGAACCTTTCCCTAAGAATGTGAAATTTAGAAACTAACTGTCAGTTAGCTAAGCAGAATGGTTTTCTGGATATTGATCTGATGTTGGTTTCGGCCTTCGGGGTTAATATTTGGGGAATTGTTCTCTTGTTAATTTACGGTTAGTGACTATGAATTGGAATCAGGCGTATGTTGTGTTTGTGTAACACTTGTCTATTATATACGCGAGTTATTCAGAAAGACCGGGTTTATCCCATTCTGAATAACTGATACGATGATATGTCGAAGGTGAAGACGGTGGTTGAAGACTGGAGGTCTTCAGGTCGTTTTGATAATTACCGATGATCTTGATTGGGGTGTACACCCAAAAGGAGGGAATCAGTTAGTGGTCGCCCAGACGTACTTGGAGATCGATGGATATGTGGGGTACTAGGTGCCTCCGGTTTCGTTCAGACCCAGAATGGACTTGAAAATGGACTGTGTGTCTGACATTGGATTTCATTCTGTGTGACTAATATCGGTTGCATAGAGTGGTTTGCCTGTGTGGCATGCTAAGATGCAAATGATCAAGGCTTCTGTTGAAAATCAGAGTCTTGTGGTTGATGATCAAAGCACGGCCTTTGTGGAATAGCTTTGTGTAGCGTTAATTCGCGAGCCTCACACCCCTGTTGTGAACCAAAAATGGGAGAGGACATCAGGGAGGGCATGCGTTTCCTTCTAGCTAGGAGTGGCATCAGTGCTTGAACTGGATGACGAGTTTGACTCATGTGGTTGTTGGAAATTGGAGGCGCCTCGGATACATCGGTCGTTCTCGAACCGATGGAGTCATTCGTTGGCTCATTTATGCCCCAAAGGGCGGGGAAACGCAGTGTTCAGGAATTTTAATCCACATCGGTGGACCGGCCCTGACGATCCAAGGGTCGATGCGCTCTGACCCTGAGGCTCGATCTAGACAGTCTCGAAGTCAGTGAGGACTATCTTTTGCCTCGGTTCGCAGATAGAAATCCAATTTCCAATACGTGACTTTGCGGTTTTGACTGTAATCCTATATTTGGCGACAGAGTGGGATGGGGCGCTCATGCCGTCTATGATTGATACTTATGATTTGAAGTTGTTTTATACATTATACACTTATTATAGTATCAAATGAATTTTTTAAACGTATCGAGCATTCTATGGCTATTATAAGGTAAAAACCCTATCCCCCGGCCTGCATTGCATTGTGTGATAGGATCTGGGTCTTATATTAGCTTCATTTTTCTTTATTTAGCATTGCGCTGTTTGTTTTATGCACTGATGTTCTTGGGAGGAAACCCGTTCCGCGTTAGCGGCGTGGTCCATTGATTTACCTAAATTTAAAATAAAGATTTTCAACTGTTTTAGTTCTCACACCAGTCCTATGACTGACCTGGAGTTTATTGTTTTAACCTAAACTCTGGGTGCCCTTATTTTGACACGGGCAGCTAGTAGTTTTGGTTTTGCAGATATATATTCACAGGATCCTGATGTACAGCTGGAACGATATCCGGAAAGCTTTGTTGAAACACCCCACCTCCGTTAGGGTCACTCTCAAAGGGAATGCCCTAATTTTGGTGGAGGTTTATAAGTATAAGTCACAGATACACAAGACAGATATAAATACACATATTTTTGAATAGCGGAAAACAACAGCAACTTTTATTTCATCAAAATACGTGTTACACAAACCATGCCATAATTGTCTTACAATACTTCCAAAAACATTACATTTTCATAACTTCTTGATTTCATAACTTAAAGAAGCATAAAAATATAAGTAAACTGCATAAGTCCCCATAATTGCTATCCAAACCCATAGTCCAAAACGAAAGAGATCCAAGCAATACATTCTTCCTCTTCAAGCTGGATGTGAAAACTGGTCAAGCTGCGGTATTCTCTCCCTGTGGACCTGGGGGGGGGACGAAAGAAAAGAAGATGAAAGAAAAGTAGAGTCAGACATAAAGCCTGAGTAAGTCAAGGACTATTCAGTCTATGAATAAAAAAATGAGCATGATAAGTATAAACTGGAAATGGGGAAGCACCATAAACTAAGTTAAGTTGTCTAGAGTCGAATATACTATCGTACCACATATTAATCTCTACACCCCTATAAACTAGTTCCCAACAGGCACCCCATAATCAGGGTGAAGTGATCCATTTCTAATGATCGGCTCCTACTTGCATAGTTACATGTGTTTTACGGCCCCCGATGTTGTAGCTAGCTATGCTGGTCCCGCCATGGGGTGTATCAAGTCCCATGGTGGCGGCCCGACACAATTCTAGAATGCACAGGTATACTACTGGTGCCCAGTGCCTAATTTTTCTGCGCCGGAGTGTGTGCACGCCCGCACCCCGTTAGAACCTACATTGCTGCACACCGCCGTCGATTTGACCTCTTACAGTCAACCCAGTAATCGTGTCCCAACCTGCCTAGTTCAGGGTATCCTGATACACCTTGTAGGGTTACTGCTGAAAAGGGTCCCCCGCTACTAGGTTTTCTATTTCTAGTCAACATGCTAAGTTGGTTAAGTGTTCTGTAAACCTAACCCCCAATCAGTCTATATAGTTTAGCATGTTCAATTTGATTAAGTATTAATTCAATTTACTTAATCCTATCAATCCTGACCCAGCCTTAATTGTCTTATTAAAGCCTCGACCACTCACATTAGACAGGTATTGTTGTGACTGCCTGTTGCCGGTTGGGTCCGGGCAGTCTTACGTCACAACTCATTATAACTTTGGGTCTTTATTGGGCTCAATGTTTAACCACCCACATTGGATAGGTATTGTTGTGACTACTGGACAGCCGGGCGGTTCCGGGCAGGTTTATGTCACAACGCAATCCAACCTTGGGTTAAACACAACGTATTTTCTAAGTTTACATATTTTGTCTCTTTTCTTTTTATGTAAATATTTGCAGCCTATTATTCAAATTCATCTTAATTGGGTAAAATTAATTTATACCATTTAAATGTTCTCAAGGTCGTTGGCAAGCGTCAAACATGCCAACACATATGTTTTATATTTTTACCCCAACGTCAATACCCCCGTTTTATACGTTCACTATATTATAACATATTTTGGGCTTAACATTTAAGCCCAACTTAGCCACATGAAAAAGGGGAGGCTTAGAACATGGTGTTTATATATTCTAAGTAACATCAAAAGGGGTGTGTGAACGCATGAACTTGCAACATAACGATCTAACTAACATAAATTAGGCACTTGTAAACTTGCATTGTAATAGCATATTATCTTGAAATGAAACATACCTAACATGAATCATGGTTTTAATCCAGTCATGTAAAATTGCATTTAAAAATGAGAATCTAACTTAATTATGTGTCACATATATTATCATATGAGTTTGATAACAACATAGGCCTAAAACATGTTTTCAATTAGGCATAACACCAAACGTAATCTAGTCATGTTCATAGAATTAACACAAGTTCACAAAGATGCTTGCTTTTGTCACTAATACAAAAGTATGGTTTTACACTTGAATCATGATGCCAATTACAACATAAATTCATATGAATCATAATACTTAATTGGATCCAACTACACTAAAAATGATCATAAAAATATACATAGACGGATCTAAAATCATGTTGGCATAATAGCGAATCATATACTTGCATGAGTCTCAACTTGGTTGAAATAAACTACCACAAACATACAGTTGTTAACTTTCAACATGAATCATATACTTGCAAATATCCAATAGGTCTAACATCCTTATACCACAACATCCCAAGTCTATTCATAATTAGAATCATAGCAACATAAAATTATGAATTATCATCACCACAAATTAAGTACAATTCCATTTCTCATTTTACACAAATCAAAAATCAATTATTCATTCACATCGGAATAGCACTCTACTTACAACGTATGACGAATCTTCAATTCAGGATTCTAAATTCTGAATTTGGAGATGCTATCCTTTGTTGTAGGCGTTGTTTTGATTTAATTGTTGTTGCTTTAAGCTTTTGAATCAACTCCTGACTCGACGGCTATTCCTAGTCTTTCTTCAGCAGCATGACGGTCTCATTCTCATTTTTATTTGTGTGAATTAGGTGGAGTCTTAGGTCCTTTTTATAGAGTTTGTGAATTGATTAGAGCCGTTGATGGAGCTTAGATTAATATTAGCCGTTCGTTTTAAAGAGAAAACAATCAAGAGATGACACCTAGCCCTAGTGACAAGACAAAGCACAGAAATTCGGCCAAGCACAGACCAGGCCAGCCAGGAGGGGCTGGGTTCGACCTGGCTCAGGGGCCAGGTCGACTACCCAGTCAACCCCCAGGTCGACTACCCAGTCGACCTGGGTGACCCAGGTCGACTAACTAGTCGACCTGGGTGCCTTTGGCGGGAAAATTCCCACCCAGCCCAATCTGGGTCCGATTTTTTTGAAATTTAAACTGAATTCTGAAACTTCCGGAGGTCATATCTCCCTCATATGGAGTCCGTTTTACGCAAACTCGGACTCTATCTCAAGCAGAATTCCGAGACGAACGCAATGGCGTATCCCGTTTCCCTTAATTCTTTGGTCTGAAATTAATTATACTTTAATTCGTGAATTTTACTGTTATAGAATATACGAGGTGTTACATTCTCCCCCACTTAAAAGGATTTCGTCCCCGAAATCTTCAAGTTTAGGAAGAATGTATATCCTAACATCCAAACGTCCATCTACTCATCCATCAAACACGAGCGTCCATTGTCCTTAAAAGACTTCTAATGCTTCATGATCATATGCAAAGTGTGTGTACATGTACTTATCTAATGCAAAATCAGGCGGTCTACTGATTCAGTTGACCTCCATAATGCAAATTATGTAAGTGTCATAAATCCATTATATATGCAAATTTTTCTATTTATGATTCTACATGAGTGCACAATCATTCATATATAAATGCAACATCCATATGACAACACATCAAACTTCAACCATATACGAATATAAATACATATATGCATATGCAATATGAAGTAACTGAGCCGATCTAAAACCTAGATTGGGTGTGTATATGCAACCACGTGCAACCACAAGCAATCACTTGCAACCGCTTGCAACCATCATCCATAACATGCTTCAATTACATGTTTTCATCCAAAGGGTTTCTACCTAAAAGATAAGGTTGAGGAGATATATCCTAAAAGATAGATAAAGCACAACTTAAGGAAAAAGAAATATCAAAGATGTACCCTCAAAAAGAAAAAGGTAGGTTGCGCGTATTCTAGCCTCAGTTTCCCAAGTTGCGTCTTCCTCGGCGTCGCTCCACTGAACTTTGACGAGCTTAACTTCGCGGATGCGTAGCTTTTTCACTTTAGTTCCTAAGATGCGTGTTGGAACTCTTCTCACGGTTGCTTCACGTTCCACTTCGGCTTCTTCTAGAATGCTAGGCTCTACTATTTCAGCAGACTCGTGCAAACACTTCCGGAGGTGAGAAACATGAAAGACGTTGTGAACTCCGGCCAGCTTTTTGGGTAGCTCTAATCTATAGGCCATCTTCCCAACCTTCTCGATGATAGGAAATGACCCTACGAACCTTGGTGCTAGCTTCCCTGTGGTTCCAAAACGAACAACGTTCCTTAGAGGAGATACCTTAAGAAAAACCCTGTCTCCAACCTCAAATTCAAGGTCGGTCCTCCTCTTGTCTGCGTAGAATTTTTGTCTGTCTTTAGCCGTCCTCATCCTTCTTCGTATCAAGTCTACTTACTCTGAAGTTTCTCGGATCATATCTGGTCCAAGTATGAGCTTGTCAGTAGAATCCCACCAACAAGTGGGCGATCGACACGGTCTTCCATATAAAGCCTCGAAAGGCGCCATTCTGATGGTTGCTTGGTAGCTGTTGTTGTATGCAAATTCCACCAAAGGAAGATGGTCTTCCCACGCCCCTCCGAAGTCAAGGACGCACAGTCTTAAAAGGTCCTCCAAAACTCTATTCACTCTTTCTGTATGGCCGTCGGTTTGGGGGTGATAGGCTGTACTCAAGCATAACTGTGTGCCTACCACTTCTTGCATACTCCGCCAAAACTCACTTGTGAAGATAGGGTCTCGGTCACTAACAATGCTGGAGGGTATTCCATGGAGTCGAACAATTTCCTTGATGTAAAGAGACGCTAAAGATGAGGCGGTCCTTCTACTCTTGACAGGTAAAAAGTGGGCGCTTTTAGTAAGCCTATCCACTATTACCCAAATGCTAGTGTTGCCTCTTCTAGACCTGGGCAGCCCATCAATGAAGTCCATTGAAATGCTATCACACTTCCACTACGGGACCTCTAGAGGATGGAGCAGACCACCAGGCTTCTTCTGCTCCGCCTTAACCTATTGGCAAATCATACACTTAGAAACGAGATCTGCCACGTCCTTCTTCATGCCGCTCCAAAAGAAAGTTCTCTTTATGTCCTTGTACATTTTATCTCCGCCTGGATGTATCGTCATCTTGGAGTGATGTGCTTCTTCGAGAACCGTCTTTACTAAATCCCTTGTCCGTGGGACGCATAACCTTCCGTCTCGCCTTAGCCAACCCTTATTGTCGATGGAGTATCTGCTGAGGTGACTTGAAGTCTCACCCCTAATTAGCCTATCAATCGTTTCCACAAGCTGAGGGTCTTCGCGATGTGTTGACCCTATTGAGTCCAAAAGAGTCGGGCGTACTTCGAGAGATGCTAGCAAGACCGGTACAAAATCGGAGGAGGGCCTAAAGTTAAAACTGGCTATATACTCCAAGCTTTGCCTTTCTATAAAGAGCGGGCTTAGGGTCAGTTTCTTTCGGCTCAATGCGTCTGCCACTATGTTGCCTTTGCCCAGAGTGTAGGAGATCTCAAAATCGTACGAGGCCAGAAACTCCATCCATCTCTGTTGCCTCAAGTTAAGATCTTTCTACGAGAAAAGATATTTCAACGATTTATGGTCAGTGTAAAGTTCGAACTTCTCACCTAGGAGATAGTGTCGCCAAGACTTAAGTGCAAAGACGATGGCGGCCAACTCGAGATCATGGGTTGGGTAGTTCTTTTCGTGCACTTTCAACTGTCTCCCGCCATAAGCTACTACCCTTCCTTCTTGCATTAAGACAACGCCTAGCCCTGTCCTACATGCATCTGTATAAACTGTGAACATCTTGCTTCCATCTGGCAACGTCAGAACTGGGGCTGTTATAAGAGCCCTTTTTAGTCGTTGGAAAGCAAACTCGCAATCCAAGTCCCAATTGAACACTAGATTCTTCTTTGTCAGCCTTGTGAGAGGAGATGAGATTTTCGCAAAATCCCTTATGAATTTTCGGTAGAAACCTTCTAGTCCTAGAAAACTTTGGACCTCATTTGCATTCCTTGGTGTCTTCCAATCCTGTACCGCTACTACCTTAGCAGGGTCCATAGCTAACCCTTCCTTGGATACTACGTGCTCAAGAAACCTTACTTCCTCTCTCCAAAAGTGGCATTTGGAGAATTTAGCTTTTAACTGATGGACTCGCAGAGTTTCCATGATTGCCCTTAGGTGTTGAGCATGTTCTTCATCACTCTTTGAGAAGATCAAGATATCCTCTACGAAGACCACTACGAACTTGTTGAGGAATTCTCTGAACACCCTACTCAACAGGTCCACGAAGTAAGCGGGTGCGTTTGTCAAGCCAAAAGGCATGACAAGCCATTCAAAGAAGTCGTTTGGGGTTCTGAATGCTGTCTTATCGATGCTATCTTCAGCCACCCTTAGCTGATGAAATCCGGTCGCCAAATCGAGTTGAGAGAAAACAGACGCTCCTACAAGCTGATCAAACAGATCGTCAATTCTGGGGAGAGGATGCCTATTCTTTTTCGTTAGTTTGTTAAGCTCCCTATAGTCAACACATAGACGGAATGAACCTTCCGCCTTTGTGGCGAACACCACTGGAGTGCCCCATTCTGAAATACTCCTTCTAATGAACCCCTTCTCTAGAAGCTCTTTAACCTGTTTACTGAGCTCTTTCCTTTCCCGTGGAGCCATGTGTCTAACGGGCAACGCAACGGGCTTTGCATTATCTAAAAGATATATGCGGAAGTCTATCTCCCACTTCGGAGGTAAGCCCTTCACCTCTTCGAAGACATCCGGATATTCACGGACCACTCTAACCGATTGCAAACTTTCAACAGAAGCATCTAGCGATTCAAGATAACTAAGCATAACTGCATACGAGGGATTACAAGTAATTTCTAGAGTGTTACCGAGTTGGGTCAGAAGCCTAACCGCCCTTTTCTCACAATCAAGGATGGCACCATTACTGGATAGCCAATCCATGCCCAAAATCAAACCATATCCCGAGAAGCCCAAAACAAAGGCACTACATCTAAATTCTATGCTTAGAATAGAAATTTTCAATCCCACACAGATCATAGACAAATGAGCTGGGCCCCCGATTGGATTTGAAACAATTAAGGGGTCCTCTACCATACTAGTTTCTAGGTGCATAGATTCTACTAAAGCAGATGAAATAAAGGAGTGCGATGCGCCAGAATCAAATACAGTGTGAACTGGGTGATCATAAAGATAAACTACACTTTCTACGGAAGTATTTATACCTCGTTGTTGCAGAGGTGGCGCTTCTAGCACATGAACCTGTGCCCCTGAGGTGGATCCAGCCCTCTGCCCCTGCCCTCGCTTCTTTGGGCAATCCTTAGCCATGTGGCCTGTCTCACCGCAAGAAAAGCACCCACCATTCTACTTGGCCTTCTTTTTCCAGAAATCTTTCACTAAGTGCCCCCACTTTGCCACAGAAATTACACTTCCTCTTCTCTTGGGACTTGTTGTCTTTCCTGCCCTTCTTAAAGTCTGTCTTCTTAGGCTGTAAACCCTCTTTCTTCCCTTGAGAGCTTTCTGCCTTTGTCTCCTTCTTGCCCTTATCTTCTTCGTTCAGCAATGCCATCTGCACCAACCTTTCATACATAGCTCCCATAGGTATATGGGTCATGGCCAAACTGTGTAATGGCTTATTCAATCCTTTGACAAAGCAGAGAGCCTTCTTGTGTGGAGTGTTGACTAGGTCCAGTCCGAACCTAGCCAGCTGATCGAACTGATTAACGTACTCTTTGACTGTCATATTCCCTTGCTTAAGAAATAAGAATTTTTCCAATTGAAGGAACCTTTCAGCTTCTGAGAGATAGTTAGCCTCAAACCTTGCCCTAATATCCTCCCATGTTTCTACTGGCCTTTCTGCATTGGTAACTTCCCACCAGTAGGAAGCCTCACCTTTAAGTAGCCATACTGCCAGTTGTACCTTCTGCCTATCTTCTACCTCAAAGATGACGAATAAGTCCTCAGTTTCCTTCAGCCAGTTCCTGGCTGCCACGAAGGACTCGGTTCCATGAAAGTGCTTCCCTCCCACAGCTTTGAAGTCTTTACATATCTTAGCAAAAGAATTACCACGCGGAGGAGGAGGAGGAGGTGTTGCTGCAGCTGGATGATTTTCTACAGCTAGATGATTTCCTGTAGCTAGGGGAGGAGGAATAGTGGGACCTGGCTGATTGGCCCTTGCTTCTAAGAATCGTCTGAACCAACCAGGTATTGGTACACCCTCAGGCAAGTTAAGTTCTTCGGACATGCTGAAACAAAAAAGAAAGATTCAAAACGAAGGATAAAAGATAGTACCTATGATTTTGGGGGACTATGCCTTTTAAAAATAAAATAACATTTTATCTTTAAAAATTCTTCTTTAAATTTTCTTTTAAAAATAAGTTTTCAAACTTTTTATCTTATCTGGTAAACCTATGCTCTGATACCAAGTGAAACACCCCACCTCCGTTAGGCTCACTCTCAAAGGGAATGCCCTAATTTTGGTGGAGGTTTATAAGTATAAGTCACAGATACACAAGACAGATATAAATACACATATTTTTGAATAGCGGAAAACAACAGCAACTTTTATTTCATCAAAATACGTGTTACACAAACCATGCCATAATTGTCTTACAATACTTCCAAAAACATTACATTTTCGTAACTGTCTTGATTTTATAACTTAAAGAAGCATAAAAACATAAGTAAACTTCATAAGTCCCCATAATTGCTATCCAAAGCCACAGTCCAAAACGAAAGAGATCCAAGCAATACATTCTTCCTCTTCAAGCCGGTTGTGAAAACTGGTCAAGCTGTGGTATTCCCTCCCTGTGGACTTGGGGAGGGGGGAACGAAAGAAAAGAAGACGAAAGAAAAGTAGAGTAAGACATAAAACCTGAGTAAGTCTAGGACTATTCAGTCTATGAATAAAGAAATGAGCATGATAAGTATAAACTGAAAGTGGGGAAGCACCATAAACTAAGTTAAGTTGTCTAGAGTCGAATATACTATCGCACCCCCTATTAATCTCTGCACCCCTACAAACTAGTTCCCAACAGGCACCCCATAATCAGGGTGAAGTAATCCATTTCTAATGATCGACTCCTACTCGCATAGTTACATGTGTCTTACGGCCCTCAATGTTGTAGCTACCTATGCTGGTCACACCATGGGGTGTATCAAGTCCCATGGTGGCGGCCCGACACAACTCTAGAATGCACAGGTATAATACTGGTGCCCAGCGCCTAATTTTTCTGCGTCGGAGTGTGTGCACGCCCGCACCCCATTAGAACCTACACTGCTGCACCACCGCCGTCGATTTGACCTCTTACAGTCAGCCCAGTAATCATGCCCCACCCTGCCTAGTTCAGGGTATCCTGATACACCTTGTAAGGTTACTGCTGAAAAGGGTCCCCCGCTACTAGGTTTTCTATTTCTAGCCAACTTGCTAAGTTGGTTAAGTGTTCTGTAAACCTAACCCCCAACCAGTCTGTATAGTTTAGCATGTTCAATTTGATTAAGTATTAATTCAATTTACTTAATCCTATCAATCCTGACCCAGCCTTAATGGTCTTATTAAAGCCTCGACCACTCACATTAGACAGGTATTGTTGTGACTGCCTGTTGCCGGTTGGGTCCGGGCAGTCTTACGTCACAACTCAGTCTAACCTCGGGTCTTTATTGGGCTCAATGTTTAACCACCCACATTGGATAGGTATTGTTGTGACTACTGGACAGCCGGGCGGTTCCGGGCAGGTTTATGTCACCACACAATCCAACCTCGGGTTAAACACATCGTATTTTCTAAGTTTACATATTTTGTCTCTTTTCTTTTTATATGTAAATATTTGCAGCCCATTATTCAAGTTCATCTTTATTGGGTAAAATTAATTTATACCACTTAAATGTTCTCAAGGTCGTTGGCAAGCGTCAAACATGCCAACACACATGTTTTATATTTTTACCCCAACGTCAATACCCCTGTTTTATACGTTCACTATATTATAACATATGTTGGGCTTAACATTTAAGCTCAACTTAGCCACATGAAAAAGGGGAGGCTTAGAATATGGTGTTTATATATTCTAAGTAACATCAAAAGGGGTGTGTGAACGCATGAACTTGCAACATAACGATCTAATTAACATAAATTAGGCACTTGTAAACTTGTATTGTAATAGCATATAATCTTGACATGAAACATACCTAACATGAATCATGGTTTTAATCTAGTCATGTAAACTTGCATTTAAAAATGTGAATCTAACTTAATTATGTTTCACATATATTATCATATGAGTTTGATAACAACATAGGCTTAAAACATGTTTTCAATTTGGCATAACACCAAACATATTCTAGTCATGTTCATAGAATTAACACAAGTTCACAAAGATGCTTGCTTTTGTCACTAATACAAAAGTATGGTTTTACACTTGAATCATGATGCCAATTCCAACATAAATTCATATGAATCATAATACTTAATTGGATCCAACTACACTAAAAATGATCATAAAAATATACATAGACGGATCTAAAATCATGTTGGCATAATAGTGAATCATATACTTGCATAAGTCTCAACTTGGTTGAAATAAACTACCATAAACATATAGTTGTTAACTTTCAACATGAATCATATACTTGCAAATATCCAATAGGTCTAACATCCTTATACCACAACATCCAAAGTCTATTCATAATTAGAATCATTGCAACATACAATTATGAATTATCATCACCAAAAATTAAGTACAATTCCATTTCTCATTTTACACAAATCAAAACTCAATTATTCATTCACATCGGAATAGCACTCTACTTACAACGTATGAAGAAATCTTCAATTTAGGATTCAGAATTCTGAATTTGGAGATGCTATCCTTTGTTGTAGGCGTTGTTTTGATTTAATTGTTGTTGCTTTAAGCTTTTGAATCAACTCCTGACTCGACGGCTATTCCTAGTCTTTCTTCAGCAGCATGACGGTCTCATTCTCATTTTTATTTGTGAGAATTAGGTGGAGTCTTAGGTCCTTTTTATAGAGCTTGTGAATTGATTAGAGTCGTCGATGGAGCTTTGATTAATATTAGCCGTTCGTTTTAAAGAGAAACCAATCAGGAGCTGACACCTAGCCCTAGTGACAAGACAAAGCACAGAAATTCGGCCAAGCACAGACCAGACCAGCTAGGAGGGGCTGGGTTCGACCTGGCTCAGGGGCCAGGTCGACTTCCCAGTCGACCCCCAGGTGACTACCCAGTCGACCTGGGTGCCTTGGGCGGGAAAATTCCCGCCCAGCCCAATCTGGGTCCGATATTTTTGAATTTTAAACTGAATTCTGAAACTTCAGGAGGTCGTATCTCCCTTATACGGAGTCCGTTTTACGCAAACTCGGACTCTATCTCAAGCAGAATTCCGAGACGAACGCAATGGGGTATACCATTTCGCTTAATTCTTTGGTCTGAAATTAATTATACTTTAATTTGTGAATTTTACTGTTATAGAATATACGGGGTGTTACATTTGTATCCGTATATCTCCTTTAGTTGTATTTAGTATTATTTTCCGCTGCTATGTAATGTATTGTAATCTCTGATATTTTCTATGTAATATTTATTCATTTATACTCTGTATATTCTTGTAATCTGATGGAATTGTTGTAATATACAATGCAATGTTCTTCTGTTTGTGTTTTGATTCGGCTTGTTCTCAACTCAATCTGTGATTTCCCGTAAGGGGGATTTCGGGTCGTTTCAACCAGCAACTAATAGCTCATCAAAACCATACAACATCGAAGAGGAGGAGAATATCTAACGTTTTCTCTTTAGGATGGGGGTTTAGGTCGAGCTAAAAGTGAAGATTCTGGAGGATTCAAATCGGAGCACGGTGGTCGTCGCTTTTCCTATGGTCAGCGGGTTCTAACTTATGAGGGAGAGAGGCTGTAAAATTATATATATATATATATAATTAAATATTATATTTAATTCTCTAAATTCAAAAAAAAAAGTATGTTTATCGATACGAACTCCCAATCAAACCCAACGACTATCACCCCTAGCTAAATACCCCTATTCCGGACATAGTGGGATATGTTTCGTAAGCCAATTCGACTGTTACGATCAGTTTTCATCAAAATTAAAATATAAATCTATATATTCAATTCAAACGTACATTTCAATTTACTGGGGCCACATACTGACTCCAAAAATTCTAAAAAAATAAATCTGCCTATGTTTTGACGATACGGTCCTAACAAAACTAATTTCATTAAATTTGGAGACCATTTGAAAAATGTCCATTTTCTGGTCGATCCAAATTGACTAAAACTGACTAAACACCTTTAACTTCGCCACACTCACTTATTGATTCCAAAAATTATGAAAATTAGAATCTAGCTATAATTCAACATCCCAGATCCAACAAAAGTGGTTTCATCGAAAACGGAGGTCGTTTGCATAATGGCTATTTTTAAGGGCTATATTTCCATAGCGACCATTCTGAATTTTCAACTGGGCATAACTTTTTATTCCCGCTATGAAATTTCAATTTTTCAGATTCGTTGGAAAGATATTTTCAAATAGATTCAAATATTTCTGATTTCACCAAAATCCGGTTTATTTTGAATGATGTACATTCATTTGAAATTTGAAATCGAATTTTCAGATTACCGCACCATTTCCAATTCCTTTTATAATTAAAATAAATTTTTATATTCTAACTTCGATTTAAATAATTATATACGCTCTAATTCTATTCCAAATAAATTTCTTGTCGTTATTATTTAAAATAATTCATTTTAAATATCCAAAATTCATTAAAATTTCCAAAATAAAAAATTTAAATTAGTTCTAATTTTCTGGGCTGTTACGATCTCCCCCACTTAAAATTTTTTCGTCCTCGAAAAGAAACGGAGCTGAAAGTTGTTTTACTAATCAACTCAACTTTCATCCTGGCTTTCATTTTTCAACTTTTCAATTTTTAAGAATTTTCAAATTCTTCAAAAATTTGGCTAACACCCTAAATTTTTGAAAAATTTCGTCATAACCTCCTTTGTACGGGGAGCACCGGGAAAATCCCCAAACTGCCACACAATCCCTCTCATCTCAAAAAGAAAAAGAAAAGGCCAAGCGGCTAGCCAATCAGCTCATAAAATCATCCAAACCGAATAAATGAGTAAACATGTACCTATTTGTCGGGCATACAATTTTATTCCTCTGCTTAGCTTCCTTGCTATAACCTGCTCAATGTATATACATGTATATGCATGCAATTCCAAACAATTTTTCATTCAGTTCAATATTTGTTCAATTTGGATAAACGGTTCAAAAATTTAATTAATCAAACAAAAAAACCAACAATCATTAGTTTATTAATTTTCAAATTCATAACTTCTATATATAATCAAAAATCGTACTCTTGATGCCAAGTCACAACAATATATTATATCTAGTTTTGGTTCTCACACCAGTCAATTGGAAACATATAGATATCTCACTTTCGTTACTAAAAAAAATGCTGATGATGTCGCGACATCACCAGAATTATGCCCGGGCAACTAGAGTGAGATTCTATATCCATCCAGTATATTAAAACTTCAAATATACGTACATGACGCGTATATGCAAAATTTCATATACTCGATTGTCCAAAATAAAATAAAATAAATATTGAAATACGTACGAAATGGTGTGAAATTTCAAAACAAAATTGGTTTTCATTTTTATTGTGAAAATAACACTCTTCCAACTCATACTAGGATACTACTGATCTTATCTCTAACGAGTCATTCTTATTGGATATTACTAATCCAATCTCTGATGAATTCTTTCATTTGCTTCTAAAGTGTCATGTTCTCGAGCTCTATAAACCAAACCTATGATACCAAATATAATGACCCGAACTTCCCCGTAAAGGAAAGCCCGGATTGCTTTGAGAACATGACAAATCAGAATGTAAACATAAGAATATTTCATTGCTTATTACAACAATTCCATCAGAATACAAGAATATAACAGAGTATAAATAAATAATATACATTTGATAAATATCAGAGATTTAAAATTACATTTAAATACATAGCAGCGGAAAACTAATACAAAACACAACAAAAAGAGATAAACGGATACTGAGCTTTCCGAATATCATTCCAGCTGTAAAACAGGATCCTATGAATATAAATCTGCAAAACCAAAACTACTAGCTGCCCGTGTGGAAAATAGGGGCACCCAGAGTTTAGGTTAAAACAATAAACTCCGGATCAGTCATGTGATTGGTGCGAGAACTAAAACAGTTATTTAAAACTTATCTTTAAAATCAGATATATCAAGGGACCACGCCGTATAACACGGAACAAGTTTCCTCCCAATAATACCAGTGCATATAACAAAACAACGCAATGCTTTTTGGAAAAATGAAGCTATTATAAGACCCAGGTCCCATCACACAATGAAACGCAAGCCAGAGGACATGGTTTTCCCTTATAATAGACAAACAAGCTTGGTACGTTAAAACAAATCATTTTATGCTATTATAAGTGCATAGTGTATAAAACAACTTCAAATATAAATGTATCAATCCTAAACGTCATGGGTACCATATATCATGTCGCCAATACTAGGCTCTACAATCAAAACTAAAATGTCACGTATTGGAAGTTGGATTTCCATCTGTGAAAAAAGGCAAGGGATCATCCTTACCGCTTTGAGATAATCTAGTCCATGTCTCAGGCAAGCGCGCAGACACACCTTCGATCGTCAGGCCCGGTCCACTCGATGTGGATTAAAATTCCTGAATACTATGTTTCCTCGCCCTATGGGGCGTACATTTAGTTTGTATAAAGACCATCCATTGGCTCCGTAGAGACCGATATAACCGAGGCGCCTTGTTATCCATCATCCACATAAGTAAAACGTCAGGGCTTGCAAAACGCTAACACCACACCTAGCTAGAAGGAAATTTATACCCTCCCTGAGGTCCTCTCCCGTTTCTGGTTCACATCGGTGTAGCAACCCAGAAAATCTGAGCCAGTTTAATAATTTTAATTTGGCTATTTTAGTGGATTTTAAATAACTAAAATAAATTATTTTAAATAAAAACGACGAAAAGTATGTTTGAATTGATGTTTGAAAATAAATATAATTATTTTAAATTACAAACAAGGCCTGAAATGGCGCGGCAGTTTCAAAATTTGAATTTGAACTTTGACTGACTTAACAGGGTGCAAAATAAAATGGATTTCAGTGAAACCAAAAAAATTTAAATTTGTTTATGAATATCTTTCTAACGAATCTGAAAATCGAAGTTTCATAGCGGGAATCAAAAGTTATGGCCATATGAATTTACAGGAAGGTCGCTATAGAAAATATATAGCCCAGGAAAATAGTCATTTTGCAAACGACCTCAGAATTCGACGAAGCCACTTTTGTTGGATTTGGCATGTAAAATTATTGTTAGGTTTCAAATTCCATAATTTTTGAAGTTAATATGTGAGCATGGCGAAGGAAAATGTGTTTGGTTGATTTCAGTTTAATTGGATCGACAAGAAAAGGTCCATTTTTCAAACGGTCTCAGAATTGGATGAAATTAGTTTTGTTGGGACCGTATCTTCAAAATATTGCTAGATTTATTTTTCTGAAATTTTTGGGATAAGTATATGGCCCCGGAAAATTGAAATGTACGTTCAAATCGAATATTGAATGTTTTATATTTTAATTTGAAGAAAAACTGACTGAAACAGTAGAATGGGCTTACGAAACATATCCCATTGTGTTTGGAATGGGTGTATTTAGCTAGGGACGACAGTCGTTGGGTTTGGATTGGAGTTCGTTTGGAGAATACCCTAATTTTTGAAATATATATATCACGGGCTAATCAAATAATTTCTTTCATAAATTAAAAATATAAAAAAATCAACCCCCCCCCCCCCCCCCCCGTTAACACGATCGACGACGGAAGCTATTCACCGCTTCCCGGCCACTTTACGATCAATCCACGCACCGATAGCCTTCGACCCAGTTGAAGATTTTGAAGAACATCGCGAGAGCTTCAAGTCCATATAGGGTTCGTGATTTTTCATTGAGTATCCTTCGAGTTTCGAAGCCCCGAAGTTGCCACCTTCACAGCGCCGCTGTGCTCCGCTTGGGGGTTCGAACTGGCCGCCTCCACCCTCCGTTCAGGCGCCTATCCTCCCTCTTCCTCGTGGTAAAGACCGTTTGACGAATCGCTGCATTGTATTTCAAGAATGGTTGAAACCTAGATTTGAACATTTTAGAAAGGTAACAGCAGTGAATAATTTGAATAGTTTATAACAGTTAAAAGTGTTTCTATTTTAGATTATCGAATAAAAATCACATCTTGTTCGTTTGTGGTCGAAATCCAGTGAAACAAGAGACAGTGGACTCATGCGGATGTCTTCTACATTCTAGAAGAGACCGGATATTTTTCTGAGCCGTCTACAATTTTTGGTGGAGTGGAACCCAAAGTGAGATTTCTGATTTATAAATAATATGGAAACAATGATGTATAAATTATATAGTTAAAGTATGAGTTATATAAGCGTTGTACACCTCATGTATAAGCGTTGTATAAGTTGTATGCTCGATGTATAAGTTATATATGCATTGTAAAAATGATATATGCGTTGAAAAGAATTGAAATGATATTGAAATGAAATCGAAATATAGTTATATACGTATGGCTATATATATATATATATATATATATATATATATATATATATACTCCACTAGTCCACATACCATGGACGATATATATTGGTTGTGATATTGTTTGGATTATTAGTTGATGTGAAATTTGGAGAATAACGTGAATGGTTGATTTGAAATGATTGATTGCGGTTGAAATCCCAATAGGATTAGTATATGGGAAAAATTCTTCTATATGCGAACTAGATATTGAAATCCCCATTGTCAAAAGCTGCGAGACTTTAAGGTAGAGCGAGGAGCCATAATAGGGACGATGCCGGTTTTAACTACCATGTCGTTATGCAACCGAAATTTTTAATAATAATCATGTGTTAGAATTATTTTCATGTGTTGAAACCATATTCATGTGTTGAATAGAAATTCATGTGTTGAACAAATTCTTTGAAAGATAAAAATAACATTTTATCACATATATAGACTATATAAATTATTCGTGTTTTAAATAAATTGTTTTAACAATAAAAATCACATTTTTATTATATATATAAAAACTATAGAATTATTTTCATGTGCTGAAACCATATTCATGTGTTGAATAGAAATTCATGTGTTGAAACCATTATCATGTGTTGAATAGGAATTCATGTGTTGAATAGACATTCATGTGTTGAATAAATTCTTTGAAAGATAAAAATAACATTTTATCACATATATGGACTATATAAATTATTCATGTTTTAAAGAAATTGTTTTAACAATAAAAATCACATTTTTATTAGATATATGAATTGCTAAAAATAGTGATGTGTTGAAATAAATATCTGTTGGATAAAAATATCATTTTTATCAAATATATGAAGTGAATAGGGTTTTGAAATCGAAGAATGAATTATATTTATATATGTATATAAATATAATTAAAATAAATCGAATAACGAAGCTGCAGTTCGTGTTTTGAAATCGTGATTTCGAACGATTAGTTCGGGAGATCCGAGCATCGGATTTTCCCGAAACCGAAACCATTGGGTTCGCTTTGGAAATATCTTTCCAACGACACCAACTTTGTAAAGATCCAACGGTTGGATTGTCTGAAATGTTTAATTCAAATCTGAAGAAAAACTGCGTCAGAGTCGATTATATTCATATTTATATATAAATATAATTAAATTAAATCGAATAACGACGCTGCAGTTCGTATTTTGAAATCGTAACTTCAAACGATTGTACCGGGAGATCCGACCGTCGGATTTTCCCAAAACTGAAGCCGTTGGATTCGTTTTGGAAAGATCTTTCTAATAATATAAAATTTGTGAAGATCCAACGTTTAGATTTTCATATATGAGCAAATCAAATCTGAAGAAAAACAGCGCCCCGGCCGCATTATGGCCTGAAGCGTCATTTGAATGAATTGGCTATTTTTAAATAAATAAAATTAGCGATAAATCATGATAAAATAGTATAAAGGATATGGAATGGAAATAAACTGAATTCGCTTGGTTTATTGGATATTTGATGGTTAGATGTGTTTGACGTGAGAACTGCATAAATGAATTGAATTATTAGTGTCAAATAATTTAACCATTGAGATGAATTGTTTTGCAATTCTAAATATACGTGAATTATTTGAAAATGCCAAGTTAATTCTCATTTCAAATAATTGATCGACGATTAGAAGTCGAAGATATGAAGACGGTGCAAGACCGATGATCTTCACGTCGGATGGAGTGGTGCTACCGATGCTCATGATAGGAGTAGCTACTTTGAAGTGGCTGAAGTGGTAGCCATCCAGACGTACTTGTTGATTGTACAGATGTGCGAGGTATTAAGTGCCTCCGGTTTCGTTCAGACCCAGAATAAACTAGTAAATGGACTGTGTGTCTGACATTGGATTTTGTTCCGTGCTGATTAATCTCTATTAAATATATATCTGTTTGGCGGTGGAGAATTCATTCCCTTGCTTAACGCCCTTCTCTGAGACGTACGAGCTCAGAGGTTATATATCGATAGAAATCAGTCGCATGGAGGGAATTGCCTGTGTGGCACGCCTAAGTGGCAGATGACCAAGGCTTCTTTTAAAAAGCAAAGTCTTGTGGTTGATGATCAAAGCATAGCCTGTGTGGCATAACTTTGTGTATAACGTTAATTCGCGAGCCTCACACCCCGGTATGAACCAGAAACGGGAGAGGACCTCAGGGAGGACATGCGTTTCTTTCTAACTAGGGTGGTGTCAGTGACCTACCAGCCCTGACATTTATATTATTTTCACCTATGTGGTTGTTGCTGTTGCGAGGCGCCTTGGATATATCGGTGATTATGTGGAGCCGATGGAGTCATTTGGCTCATTTACGCCCCGAAGGGCGGGGAAACGCAGGGTTCAGGCATTTTAATCCACATCGGTGGACCGGCCCTGACGATCCAAGGGCCCACCTGAGTATGGGTCCTGAGAATTGGTAGGCTAGATTGTCTCGAATTCGGTAAGAACTATCTTTTGCCTTGGTTCATGTCGGAAATCCAATTTCGAAATACGACATCGTGCGGTTTTGATTGTATACCTATATATGGCGACATAGTGGTATGGGGCATTAATGCCATCTATGATTGATACTTATGATTTGAAATTGTTTTTGAAACATATAAACACTAGTAATAATATCAAATGCTTTTGTTTTATTCGTTTCAAGCATATTTTGGCCATTATAAAGTAAAACTCTATCCTCCGTTTTGTGTTGCATTGTGTGATGGGAACTGAGTCTTATAATGGCTTCTTTTTTATAAAAAGCATTGTGATGTTTGAAAGATTTATTTGTTTTTAAAGCAGTGGCAATCCAATGGAGTGTACCCGTTCTGTGAAAGTGGCGTGGTCCTGTGATTGGCCATATATTAAAGTAAGTTAAGTAGATTTCTCATACCAGTCCCATGACTAACTCGTAGTTTGTTTCACTTGCAAACTTGGGTGCCCCTTTTCCTACATGGCCAGTCTTGTATTCAGGTTTTAGCAGGCTCTTTTCAGAAAGCTGGAGTTGAAGATGGATTCTATCATTTATCTCTTTTTATGTTGTTCAGCTCCTATTGTACATATTATGTTTTGATTCCGTTGTAGACATTTATGTAAAGCTCAACTGTATTTTGTACTAAGTATGATCCTGTATACTGTGTAATTCTGATGATTATGTTTATCTAGCGTATTCTATTGTACATTATCTGGTGTATTTATTTATTTTTGTTCTGCTGTTATCTGTTTAGGTGTTATATTCCAAAGATTATCCTTGCCACTGTGAAACGGGGTTTGGGGTCGTCACAAAAGTGGTATTAAAGATTTGGTTAAGCTTAGTTCTGGAATATAACGTATTAACGAATTCGTCAGAAATAGAACCAGTAGAGGTCTAGGACGAATAACTGATTACAGATAGGATCAGTAATATCCTAGTATGAGTATAGCATAATGAAATACACCCCGATAGACACATTTACATTCAAGTATATGTTACTATGCTTTATAATATCTTTTCTGTTGACCTCACACTTGGTCTACTATTTGCAGAAGTACTAGAAAATGAGTGTCAAAAACAGAAGAAGGGATATAAAACCGGATCTAGAAGCTCTATTAAAGAGATATTGAAATCTCGGTGGAGTGCAATTCTCGGGCAATGAATCCATTGTTCAAACTCAAGCTTGGATGAGTTCTGCTGAAAGAATTTTTGAACGTTTCCAGTTGAGAGATGATCAGAAAAGATTAGTGGCATCTTGGTCACTTAAAGATGAAGCTTTAATCTGGTGGGAAACGGTTATTAAGGATAATCCAGAAGGTAATATTACTAGGGATAGATTCAAAGAGATTTTCAGTGGAAGATTTACTCCTCTAGAAGCAACTGAGCGGTTATGTGATGAATTCTATTATCTGATACAAGGAGATATGGCCATTCCGGAATATCATAAGAAATTCAATGAACTTTCTCATTTTGCCCCTCATCTAATTCAAAATCCGAAGAGGAAGAATCTGAGGTTCATTAACAGGCTCCAAAGAAAATACCAAAGTAGTGCAATGGGGCATGTAAAGCTTCCTTTTTCTGAAATAATATACGTGGCTTATCAATATATAGATCTAGATAAGCGAGGCCTTTTTGTCGATGAAGAGGAAGTCAATACCAGCAACAAAAGGAAATTTGAAACTGATAGCCCAGAGACAAGTACGCAGCCTGAGACAAGTACGCAGCCTGAGGCAAGTACGAAATTTGAGGTCAGTAAGAGGCCAAGGGCCAGTCAGAAAAAGGTTAAAGCAGTCATATGTTTAAAGTTTAATAAGCAAGGGCATTCAATGAGGAACTGTAAATCTTCGAGCAAACGAAAGAATGATGGGTCTAAGTACAGTAAGAAGGCTCGAGAGGGTCGGGGATGCCATAAGTGCCACCAAGTTGGTCACATTTCGAAAAATTGCCAACTATCAAAGAAAGCTGAAGTAGTTCAAGTAAATGAAGTAGCAGAAACTTCTAAGCCCTATGTCGATCAGGTAAGGCCGGATGTTTTAGAAGGCACGCTTACTGTCAAAGATATTCGAGTTAAGGTTCTGTTTGATACAGGCGCGTCACGTAGCTTCATTGCAAAGAATGCGGTTAAGAAACTGGATTTGAATTTGAGAAAGCTTAAAGCACCCATGACTGTCCACAATCTGGTTGGGGGTTCCCTCGATCTTAGTTAGGTTTGTGGGGTGCCTGTCTCTTTTTCCCATTATCAGTTCCCTACCATCACGATCGTCATGAATTTTACCGAATTTGACCTTATTCTGGGATTGGACTAGTTAACCAAATATCAAGCTGAGGTTAAATGCGCCGACAGAGTCGTTAAGGCAAAGATTAAATCAGGTGACTATATAACCATTACATGTGAAGGTCCGAATATGGATAGAAAAGACTTCTGGGCAGCTTTAGATGTTTCTGCTGCTCAATTAGAAACTGTTTCTGTCGTTTTGGAGAATATTCTGGTCGACATTGAAAGTATTCCTGTCGTAAAGAACTATGCCGATGTGTTCGAAGAAGTTGTTAGCTTACCTCCGCATAGAGAGATTGATTTCAAAATCTCTTTAGTTCCTAATGCAAG
The DNA here is from genome assembly GCA_030737875.1 of Allium sativum. Taxonomy (NCBI): domain Eukaryota; kingdom Viridiplantae; phylum Streptophyta; class Magnoliopsida; order Asparagales; family Amaryllidaceae; genus Allium; species Allium sativum. The sequence goes on from CM060916.1 coordinate 782,173,335, forward strand.
GCCAGTAGTTCACGCTATTCGAAGAATGACCTTGTAGGAGAAGGAAGAGTTGGATAATCAAACTCGACAGCTTGTATGGAAGGGTCTAATCAGGCCTACCTTCTCTAATTGGGGAGCAGTAGTGGTATTTGTCCCGAAGTCAGACGGTACTCTCAGATTATGTGTAGATTATTGTGACTTGAATAAGCAGACATTGAAAAATAAATATCCTTTGCCGTAGATTGATGATTTGTTGGACCGATTGAATGGTGCATAATTATTTTCACGAATGGACCTAGCTACAGGTTTCCATCAGCTTCGTATTGCCGAAGAGTGTGTTCCTTTGACAACATTCAGAGGTCCAGACTTATTCTACGAGTGGTTAGTAATGCCGTTCGGCTTATGTAACGCTCCAGCTTACTTCGTCGATCTAATAAACAGGCATTCAGAGAAGTATTTAGTAAATTTGTTCTAGTTTTCATTGATGATATATCGATCCTCTCTAAGTCAGAAAGCGAACATGAAAAACATTTGGAACAAGTGTTAGAAATTCTCAGAAAGAATGTTTTAAAAGCAAAGTTTTCCAAATGTGTATTCTGGCGAGAGGAAGTCAAATTTCTTGGCCACGTTGTGTCAAAACAAGGAATTCCAGTGGATCCAGTAAAATCACTGCTATTCAGAATTGGAAACAGCCTCGTACGCCCATAGAAGTCTGAAGTTTTCTCGGATGGGCCAATTATTATCGGAAATTCATTAAGGATTTTGCGAAGACATCCAGTCCCTTAACAAAGTTTACTAAGAAACATTCGAGATTCAACTGGACTCCCGAATATGAGGCAGCTTTCCAAGAGCTGAAGTTAAAATTGTCGTCGGCTCCAGTGCTCACAATTATTGATGGCAACCAAGACTTGAAAGTCTGGACCAATGCTTCTAAAGAAGGCCTTGGCGCAGTGTTAATGCAAAGAGGCCAGGTAGTCACTTATGCTAGCCGTCAATTGAAACCACATGAAAATAATTATGCAACTCATGATCTTGAATTGTTAGCAATCGTGTTTGCTATGAAAATCTGGAGGCATTATCTATTGGGTGAGAAGTTTGAATTATATACTGATCATCAATCATTGAAGTATTTATTCACCTAGAAGGATCTAAATATGAGGAAACATCGTTGGTTAGAATTTCTCGTGGCATATGATCTAGATATTTTATATACTCCGGGGAAAGCCAATGTTGTAGCTGATGCGCTCAACAGGAAGAATGTGATCATCGCAAGTATTATCATTACACCATCATTGATTGATAAAATATCTATTCTTCAGAAAGACGATAGTTTTGTTAAAGAGATGATCAAAAGATATCAAAAGGGCGAAGTCTCCAGTTTTCTAGTGGATATCGCAGGAGTTCTGAGATTGAAAGGAAGGATTTGTGTTCCCGACAACCTTGAGCTCAAAAGAGAAGTATTGGACGAGTGTCACAAGTCCAAGTTGTGTATCCACCCAGGGGTTAGCAAAATGTATAATGACCTCAAGCGAACTTTCTGGTGGAAGGCAATGAAAAGAGATATCTCTATATATGTTAGCCAGTGTCCTACTTGTCAACAAGTCAAAAGTGATCAGCAGAAACTTGCTGGATTGTTGCAACCTTTGGAAATTCTAGGTGGAAAGTGGGAACATATTTCTATGGATTTCATAGATGGTTTGCCCAGAACCAGGAAAGGAAATGACAGCAGTTGGGTGATCGTAGATCGTTTCACGAAGACCGCCCATTTCATACCTGTTAGATTGAATAGAACTGCTCAGAGTCTGGCGCAGATTTATTTTATAGAAATTGTTAAACTTCATGGAGTTCCCATGAGTATCGTTAGCGATCGTGACCCGATTATTGCTAGTAAATTCTGGGAAGCATTCCAAGTAGAATTGGGAACAAAACTGAACTTGAGCACCGCATATCATCCTCAAACAGATGGTCAAACTGAGAGGGTGAACCGTATTCTTGAAGATTTATTGCGGGCTTGTGTTATTGATTTTGGCGGATCATGGGAAGACCATTTGCATTTGGCCGAGTTCTCATACAACAACAGCTACCAAGCGAGCCTGACAATGTCACCATTCGAAGAATTATATGGTAGACCGTGCCGATCTCCTGCTTGTTGGGTAGAACCTAGTAATAGACTCGTATTGGGACCCGATATGATTCGCAAAGCTGCGGACAAAGTCGATTTCATTAAGAAACGACTACTAGCCGCCCAAAGCCAACAGAAGAGCTATGCATATAAGAGAAGAAGAGATTTATCATTCGCTGTTGGCGACCACGTGTAATTGAAGGTATCTCCGATGAGAGGAGTAATCCGGTTTGGTAAAACAGGGAAATTGGCGCCCAAATTTATTGGTCCGTTTCCTATTTTGGGACGGATTGGAACTCTCACTTATATGGTTCAATTTCCTGATTGGTTGCCTGGAGTACATAATGTGTTTCACGTATCTCAACTTCGAAAGCATGTTCATGATCCAGACTTGATCGTGGAAGAAGCAGTGCAATGGGATATAGAAATTACTCCAGAATTGGCTGTGAGAAGAGAGCCGCTAAAGATTATTAGCAAAGAAACCAAAGAGCTGAGGAACAAGAAGGTTCACTTAGTCAAAGTACAATGGAGTGGAGATCCATGAGATTGTACTTGGGAAACTGAGGAGAGTATTAAGAAAGCCTATCCTAAGTGCAGGGTGGATATCTCTGATTGACTCTGGTGCAAGGCATTTACCATACTTTGCATTACCATTTTGTTCTCTACTTTGTTGTTGTCTTCTTTGCATGGACACAAACTTTTTAATTATATAGTCTGAACGATTTTAAAAGAGTATGTGAATTAATTAGTATATTTTTGAGAAGTTAAAAACAAATTGATTGTTGTTTGTGTTGTGTGATTGTGGATTTGATTAATTAAATTATTATAAAGATAGTTAATTTAATCAATAAGAGAATGATGTTAAATTTATGCAATTAAATCACACATTGAACCGGTTTATGAATAGATAGAAATATATATACATGTGCATTATATATGTTTGAACAGGTAAATGGATTAGCTGTTGAGTAAAGAATTTATTTGCGTGCCCGACAAATAAGTAAACCTTAATGAGTTGGTTGCGCAATTTTATTATTATATCAACTCTTGTGAATGCCATTGGATGCGGAGTGCTAGTTATTCTGTGTAATAATAAATGTCGACATAGGATAGTAAAAATTAATTTTGAACTACACTACATGGCATACGTCATGAAGATAGGCATACTTCATCATATACCACATAAGCATTTGGAGCTTGTGTGGCGAGGTTGAAGATTTACCATACGAGCGAGAGGCTTGTATGGCGATGACTATATTTTACAGGTTGAACTGATAACTGATATGGACCATATAAAATATAACGGTAAATTGCAAGATTAATAAAAATCCCCATATGGGTCTGGAGATGATAATAAACACGTCTCTCTGGTCATTATGGCACAAAAACCATTTATAGGGTGATGAGAATTTATTCTCTGGAGTTATGATCTATACACACTCCCCTGTGGACACCGGAATATATCACTATAAATATGTTCATGCTTATTAGGATTTATTGGGTACCTAATACGGCCTAGTAAATTTCCAAACCCCTCCCCGTACAAAGGAGGTTATGGCGAAATTTTTCGAAAATTTAGGGTGTTAGCCAAATTTTTGAAGAATTAGAAAATTCTTAGAAACTGAAAAGTTGAAGAATGGAAGCCAAAATGAAAGTTGAGTTGGTTAATTAAACAACTTTCGACTTCGTTCCTTTTCAAGGAAGAAAATTTTTAAGTGGGGGAGATTGTAACAACCCAGAAAATCTGAGCCAGTTTAAATATTTTTAATTTGGCTATTTTATTGGATTTTAAATATTTAAAATAAATTATTTTAAATAATAACAATGAAAAGTATGTTTGAATCGATGTTTGAAAATAAATATAATTATTTTAAATTATAAACAAAGCCTGAAATGGCGCGGCAGTTTCAAAATTTGAATTCGAACTTTGACTGACTATACCGGGTGCAAAATAAAACGGATTTTAGTGAAACCAAAAATATTTAAATCTGTTTATGAATATCTTTCTATCGAATCTGAAAAATTGAAGTTTCGTAGCGAGAATCAAAAGTTATGGCCAAATGAATTTTCAGGAAGGTCGCTATAGAAAATATATAGCCCTTGAAAATAGTCATTTTGCAAACGACCTCAGAATTCGACGAAACCACTTTTGTTGGATCCGGGATGTCAAATTATTGCTAGGTTTCAATTCCATGATTTTTTAAGTTAGTATGTGAGCGTGGCGAAGGAAAATGTGTTTGGTTGAATTAAGTTAATTTGGATCAACTAGAAAAGGGCCATTTTTCAAACGGCCTCAGAATTCGATGAAATTAGTTTTATTGGGACTGTATCGTCAAAACATAGCTAGATTTATTTTTCTGGAATTTTTGGGTTCAGTATATGGCCCGGCAAATTGAAATTTACGTTCAAATCGAATATTAAATGTTTTATATTTTAATTTGAAGAAAAACTGACTGAAATAGTCGAACGGGCCTACGAAACATATCCCATTGTGTTTGTAATAGGGGTATTTAGCTAGGGACGACAGTCGTTGGGTTTGGGTTGGAGTTCGTTTGGAGAATACCCTAATTTTTGAAAAATATAAATCACGGGCCAATCAAATAATTTCTTTCATAAATTAAAAATATAAAAAAATCAACCCCCCCCCCCCCAGTTAACACGATCGACGATGGAAGCTATTCACCACTTCCCGGCCACTTTCCGATCAATCCATGCACCGAAAGCCTTCGACCCAGTCGAAGATATTGAAGAGCATCACGAGGGCTTCAAATCCAAATAGTGTTCGTGATTTTTCATTGAGTATCCTTCGAGTTTTGAAGCCCTGAAGTAGCCACCTTCACAACGCCGCCGTGCTCCATCGTGCTCCACCTGGGGGTTCAAAATGGCCGCCTCCACCCTCCGTTCAGGCGCCTCTCCTCCCTCTTCCTCGCGGTAATGACTGATCGACGAATCGCTGCATGGATTTTGAGAAAAGTTGAAACCAAGATTTGAACATTTTAGAAAGGTAACGGCAGTGAATAATTTGAGTAGTTTATAACACTTAAAAGTGTTGCTATTTTAGATTATCGAATAAAAATCACATCTTTTTCATTTGTGGTCGAAATCCAGTGAAACAAGAGATAGTGGACTCGTGCAGACGTCTTCTACACTCTTGAAGAGACTGGATATTTTTCTGAGCATTCTACAATTTTTGGTGGAGTGGAACCCAAAGTGAGATTTCTGATTTATAAATAATACGGAAACAATGATGTATAAATTATATAGTCGAAGTATGAGTTATATAAGCATTGTAAACCTCGTGTATAAGCATTGTATAAGTTGTATGCTTGATATATAAATGATATATGCGTTGGAAAGAATTGAAATGAAATCGAAATATAGTTATATACGTATATATATATATATATGTATGTGTGTATATATATATATATATATATATTCCCCTCGTCCACAGACCATGAACGATATATATTGGTTGTGATATTGTTCGGATTATTGGTTGATGTGAAATTTGGTGAATATCGTGAATGGTTGATTTGAAATGATTGATTGTGGTTGAAATCCCAATAAGATTAGTATATGGGAAAAATTCTTCTGCGTACGAACTAGATATTGAAAATCCCCATTGTCAAAAGCTGCGAGGCTTTAAGATAGAGCGAGGAGCCGTACTAGGGACGGTGCCAGTTTTAACTACCCTGCCGTTATGCTGTCGAAATTTTCAATAATATTCATGTGTTAGAATTATTTTCATGTGTTGAATAGAAATTTATGTGTTAAATAGAAATTCATGTGTTGAATAAATTCTTTGAAAGATAAAAATAACATTTTATCACATATATAGACTATATAAATTATTCATGTTTTAAATAAATTGTTTTAACAATAAAAATCACATTTTTATTATATATATATATATATATAAACTATAGAATTATCTTCATGTGTTGAGACCATATTCATGTGTTGAATAGAAATTCAAGTGTTGAAACCATATTCATGTGTTGAATAGGAATTCATGTGTTGAATAAATTCTTTGAAAGATAAAAATAACATTTTATCACATATAAAGACTATATAAATTATTGGTGTTTTAAAGAAATTGTTTTAACAATAAAAATCACATTTTTATTAGATATATGAATTGTTAAAAATAGTGATGTGTTGAAATAAATATCTATTGGATAAAAATATCATATTTATCAAATATATGAAGCGAATAGGGTTTTGAAATCGAAGAATAAATTATAATTATATATGTATATAAATATAATTAAAATAAATAGAATAACGAAGCTGTAGTTCGTGTTTTTAAACCGTGATTTCAAACGATTAGTGCGGGAGATCCAACCATCGGATTTTTCCCAAAACCGAAACCGTTGGGTTTGCTTTGGAAATATCATTCCAACGACACCAACTTTGTAAAGATCCAGCGGTTGGATTGTCTGGAATGTTTAATTCAAATCTGAAGAAAAACAGCGCTAGAGTCGATTTTATTTATATTTATATATAAATATAATTAAATTAAATCGAATAACGATGCTGCAGTTCGTATTTTAAAATCGTAACTTCAAACGATTGTACCGGGAGATCTGACTGTCGGATTTTCCCAAAACTGAAACCGTTGGATTCGTTTTGGAAAGATCTTTCTAATGATATAAAATTTGTGAAGATCCAACGGTTAGATTTTCAGATATGTGTAAATCAAATCTAAAGAAAAACAGCGCCCTGGCCGCGTTATGGCCTGAAGCGTCGTTTGAATGAATTGGCTATTTTTAAATAAATAAAAATAGCGATAAATCGTGATAAAATAGTATAAACGATATGGAATGGAAATAAACTGAATTCGCTCGGTTTATTGGATATTTGATGGCTGAATGTGTTTGACGTGAGAACTACATAAATGAATTGAATTATTAGTGTCAAATAATTTAACCATTGAGATGAATTGATTTGAAATTCTAAATATACGTGAATTATTTGAAAAGGCCGATTTAATTCCCATTTCAAAAAATTGATCGACGATTAGAAGTCGAAGATATGAAGACGGTGCAAGACCGATGATCTTCACGTCGAATGGAGGGGTGCTACTGATGCTCATGATAGGAGTAGCTACCTTGAAGGGGCTGAAGTGGTAGCCGTCCGGACGTACTTTTTGATTGTACAGATGTGCGAGGTATTAAGTGCCTTCGGTTTTGTTCAGACCCAGAACGAACTAGTAAATGGACTGTGTGTCTAACATTGAATTTTGTTCTATGCTGATTAATCTCTATTAAATATATATCTATTTGGCGGTGGAGAATTCATTCCCTTTCTTAACGCCCTTCTCTGAGACGTACGAGCTCAGAGGTTATATATCGATAGAAATCAGTCGCATGGAGAGAATTGCTTGTGTGCACACCTAAGTGCTAGATGATCAAGGCTTCTGTTGAAAAGAAAAGTCTTGTGGTTGATGATCAAACCACAGCCTGTATGGCATAACGTTGTGTATAACGTTAATCCGCGAACCTCACACCCCGGTATGAACCAGAAACGGGAGAGTACCTCAGGGAGGACATGCGTTTCTTTCTAGCTAGGGTGGTGTCAGTGACATACCAGCCCTGACATTTATATTATTTTCCCCTATGTGGTTGTTGCTGTTGTGAGGCTCCACGGATATATCGGTGACTATGTGGAGCCGATGGAGTCATTGGCTCTTTTACGCCCCGAAGGGTGGGGAAACGCAGTGTTCAGGCATTTTAATCCACATCGGTGGACCGGCCCTGACAATCCAAGTGCCCACCTGAGTCTGGGTCCTGAGACATGGTAGGCTAGATTGTCTCGAATTCGGTAAGGACTATCTTTTTCCTTGGTTCATGACGAAAATCCAATTTCCAAATGCTACATCGTGCGGTTTTGATTGTATACCTATATTTGGTGACATAGTGGTATGGGGCATTAATGTCATCTATGATTGATACTTATGATTTGAAATTGTTTTTGAAACATATAAACACTAGTAATAATATCAAATGCTTTTGATTTATTCGTATCAAGCATATTTTGGCCATTATAAGGTAAAACTCTATCCTTCGGTTTGCGTTGCATTGTGTGATGGGAACTGAGTCTTATAATGGCTTCATTTTTATAAAAAACATTGCGATGTTTAAAAGATTTACTTGTTTTTAAAGCACTGGCAATCCATTGGAGTAAACTCGTTCCGCAAAAGTGGCGTGGTCCTGTGATTGGCCATATATTAAAGTAAGTTAAGTAGATTTCTCATACCAGTCCCATGACTGACTCGTAGTTTGTCTCACTTGCAAACTTGGGTGCCCCTTTTTCTACACGGGCAGCCTTGTATTCAGGTTTTAGCAAGCTCTTTCCAGATAGCTGGAGCTGAAGATGGGTTCTATCATTTATCTCTTTTTATGCTGTTCAGCTCCTATTGTACATATTATATTTTGATTCCGCTGTAGATATTTATGTAAAGTTGTACTATATTTTGTACTAAGTATGATCCTGTATACTGTGTAACTCTGATGATTATGTTTATCCAGTGTATTCTATTGTACATTATCTGGTGTATTTATTTATTTCTGTTCTACTATTATTTGTTTATGTGTTATATTACAAAGATTACCCTTGCCACCGTGAAACGGGGTTTGGGGTCGTCACAACCGAGGTGTGAGGCACGCGAATTAACGCTACACAAAGCTATGCTATATTAAAGCCATGCTTTGATCATCAACTACAAGAGTCTTCTTTTCAACAGAAGCCTTGATCATTTGCATCTCAGCATGCCACACAAGCAATTCACGCTATGCAACCGATGTCTATCAATCACACAGAATGAAATCCGATGTCAGACACACGTCCATTTACAAGTTTGTTTTGGGTCTGAACGAAATCGGGGGCACCTTATTCCTCATCCCATATGTCCAATACAGGAGAGAGGCCCTCGCATATCCGGTCAATCTCCAAGTACATCCGGAACGATCACCACTTATTACCTCGTTTTGGGTGTACAGCCCAATCAAGACATCAGTAATCATCCAAACGATGTGAAGATGTAACACCCCGCATTTTTAGGTATAATTAAAAATGAAATAAAATATATGAAAATATGCTTAGGATACGTAAATAATGGTGATGCATAAGGAGAATTAATTAATACATGGAAGAGAAGAAAAATTAGTTCGATAATGGCGTATGTTACGGAAAAGATAGTAAAAAAAGGATAACTAATTCAAGAAACATGAATTAGGTAAAATGGACATCACCATTGCGATCCTCTCGAAAAAATACGTAAAATAGAGTCCGAGTTTTCGAAAATCGGAGTCCGTATGACCAAGATATGGCCAAAACAAGATTCAGAAGGTTTCGATCAGCCCAGAACTGGGCAGGTCGACCCGGGGGTCGACCTGGGGCCCAGGTCGACTGGGGAGTCGACCTGGGAGTCGAACTCCCCCCCAGGTCGACTGGGGAGTCGACCTGGGTGTCGACCTAGGGGTCGACCCCCCCTGGTCGAGCCAGGTCGGCCTGGGTGCACCTGGATGGGTTTTTGGGCTGTTTTGGTGAGTCTGTGACGAATTCTGACGGTTCTGATCTGTTTTAGGGTTTATCTAAAGGCCTAAAACAACTAACTACACCTATAAATAGATCCTAAGACCTAGCACCCTCTACACACAATTCTATTATGCTTCTTCTCTGCCTCTGTTCTAATAAAAATAAAAATGGCGTCGCTACTCTGCTAGAATCAAAACTAGAAGCTAATCAACATCAACCTAAGCAATTCAATTCAAATTTGAGATAAAAGCTTCTGCAACAATTCTGCAACAACTAAAGTTCTTTCTTTAATCCAATCAAGGCAAGTACAGTTATTTTCCGCTATAAACGTTAATTCTGATTTTGACATGAATTGTGAATCTGAATCTGAGATTGTATATCTGTCAGATCTGTTTTTCTGTGACTGTTCTGTATCCCTTTCTGCTTCCTTTCTGTTTCTATAGCCAGGCTACCACGAGCCTGAGCCAATCTCATAAGAGATTAACATACGTTAAAATGATTGGGACAATCAAATGAATATGCATAAATTGGGCATGACCGATATGTGACTGATTTAAGGAAAGAACATAGGTTGAACTTGGAACCTTGAACATAAATGTAAGGCATAAATTGGACTGATCTGTTACTGAATTGAATAAAGGACATAGGTTGTAAACTAGATCTAGATCTGTGCATATATGACAGTTTGGGAATATCATATGGTAATATATGACTTGTAATATCTGGAATATTAAGATCTGAACTAAAGGACATTTCTTAGATCTAGGTCCTTGGACATATTATAACTTGGGCTGAAAACGAACATGTTGTTTAGGCATAAAGGACCTATATTAAAATAGGATAACTAGAAATGTGAACACGCCTAAATATGGATTTTTGGATAATTAGCATTAAAGGCTATGATTTGGGAATTTACCTATTGAGTTAGGTCTACCCATGATCATCTACTCAACCTTTGTTTTATGTGAGTCTAGGCATATGATTTGGAGTTTTTAGAGATTCTTCTGTACTATGCAATGTTTAACTAAAAATCTGTAGCCTATGTTGAATTATGAATTATGACCATGATTTGGCATATAAGTGTAGGCTAAATTTGTTGAATCGCCTAAATATGCTAAACTAAATATGTAGATGTGTCTAATTTGTTATCTGTCATCTGCTAAGTCTATTGAAAATGCCAAATCTGCTAAATCTGTTATCTGCTCTGCTAATCCGCTTAATCTGTTGAAATGCCTATCCTGCTGATTTGTTGCCTAATCTGCTAGTTTTGTTATATTGCCTAGACTGCTAATTAGATTGAAATGCCAAATCTGTTAAATTTGTCTGTTGAGATGCCAAACCTGTTATATGCCAAAAATCTGCTAAGTTGCTAAATCCGTTAAGTCATATAATCTGGAAAATCTGCTATCTGCTAAAATCTGTTATCTAATGTGTTGATATAATCATCCTGTTATTGATATAATCTGAATTGGCATATATATATTGGGCGTGTGCATAAACGGTAAGTAATTAATTAATTGGCCACAAAGATAAACATGGCTAACTCGAGGTTAGAATGAGTTTGCGGCGTAATTCTGCCCGGAACCGCCTGGCACATCCAGTGGCCGCAAACAATAGGTTCTAATGTGAGAAGTTAGTCATAACCTGCTTAAGACACGAGGTTAGGTCTGGCTTGTGGCAGAAGTCTGCCCGGAACCGCCCGGCCCATCCAGCGGCCACAAGCTAGCGACCTAATGTGAGAGGTCTGGGCATTAATAATTAATTAATGCAAATCTAAGATAAGAATGACGTCTAAAACGTATTGGGGAAAATAGGGTTAAACCAACGGGATTAATAGGTGTAGTAAACCCGTCCATGAATCTGTAGGCCCAATACAAAGTTAGACAAATCTGAAAAATCTGTACATCTGATCTGTTAGTCTGAAAACTTGTTAACTTAATCTGTGAACTAGTTAATATGAATTCTGTATGTCTGAACTTGTAAACAAGTTAATCTGAAAACTGTTAGTCTGGGGACACAAGGTTAGGAGGGGAATTACTTGTGTCATCTGTTGTTTGGGACCCATATTAGTCAGTAACCCTTTCTGGTATCAAAACTTTGACCCAACAGTAAGTAGGGTCCGGGCACGCTTACTGAACTAATTATAAGTGGTTCATTCTGATAATGGCGAGGGGTATTGATGGTGCGTTCCAACCGGGTCATGTGCGTGCATGGATCCCGGTCTGCCTCTGAGGATGTAAGACGTCGTGACATCTGTAAATAGGTCTGTGCCAATTGGTTGTCACTTTAGGGAGTGATACACCCTACTGTGGGGCCGACACAGGATATTTATGTATTAGGGACCCGAGCGCTTGGGGTAGGGTTTTAGGGTACACTTAGTTCTGTCTGTTTCTGTTGGTACCGTCTGTTTCTGTTGGGTGGTAACACCTGTCTGTTTCTATGTGGTACCATCTGTTCGGGAGGTAAAGGCCCATTACTAGTGTACACTTAATTCTACATTCTGTTTCCATAAGGATTAATCTGTTTCTGCTTCTGTCTGTTTCTGATCGGGTAGTAAAGGCCCATTATTAGCATTCTGTTTCTGTTAAATTATTCTGTACCCGTTCCTGTTTCAGTTTAGACATTAGGGTGACACCTAATTCTGTTATACTAGTATTAGTGCAGAGAAGTGTAAAGCAATAGTTTACGTCATTCTGTTCTTCTGTTATATCTGCTACACCTGTTATAGTTATCTCTCATCCAGTTTTATGTTCATGTCATATTATTATTATCTGTTCATATGCTGAAAGTCACTGGACTTGCCAGACTTTTTGTCTGACCCTTGTTGTTTTGCCTCCTTTCTTCCGTTTCTCCCCCCAGGTTATCCAAGGAGGGAATACTTTAGCTTGATCCGGATTTCTCTTTGCTTGAAGTGCTTAAAGTATGGCTTGGCTCTGTATAGCTTCCGTTCTATGGGGATTATGATTTTAAACCATGCATTTTGAAGGCTTTTGTACAAGACTGATATTTTGTACTTGTATTCTGAGATTTGAAAGGATGTAACCATATTGACTTCTGTTTCCGTTGTAATAAAGTTAAAAAATTTCAAGTACTGTTTTATCTGTCTTGTAAGTTTCTGTTCTGTTTACTAAAATGCTCCACCAAAGTTAAGGCATTCCCTTTGTGAGTGAGCTTAACGGAGGTGGGGCGTTACACTTGGTATCAGAGCTGAAGGTTACCGGATTTGATAAAGAATTTTTGAAAACTATTTTCAAAAAGGTTTTGAAAAGGAAGTAATTTCAAAAGTAAAGCTTATTTTGAAAAACATATTCCCCAAAAGCCATATATCTATCTTTTGATCATCTGTTCGAATATTTGTTTCCTTCTTTCTTGAGTCTCTGGGACTCCCGGCTTTCTGGGAGGTTACCTCATCGAAGGGCAAAGTAGTGCCCGACTTTCATCGATAGCCATAGTAGTTTCACCTGCGGCTGGTTTTCTTTCAAGCTTTATAGGGTTTTCTGTACGATGGAGGCAGCTTTCAAGGAACTTGTCAACGTGTTACACAAGTATAGTAAAGGTGAGAATAAGGGAGTTTGGCTAAGGAGCACAAACCAAGGATAAGAAACTCATGGATATGAACTTGGTTCAAAAAGAAGGCAAAAAGGAAACACGAAAGAGGGAAAAAAGTCTGAAGATAAGGAGGAGAAAAGTGCTTTACTTATGGAAGCTCGACTCATCTGAATAAGGATTGCAGGAAGAGGAAGGGCACTTGCTTCAACTATGGTAAGATGGGACACTGCACTAAGGACTGCCCAAAGAATAGAGGACAAGGATAAAGGACATGACCTAATTCTGGAAGACAGGCGAATGCTCTTGTGGTTGGTGGATAGGATAGAAGTAGGAAAAATTTCTATAGAAAGTTTAATTTCCTTATCTGATCATTGAATAGAACTCTTTCTGATTCTGACACTCTGATTTTGTTGTTGGGTCTCTGCACTTTAATACTAGTATTATTTCTGAATTCCGATGTAGGCTCAGACCCATAAGGGTTATGGCTCATCTGTTTGAGATTAAGGTTTGAGGGATATCTGTGTTAGGCGTCAAATAGGACGCATATATTCTGAGTTTTTGTAGGATATGATTTTATCATGCTTAGCTTCCTAAAAAAATCATTAGGGAACCTGATCTGTATCAGTAGTCTGTAAATATCTGAATAATTCTGATTTCCAGTTTTGACATTGTCTAAAGAAGGCAATCCTCTGAGTGTCAATCTGATATTGATTTCGGTCTTTGGGGTTGATACTTAGGGGAATTATTTTCTCAACCAATGTCTAATGGGAACCAAGTCTTCGTTCTATCTGTACTCGCTTCCATCACTAGACTCTATCCTATCGATCGAGTGTTCAACTTATAGATAGGAATCCTAATGGGTGTAAACATGTGTTTGAGACATGTTATGTTTGATGGTTGCAAGTGGATGCAAGTGGTTGCTAGTGGTTGCTCGTGGACGCACATACACACACTAGGCACTAGATCGGCTCGAAAACACTCTCATACTGCATATGGATGTGTGAGCATTTTCAATTTTTGTGGATGCAAATTGATTGACTCAGCACATGGATGTTGCATATGACTGAATGGTTGTGCACTCATATAGAAATGATATGTATCGAGTAGGAAAATTGCATACATGTTGGACTCATGGAACTGGCATAATTCGCATTAAGGAGATCAACTGAATAAGTGGACCGCCTGATCTTTGCATTAGACAAGGAACATATACACACACTTCTTGCATATGTTCATACAGCATTAGAAATCTCTTAAGGACAATGAATGCCTATGATTGGTGATTGAGTAGATGGATGATTGGATGGTAGGACACATTCTTCTTAACTTGAAGATTTCGGGGACGAAATCCTTTAAGGAGGGGAGAATGTAACACCCCGCATTTTTAGGTATAATTAAAAATGAAATAAAATATATGAAAATATGCTTAGGATACGTAAATAATGGTGATGCATAAGGAGAATTAATTAATACATGGAAGAGAAGAAAAATTAGTTCGATAATGGCGTATGTTACGGAAAAGATAGTAAAATAAGGATAACTAATTCAAGAAACAGGAATTAGGTAAAATGGACATCACCATTGCGTTCCTCTCGAAAAAAATACGCGAAATAGTGTCCGAGTTTTCGAAAATCGAAGTCCGTATGACCAAGATATGGCCAAAACAAGATTCAGAAGGTTTCGGTCAGCCCAGAACTGGGCAGGTCGACCCGGGGGTCGACCTGGGGCCCAGGTCGACTGGGGAGTCGACCTGGGAGTCAACCTCGACTGGGGAGTCGACTAGGGTGTCGACCTGGGGGTCGACCCCCCTGGTCGAGCCAGGTCGGCCTGGGTGCACCTGGATGGGTTTTTGGGCTGTTTTGGTGAGTCTGTGACGAATTCTGACAGTTCTGATCTGTTTTAGAGTTTATCTAAAGGCCTAAAACAACTAACTACACCTATAAATAGATCCTAAGACCTAGCCTCCTCTACACACAATTCTATTCTGCTTCTTCTCTGCCTCTATTCTAATAAAAAAAAAATGGCGTCGCTACTCTGCTAGAATCAAAACTAGAAGCTAATCAACATCAACCTAAGCAATTCAATTCAAATTTGAGATAAAAGCTTCTGCAACAATTCTGCAACAACTAAAGTTCTTTCTTTAATCCAATCAAGGCAAGTACAGTTATTTTCCGCTATAAACATTAATTCTGATTTTGACATGAATTGTGAATCTGAATCTGAGATTGTATATCTATCAGATCTGTTTTTCTGTGACTGTTCTGTATCCCTTTCTGCTTCCTTTCTGTTTCTATAGCCAGGATACCCCGAGCCTGAGCCAATCTCATAAGAGATTAACATATGTTAAAATGTTTGGGACAATCAAATAAATATGCATAAATTGGGCATGACCGATATGTGACTGATTTAAGGAAAGAACATAGGTTGAACTTGGAACCTTGAACATAAATCTAAGGCATAAATTGGACTGATCTGTGACTGAATTGAATAAAGGACATAGGTTGTAAACTAGATCTAGATCTGTGCATATATGACAATTTGGGAATATCATATGGTAATATATGACTTGTAATATCTGGAATATTAAGATCTGAACTAAAGGACATTTCTTAGATCTAGGTCCTTGGATATATTATGACTTGGGCTGAAAACGAACATGTTGTTTAGGCATAAAGGACCTATATTAAAATAGGATAACTAGAAATGTGATGTAACAACCCGTAAAATGCGAGCCAGTTTGAAAATTTTATTTTGGCAATTTTAGCGAATTTTGATTATTTAAAATGAATTATTTTAAATAATATCGACGAGAAATTTATTTTGAATTGAATTCGACGTATATATTTATATACGTCGTCGTTAGAATATAAATATTTATATATAATTATAAATAGAATTGAAAATGGCGCGGTAGTTCGATAATTCGATTTCAAACTTCAATTGAATGTACCGGGTGCAAAACAATCCGGATTTTAGTGAAACCAAAAATGATAGGATCTAATTGATGATATCTTTCCGTCGAATCCGAATAATCGAGATTTCATAGCGGGAATCAAAAGATATGTCCAGTTGAAAATTCTGAATAGTCGCTATGGAATTCAGGCCTTTAAAAATGGACATTTTGCAAATGACCTCGGATTTCGACGAAACCAGTTTTGTTGGGTCCGTGATGTAAAGTTATTGCTAGATTCCAAATTTCATAATTTTTCGAATCAATATGTGAGCGTGGCATAGGAAAACGTGTTTTGACCATTTCAGTTGATTTTAATCGACTGGAAATTGGCCATTTTTCCAACGGTCTCAGAATTCGACGAAACTAGTTTTGTTAGGACCGTATCGTCAATACGAAGCTAGAAAATATTTTTCTGCAATTTATAGAGTTAGTATGTGACCCCGGTAATTTGAAATGCACGTTTAAAAATGCAATATAGTGATTTAAATGTAAATTCAAAGGAAACTGATTCAAACGATCGAATCAGCCTACGATACATATCCCATTGTGTTCGAAATGGGGGTAATACGCTATGGGCGACAGGCGGTGGGCCTCGTTTAGGGGTCGTATGGAAAAAGTCAACTTTTGCATAATAAAATATAAATAAATAAATAAATAAATAAATATTATAAAACCTTTCTCTCTCACTCTCTCTCCCCTCATAACTGTCAGCAAAAAAAAAAAAAAAAAAAAAAAAGAGATCGAACCCACGAACCCGCCGCCCCCTGCGCCACACCGACGCACTGCGATCCCCCCCCCGATGATCGGCGATCCCCCATCCAACCTCCAAAAAGCTGCCGCCTCCAGA
Organism: Allium sativum; assembly: GCA_030737875.1. Taxonomy (NCBI): domain Eukaryota; kingdom Viridiplantae; phylum Streptophyta; class Magnoliopsida; order Asparagales; family Amaryllidaceae; genus Allium; species Allium sativum. The sequence goes on from CM060916.1 coordinate 782,190,327, forward strand.
AGATCGACATCGCCCCTGAACCCTAAATCGATCTGATGCCCGTCGCCCTAAACCCCGCCTCCGATGACCGCCGCCTTGACCTCGCCGCCTCCCCCTCCCACTCGCCGGCGGCGCCTCCCTCCCCCGCCGATGCCCCTCCTCACGAGCGATGCCCGAACCCCCCCCCCCCCCCCTCTGTAAGTCCCCTTTTTCCTTCTTCTTTATTTATTATTTTATTTCTACTTTTATTTTAAAGATTAAATACTGATTTCTGTTTTAATTTGAAAACTGATTTTTGTTTTAATAAAAAAAAATAAACTGATTTCTTTTTAGATTTATAAAACTGTTTTTATAAAAGGATTCAAACTGATTTTTGAAAAAGGATTTTAATAAAACTGATTTTTATTTTAGATATAAATACTGAAATTTTATAAAGAATAAAAACTGATTTGCAAAAATAATTAAAACTGATTTTAAGAAAAGTTTTAAAACAGATTTTAGAAAAGGTTTTAAAAGATTTGAACTTTAAAATAAGTTAGGGAAAAAAAAGATTTGAACTTTGAATAGAAAGAAAAGTGTTGAATTTCGAAATAAAAATATGATTTTTATCGATATGAATGTGAAGTAAAAATAGAATTTTTATATATTGAACTTCGATAGAAAAATAGATTTTTATATATTGAACTTCGATAGAAAAATAGAATTTTTATATATTGAACTTCGATAGAAAAATAGATTTTTATATATTGAACTTCGATAGAAAAATAGAATTTTTATATATTGAACTTCGATAGAAAAATAGAATTTTTATATATTGAACTTCGATAGAAAAATAGAATTTTTATATATTGAACTTCGATAGAAAAATAGAATTTTTATATATTGAATAGCGAAGTAAAAATTCGATTTTTATATATGTAGTGGCTACGGACGACGAAGCTGACGAAGATGCGAAAACAATGAAGATTTCTATCAAAGAAGAGTCAAGATGTTTGGATAGCTATATGTGAGAATTTCTCACTCTTCAATTTATTTTCTAGTTATATATATATATACTAGGATGCAGACGGTGTTTAGTAGCACCCGACACCCGTCCACATACCATGGACTTGTTTGTTTGGATGTTTGGTGATTGATTGAGATATTGGTTTGAATGTGGTTTGTGGTGTGAAAAATCGAATCGATAAATTGGTTAGGATTAGACGTGCGCCGTTATAAGGCGAAGGAGTAAGGCTAGGTTAGACCCTTACTCCAAATTTTGTGGTTTGCATAAGAAAGTGAATTTGATTGATGTGTGAATGGCGTGGGCCTTCACTAGACCGGGGATAAGGCTAGGCCTTGTCCCGTTTCTAGTATCGTGCCGTTATGCCGCCGAATTTTCTAAAATAAGTTAGAAAAATAAAAATAGCATTTTATTTAAAGAATGAACTGAATAGAAATTCATATGTTAAAATAAAATGTGTTATCGTTAAAAATATAATTTTTAACGTGAATGTGAATAAATAAATATTCATTTACAAACCAGACGGTTTGTTTATGTACACCTATTTGAATGACGTTGATTGGGTCGATAAATTTTACACATCGCCTAACTGCACAAATAAAATATGTGTTTGATTGTTTGAAACCCCACACGGGTGTTAGGATGAAATTTGAAGTTCACTCATCCTGATTGATTAAATATGTCGATCGATTGATTGACAGGCTGTTATAAGCGTTGAATATCTATATTTGATGCTTATACAGTGTAGTGCACTTTGGTTGATGGTTGATTATTTTCAATGCTATTATATACATGTGTTGTATGAAAATCCATATAATTAATTTTATATGGTAATTGATTGGGCCTCATTCCAGTTTTGAAAAAGAAATATTTGAAAAAGAAATATTTGAAATAGAATATTTGAAAATAAAGGAATATATGAAGCCGTGTTGATTAGATTGACGCCATTTTGACGTGAACGATATTTATATCGATTTTGAAAATGAATTCAAAATGAATTGAAAACGATTTCGAAATGAATTGAATTGAAAACGAATTCAAAATGAATTGAAAACGATTTCGAAATGAATTGAATTGAAAACGAATTCAAAATGAATTGAAAACGATTTCGAAATGAATTGAATTGAAAACGATTTCGAAATGAATTGAATTGAAAACGATTTCGAAATGAATTGAATTGAAAACGAATTCGAATTGAATTGAAAGTGAATTGAAATGAATTCAAATTGAATTGAAATTTGAATTGAATAGAAGTGAGTTTTGAAACGAATCTATAAAGAAGAATTCAATTTTGCTTTGAATTGAAATGGAAGTTGAAATGGATTTTTTGAAACGAATTCAAAACTATTTATATAATTCGTTTTAAATAGGAATCGACGAAATATATATTATATATATAATATATATAATATAATGGCCTGAATAGAACGCGCCGCGCTGCGGCAGTTCGTAAATTTCGACCATTTATTTCAAACGGACATTACGGGAGATCCGACCGTCGGATTCTCCTAAAACCGGAACCGTTGGGTTCGTATCGAAAAGAGCTTTCTAACGAATATTAGAAATTTGAAATCTAACGGTTGGATTTGGAGATACGTCCAAATCAAATTCGAAAAAGGTCGCTGTAAGTGCAGTTCGATGGCCATTGTTGGAAATCGACTGTACGGGCCTTGATAAAATTATTAAAAATAGTAATAATTTGTGTAAAATCATAAGAAATGATTTGTGAAAGTTGGGGATGAAAAACTCCATATTTGAAAAGATAAAAATAGATTTTTATCGAAATGAACTAGTTTTGAACTAGAATTATAATTCTATTTATTTTTAAATAAATAAATTGAATTCGAAAAGGGTTTTGAAAATAACCAAAATTTCCAATGATTGCATTGGAGTGGATTTGAATCGAAATTGTCTTCGGAATATTTCGATGTTGGAATTCGTGGTTATACAGGTGTTGTTATGGAAATTTGAAAGATATATTTTTATATCGTTATTTCCACTACGACATTTGTTAATCGTAGAATTTGATATTGAATATAGGCCGATATATTTTCTATTCAGAGCCTTGTGTTTAATATCGAATGTGATTTGGGTTTGTCGTGAATGGTGTCTTCACTAACACTGTTCTTGAACCCAGTTGAGAAAAGATTAAATCTTTTTATTTAGATTTAATGAAGTGTACCAATTAAATAATATTTAATTGGAATTGAATCGATATTGATTTTTGGGTTTATCGTGGACAGTGTTTTAAATAACACTCGTTCTTTAACCCGATCATTGATGAAATGTGATTTTGGGTTGTCGTGAACGGTATCTTCAATAATACAGTTCTTAGACCTAAAGGAGTTAAGAAAATCAGAAACTAACTGGAAATTAGTTAAGTTGAATAGTTTCCGAGGTATTGATCTGATGTTGGTTTCGGCCTTCGGGATTAATACTTAGGGAATTGCTCACTTGCTAATTTACCATTAGGGACTGATTGAAATGTGGTGTGATTTTGGGTTTATCGTGAACCGTGTTTTAAATGACACTGATTCTTTAACCCAATCACAGATTAAAACTAAGTGGAGTTTTAATGAATCTGTAATTAGATTGAATTAATCGAAATGGAGTATCACCAGTTTTGCTCCAGGCGATAGTAAATCTTTAATTAGATTTGAACGTGAAATGATAATTGAATTTACCGATAACACTGTGGTGTTAGATATGAAGTATTACCAGTTTTACTTCATGGGATAAATAGGTTGGGATTGGGAAATTAAAACCAATGATTACTTCGGTAAGGTTCGTTAATCTCGACTAGTTGAATCGAAATTCAAAAGAAGAATAAATTCAAGAAATTTATCTTGGATAAAATTAATGGGAACATTTCCCTATGAATGTGAAATTTAGAAACTAACTGTCGGTTGGCCCAGCAGAATGGTTTTCTGGATATTGATCTGATGTTGGTTTCGGCCTTCGGGGTTAATATTTGGGGAATTATTCTCTTGATTAATTTACGGTTAGTGACTAATGAATTGGAATGAGGCGTATGTTGTGTTTGTGTAACACTTATTTAAATATACGCGAGTTATTCGAAAAGACCGGGTTTATCCCATTCTGAATAACTGATGCGACGATATGTCGAAGATGAAGACGATGGTCGAAGACCGGAGGTCTTCACGTCGTTTGGGTAATTACTGATGATCTTGATTGGGCTGTACACCCAAGAAGATGGAAACAGTTAGTGATCGTCCAGACGTACTTGGAGATCGATGGATATGCGGGGTACTAGGTGCCTCCGGTTTCGTTCAGACCCAGAACGGACTTGTAAATGGACTGTGTGTCTGACATTGGATTTTAGTCTGTGTGATTGATCTCTATTAAATATATATCTGTTTGGCGGCGGAGAATTTATTCTCTTGCTTAACGCCCTTCTCTGAGACGTACGAGCTCAGGGGTTATATATTGATGGATATCAAACGCATGGAGTGAATTGCCTGTGTGGCATGCCTAAGTGGCAATTGATCAAGGCTTCTGTTGAAAAGCAAAGTCTTGTGGTGATGATCAAAGCAAGGCCTTTGTGGCGTAGCTTTGTGTAACGTTTCCTTCGCGTGTTTCACACCCGGTATGAACCAAAAACGGGAGAGGACGTCAGGGAGGGCATGCGTTTCTTTCTAGCTAGAAGTGGCGTCAGTGGTTTTACACGCCCTGACGAGTTTGACTTATGTGGTTGTTGCTGTTGCGAGGCGCCTCGGATTGATCGGTCGTTCTCGAACCGATGGAGTCATTTAGTTGGCTCGTTTACGCCCCATAGGGCGGGGAAATGCATGTTCAGGGTTTAAGTTTAATCCACATCGGTGGACTGGCCCTGAGGATCCAAGGCTTGACTGAGTACTTGCCTGAGACACGGGCTAGAGCGTCTCGAATCGGTTGAGGACTATCTTTTGCCTCGGTTCATAGACGGAAATCCAATTTCCAAATACGTGACTTTGCGATTTCGATTGTATAACCTATATATGGCGACATAGTGGTATGGGGCATTCATGCCGCCTATGATTGATACTTATGATTTGAAGTTGTTTTATACACTATGCACTTATTATAGTATCAAATGATTTGTTTTAAACGTATCAAGCATTCTTTGGCTGTTATAAGGGAAAACCCTATCCCCCGGCTTGCGTTGCATTGTGTGATAGGACCTGGGTCTTATAACAGCTTCATTTTTTCTTTATTTAGCATTGCGCTGTTTGTTTTATGCACTGGTATTCTTGGGAGGAAACCCGTTCCGTGTCATACGGCGTGGTCCCTTGATTTACCTAATGATTTAAAGTAAAGATTAATAAATGTTTTAGTTCTCACACCAGTCACATGACTGACCTGGAGTTTATTGTTTTAACCTAAACTCTGGGTGCCCTTATTTTGACACGGGCAGCTAGTAGTTTCGGTTTTGCAGATTTATATTCACAGGATCCTGGTTTACAGCTGGAACGATATCCGGAAAGCTTTGTATCCGTATATCCCTTCTAGTTGTGTATTGTATTATTTTCCGCTGCTATGTATTTAAATGTAATTTAAATCTCTGATATTTCTGTGTAATATTCTTTCATACTCGGTATATTCTTGTAATCTGATGCATTGTTGTAATATACAATGAAATGTTCTTCTGTATGCGTTCTGTTTTGTCCTGTCCTCAAAACGATAGGGCGTTTCGAACGGCCTGGATCGGTTTAGCGACTGGTTCGGACCGAGCGAAATTCCTTGCCGTCACAGTTGGTATCAGAGCTTTGGTTTACAAAGCAGAGAACAAGACACATTAGAACCGTATGAAAGAATTCATCAGAAATTGGATTAGTAATATCCAACGAGAATGACTCGTTAGAGATGGGATCATTAGTATCCTAGAACGAGTGTGAAGAGTATATTTTTCAAATGAAAACAAATTTTTGTTTTGAAAATTTAAATCAATTATTCGTAGTTGATTATTTATTTATATTGATGTGGACAATCCAATATATATAGATTTTGCGTATACGTCTGATCCGCGTGTATTCGAAGTTTTAATATACTGGATAGATATGGAATCATACTCTAGTGGCCCGAAGATGATTCTGATGACTGACTAGTCGTCATTAGTATTCATGTTCGAGTAACGAAGGTGTGATATCTATATATTTCCATTAGACTGGTATGAGAACCAAAACTAATATAGTTAGAACACATTGTTGTGAATTGGCATCAAAAATGAGATTTTTGACTATATATCAAAATTATGAATTTGAAACTCTAATTCACTAATTGATTGATGTTTGTGTTGTTTGTTTAGTTGTTTGCTAATTTTGAACCATTTAGCCTAATTGAATCAAATATTGAACTGTATTGAAATTTGGTTGCGTTTGCTTGCATATGCATATATATCATTGAACAGGTCATAGCAAGGAGGCTAGAGCCAGAGAATAAAATTTGTTTGCCCGACAAATAGGTACATGTTTACTACACAATTTACTGTTTTGTTTGGGTGATGATGATTTTATGAGCCTATTGGCTAGCCGCTTGGCTTTTTCTTTTTCTTTTTGAGATCTGAAGGACCGGGGAAGCTATTTGAAATTCCCCGATGCTCCCGGTGCAGGGGAGGTTATGGCGAAATTTTTCAAAAATTTAGGGTGTTAGCCAAATTTTTGAGATTTTGGAAATTCTCAGAAACTAAAGAGTTGGAGAATGGAAGCCAGATCGAGCGTAGAGTTAATTAATCAAACCACTTTCGACTTTGTTCCTTTTCGGGGACGAAAAGTTTTAAGTGGGGGAGATTGTAACAACCCGTAAAATGCGAGCCAGTTTGAAAATTTTATTTTGGCAATTTTAGCGAATTTTGATTATTTAAAATGAATTATTTTAAATAATATCGACGAGAAATTTATTTTGAATTGAATTCGACGTATATATTTATATACGTCGTCGTTAGAATATAAATATTTATATATAATTATAAATAGAATTGAAAATGGCGCGGTAGTTCGATAATTCGATTTCAAACTTCAATTGAATGTACCGGGTGCAAAACAATCCGGATTTTAGTGAAACCAAAAATGATAGGATCTAATTGATGATATCTTTCCGTCGAATCCGAATAATCGAGATTTCATAGCGGGAATCAAAAGATATGTCCAGTTGAAAATTCTGAATAGTCGCTATGGAATTCAGGCCTTTAAAAATGGACATTTTGCAAATGACCTCGGATTTCGACGAAACCAGTTTTGTTGGGTCCGTGATGTAAAGTTATTGCTAGATTCCAAATTTCATAATTTTTCGAATCAATATGTGAGCGTGGCATAGGAAAACGTGTTTTGACCATTTCAGTTGATTTTAATCGACTGGAAATTGGCCATTTTTCCAACGGTCTCAGAATTCGACGAAACTAGTTTTGTTAGGACCGTATCGTCAATACGAAGCTAGAAAATATTTTTCTGCGATTTATAGAGTTAGTATGTGACCCCGGTAATTTGAAATGCACATTTAAAAATGCAATATAGTGATTTAAATGTAAATTCAAAGGAAACTGATTCAAACGATCGAATCAGCCTACGATACATATCCCATTGTGTTCGAAATGGGGGTAATACGCTATGGGCGACAGGCGGTGGGCCTCGTTTAGGGGTCGTATGGAAAAAGTCAACTTTTGCATAATAAAATATAAATAAATAAATAAATTAATAAATATTATAAAACCTTTCTCTCTCACTCTCTCTCCCCTCATAACTGTCAGCAAAAAAAAAAAAAAAAAAAAAAAAGAGATCGAACCCACGAACCCGCCGCCCCCTGCGCCACACCGACGCACTGCGATCCCCCCCCCCCCCCCCGATGATCGGCGATCCCCCATCCAACCTCCAAAAAGCTGCCGCCTCCAGAAGATCGACATCGCCCCTGAACCCTAAATCGATCTGATGCCCGTCGCCCTAAACCCCGCCTCCGATGACCGCCGCCTTGACCTCGCCGCCTCCCCCTCCCACTCGCCGGCGGCGCCTCCCTCCCCCGCCGATGCCCCTCCTCACGAGCGACGCCCGAACCCCCCCCCCCCCCTCTGTAAGTCCCCTTTTTCCTTCTTCTTTATTTATTATTTTATTTCTACTTTTATTTTAAAGATTAAATACTGATTTCTGTTTTAATTTGAAAACTGATTTTTGTTTTAATAAAAAAAAATAAACTGATTTCTTTTTAGATTTATAAAACTGTTTTTATAAAAGGATTCAAACTGATTTTTGAAAAAGGATTTTAATAAAACTGATTTTTATTTTAGATATAAATACTGAAATTTTATAAAGAATAAAAACTGATTTGCAAAAATAATTAAAACTGATTTTAAGAAAAGTTTTAAAACAGATTTTAGAAAAGGTTTTAAAAGATTTGAACTTTAAAATAAGTTAGGGAAAAAAAAAAGATTTGAACTTTGAATAGAAAGAAAAGTGTTGAATTTCGAAATAAAAATATGATTTTTATCGATATGAATGTGAAGTAAAAATAGAATTTTTATATATTGAACTTCGATAGAAAAATAGATTTTTATATATTGAACTTCGATAGAAAAATAGAATTTTTATATATTGAACTTCGATAGAAAAATAGATTTTTATATATTGAACTTCGATAGAAAAATAGAATTTTTATATATTGAACTTCGATAGAAAAATAGAATTTTTATATATTGAACTTCGATAGAAAAATAGAATTTTTATATATTGAACTTCGATAGAAAAATAGAATTTTTATATATTGAACTTCGATAGAAAAATAGAATTTTTATATATTGAATAGCGAAGTAAAAATTCGATTTTTATATATGTAGTGGCTACGGACGACGAAGCTGACGAAGATGCGAAAACAATGAAGATTTCTATCAAAGAAGAGTCAAGATGTTTGGATAGCTATATGTGAGAATTTCTCACTCTTCAATTTATTTTCTAGTTATATATATATATACTAGGATGCAGACGGTGTTTAGTAGCACCCGACACCCGTCCACATACCATGGACTTGTTTGTTTGGATGTTTGGTGATTGATTGAGATATTGGTTTGAATGTGGTTTGTGGTGTGAAAAATCGAATCGATAAATTGGTTAGGATTAGACGTGCGCCGTTATAAGGCGAAGGAGTAAGGCTAGGTTAGACCCTTACTCCAAATTTTGTGGTTTGCATAAGAAAGTGAATTTGATTGATGTGTGAATGGCGTGGGCCTTCACTAGACCGGGGATAAGGCTAGGCCTTGTCCCGTTTCTAGTATCGTGCCGTTATGCCGCCGAATTTTCTAAAATAAGTTAGAAAAATAAAAATAGCATTTTATTTAAAGAATGAACTGAATAGAAATTCATATGTTAAAATAAAATGTGTTATCGTTAAAAATATAATTTTTAACGTGAATGTGAATAAATAAATATTCATTTACAAACCAGACGGTTTGTTTATGTACACCTATTTGAATGACGTTGATTGGGTCGATAAATTTTACACATCGCCTAACTGCACAAATAAAATATGTGTTTGATTGTTTGAAACCCCACACGGGTGTTAGGATGAAATTTGAAGTTCACTCATCCTGATTGATTAAATATGTCGATCGATTGATTGACAGGCTGTTATAAGCGTTGAATATCTATATTTGATGCTTATACAGTGTAGTGCACTTTGGTTGATGGTTGATTATTTTCAATGCTATTATATACATGTGTTGTATGAAAATCCATATAATTAATTTTATATGGTAATTGATTGGGCCTCATTCCAGTTTTGAAAAAGAAATATTTGAAAAAGAAATATTTGAAATAGAATATTTGAAAATAAAGGAATATATGAAGCCGTGTTGATTAGATTGACGCCATTTTGACGTGAACGATATTTATATCGATTTTGAAAACGAATTCAAAATGAATTGAAAACGATTTCGAAATGAATTGAATTGAAAACGAATTCAAAATGAATTGAAAACGATTTCGAAATGAATTGAATTGAAAACGAATTCAAAATGAATTGAAAACGATTTCGAAATGAATTGAATTGAAAACGATTTCGAAATGAATTGAATTGAAAACGATTTCGAAATGAATTGAATTGAAAACGAATTCGAATTGAATTGAAAGTGAATTGAAATGAATTCAAATTGAATTGAAATTTGAATTGAATAGAAGTGAGTTTTGAAACGAATCTATAAAGAAGAATTCAATTTTGCTTTGAATTGAAATGGAAGTTGAAATGGATTTTTTGAAACGAATTCAAAACTATTTATATAATTCGTTTTAAATAGGAATCGACGAAATATATATTATATATATTATATATATAATATAATGGCCTGAATAGAACGCGCCGCGCTGCGGCAGTTCGTAAATTTCGACCATTTATTTCAAACGGACATTACGGGAGATCCGACCGTCGGATTCTCCTAAAACCGGAACCGTTGGGTTCGTATCGAAAAGAGCTTTCTAACGAATATTAGAAATTTGAAATCTAACGGTTGGATTTGGAGATACGTCCAAATCAAATTCGAAAAAGGTCGCTGTAAGTGCAGTTCGATGGCCATTGTTGGAAATCGACTGTACGGGCCTTGATAAAATTATTAAAAATAGTAATAATTTGTGTAAAATCATAAGAAATGATTTGTGAAAGTTTGGGATGAAAAACTCCATATTTGAAAAGATAAAAATAGATTTTTATCGAAATGAACTAGTTTTGAACTAGAATTATAATTCTATTTATTTTTAAATAAATAAATTGAATTCGAAAAGGGTTTTGAAAATAACCAAAATTTCCAATGATTGCATTGGAGTGGATTTGAATCGAAATTGTCTTCGGAATATTTCGATGTTGGAATTCGTGGTTATACAGGTGTTGTTATGGAAATTTGAAAGATATATTTTTATATCGTTATTTCCACTACGACATTTGTTAATCGTAGAATTTGATATTGAATATAGGCCGATATATTTTCTATTCAGAGCCTTGTGTTTAATATCGAATGTGATTTGGGTTTGTCGTGAATGGTGTCTTCACTAACACTGTTCTTGAACCCAGTTGAGAAAAGATTAAATCTTTTTATTTAGATTTAATGAAGTGTACCAATTAAATAATATTTAATTGGAATTGAATCGATATTGATTTTTGGGTTTATCGTGGACAGTGTTTTAAATAACACTCGTTCTTTAACCCGATCATTGATGAAATGTGATTTTGGGTTGTCGTGAACGGTATCTTCAATAATACAGTTCTTAGACCTAAAGGAGTTAAGAAAATCAGAAACTAACTGGAAATTAGTTAAGTTGAATAGTTTCCGAGGTATTGATCTGATGTTGGTTTCGGCCTTCGGGATTAATACTTAGGGAATTGCTCACTTGCTAATTTACCATTAGGGACTGATTGAAATGTGGTGTGATTTTGGGTTTATCGTGAATCGTGTTTTAAATGACACTGATTCTTTAACCCAATCACAGATTAAAACTAAGTGGAGTTTTAATGAATCTGTAATTAGATTGAATTAATCGAAATGGAGTATCACCAGTTTTGCTCCAGGCGATAGTAAATCTTTAATTAGATTTGAACGTGAAATGGTAATTGAATTTACCGATAACACTGTGGTGTTAGATATGAAGTATTACCAGTTTTACTTCATGGGATAAATAGGTTGGGATTGGGAAATTAAAACCAATGATTACTTCGGTAAGGTTCGTTAATCTCGACTAGTTGAATCGAAATTCAAAAGAAGAATAAATTCAAGAAATTTATCTTGGATAAAATTAATGGGAACATTTCCCTATGAATGTGAAATTTAGAAACTAACTGTCGGTTGGCCCAGCAGAATGGTTTTCTGGATATTGATCTGATGTTGGTTTCGGCCTTCGGGGTTAATATTTGGGGAATTATTCTCTTGATTAATTTACGGTTAGTGACTAATGAATTGGAATGAGGCGTATGTTGTGTTTGTGTAACACTTATTTAAATATACGCGAGTTATTCGGAAAGACCGGGTTTATCCCATTCTGAATAACTGATGCGACGATATGTCGAAGATGAAGACGATGGTCGAAGACCGGAGGTCTTCACGTCGTTTGGGTAATTACTGATGATCTTGATTGGGCTGTACACCCAAGAAGATGGAAACAGTTAGTGATCGTCCAGACGTACTTGGAGATCGATGGATATGCGGGGTACTAGGTGCCTCCGGTTTCGTTCAGACCCAGAACGGACTTGTAAATGGACTGTGTGTCTGACATTGGATTTTAGTCTGTGTGATTGATCTCTATTAAATATATATCTGTTTGGCGGCGGAGAATTTATTCTCTTGCTTAACGCCCTTCTCTGAGACGTACGAGCTCAGGGGTTATATATTGATGGATATCAAACGCATGGAGTGAATTGCCTGTGTGGCATGCCTAAGTGGCAATTGATCAAGGCTTCTGTTGAAAAGCAAAGTCTTGTGGTGATGATCAAAGCAAGGGCTTTGTGGCGTAGCTTTGTGTAACGTTTCCTTCGCGTGTTTCACACCCGGTATGAACCAAAAACGGGAGAGGACGTCAGGGAGGGCATGCGTTTCTTTCTAGCTAGAAGTGGCGTCAGTGGTTTTACACGCCCTGACGAGTTTGACTTATGTGGTTGTTGCTGTTGCGAGGCGCCTCGGATTGATCGGTCGTTCTCGAACCGATGGAGTCATTTAGTTGGCTCGTTTACGCCCCATAGGGCGGGGAAATGCATGTTCAGGGTTTAAGTTTAATCCACATCGGTGGACTGGCCCTGAGGATCCAAGGCTTGACTGAGTACTTGCCTGAGACACGGGCTAGAGCGTCTCGAATCGGTTGAGGACTATCTTTTGCCTCGGTTCATAGACGGAAATCCAATTTCTAAATACGTGACTTTGCGATTTCGATTGTATAACCTATATATGGCGACATAGTGGTATGGGGCATTCATGCCGCCTATGATTGATACTTATGATTTGAAGTTGTTTTATACACTATGCACTTATTATAGTATCAAATGATTTGTTTTAAACGTATCAAGCATTCTTTGGCTGTTATAAGGGAAAACCCTATCCCCCGGCTTGCGTTGCATTGTGTGATAGGACCTGGGTCTTATAACAGCTTCATTTTTTCTTTATTTAGCATTGCGCTGTTTGTTTTATGCACTGGTATTCTTGGGAGGAAACCCGTTCCGTGTCATACGGCGTGGTCCCTTGATTTACCTAATGATTTAAAGTAAAGATTAATAACTGTTTTAGTTCTCACACCAGTCACATGACTGACCTGGAGTTTATTGTTTTAACCTAAACTCTGGGTGCCCTTATTTTGACACGGGCAGCTAGTAGTTTCGGTTTTGCAGATTTATATTCACAGGATCCTGGTTTACAGCTGGAACGATATCCGGAAAGCTTTGTATCCGTATATCCCTTCTAGTTGTGTATTGTATTATTTTCCGCTGCTATGTATTTAAATGTAATTTAAATCTCTGATATTTCTGTGTAATATTCTTTCATACTCGGTATATTCTTGTAATCTGATGCATTGTTGTAATATACAATGAAATGTTCTTCTGTATGCGTTCTGTTTTGTCCTGTCCTCAAAACGATAGGGCGTTTCGAACGGCCTGGATCGGTTTAGCGACTGGTTCGGACCGAGCGAAATTCCTTGCCGTCACATGTGAACACGCCTAAATATGGATTTTTGGATAATTAGCATTAAAGGCTATGATTTGGGAATTTACCTATTGAGTTAGGACTACCCATGATCATCTACTCAACCTTTGTTTTATGTGAGTCTAGGCATATGATTTGGAGTTTTTAGAGATTCTTCTGTACTATGCAATGTTTAACTAATAATCTGTAGCCTATGTTGAATTATGAATTATGACCATGATTTGGCATATAAGTGTAGGCTAAATTTGTTGAATCGCCTAAATCTGTAGATATGTCTAATTTGTTATCTGTCATCTGCTAAGTCTATTGAAAATGCCAAATCTGCTAAATCTGTTATCTGCTCTGCTAATCCGCTTAATCTGTTGAAATGCCTATCCTGCTGATTTGTTGCCTAATCTGCTAGTTTTGTTATATTGCCTAGACTGCTAATTAGATTGAAATGCCAAATCTGTTAAATTTGTCTGTTGAGATGCCTAACCTATTATATGCCAAAAATATGCTAAGTTGCTAAATCTGTTAAATCCGTTAAGTCATATAATCTGGAAAATCTGCTATCTACTAAAATCTATTATCTGCTGTGTTGATATAATCATCCTGTTATTGATATAATCTGAATTGGCATATATATATTGGGCGTGCGCATAAACGGTAAATTATTAATTAATTGGTCGCAAAGATAAACATGGCTAACTCGAGGTTAGAATGAGTTTGCGGCGTAATTCTGCCCGGAACCGCTCGGCACATCCAGTGGCCGCAAACAATAGGTTCTAATGTGAGAAGTTAGTCATAACCTGCTTAAGACACGAGGTTAGGTCTGGCTTGTGGCAGAAGTCTGCCCGGAAACGCCCGGCCCATCCAGCGGCCACAAGCTAGCGACTTAATGTGAGAGGTCTGGGCATTAATAATTAATTAATGCAAATCTAAGATAAGAATGACGTCTAAAACGTATTGGGGAAAATAGGGTTAAACCAACAGGATTAATAGGTGTAGTAAACCCGTCCATGAATCTGTAGGCCCAATACAAAGTTAGACAAATCTGAAAAATCTGTACATCTGATCTGTTAGTCTGAAAACTTGTTAACTTAATCTGTGAACTAGTAAATCTGAATTCTGTATGTCTGAACTTGTAAACAAGTTAATCTGAAAACTGTTAGTCTGGGGACACAAGGTTAGGAGGGGAATTACTTGTGTCATCTGTTGTTTGGGACCCATATTAGTCAGTAACCCTTTCTGGTATCAAAACTTTGACCCAACAGTAGGTAGGGTCCGGGCATGCTTACTGAACTAATTATAAGTGGTTCATTCTGATAATGGCGAGGGGTGTTGATGGTGCGTTCCAACCGGGTCATGTGCGTGCATGGATCCCGGTCTGCCTCTGAGGATGTAAGACGCCGTGACATCTGTAAATAGGTCTGTGCCAATTGGTTGTCACTTTAGGGAGTGATACACCCTACTGTGGGGCCGACACAGGATATTTATGTATTATGGAGCCGATCGCTTGGGGTAGGGTTTTAGGGTACACTTAGTTCTGTCTGTTTCTATTGGTACCGTCTGTTTCTGTTGGGTGGTAACACCTGTCTGTTTCTGTGTGGTACCGTCTGTTCGGGAGGTAAAGGCCCATTACTAGTGTACACCTAATTCTACATTCTGTTTCCATAAGGATTAATCTGTTTCTGCTTCTGTCTGTTTCTGATCGGGTAGTAAAGGCCCATTATTAGCATTCTGTTTCTGTTAAATTATTTTGTACCCGTTCCTGTTTCAGTTTAGACATTAGGGTGACACCTAATTCTGTTATACTAGTATTAGTGCAGAGAAGTGTAAAGCAATAGTTTATGTCATTTTGTTCTTCTGTTATATTTGCTACACCTGTTATAGTTATCTCTCATCCAGTTTTATGTTCATGTCATATTATTATTATCTGTTCATATGCTGAAAGTCACTGGACTTGCCAGACTTTTTGTCTGACCCTTGTTGTTTCGCCTCCTTTATTCCGTTTCTCCCCCCAGGTTATCCAAGGAGGGAATACTTTAGCTTGATCCGGATTTCTCTTTGCTCGAAGTGCTTAAAGTATGGCTTGGCTCTGTATAGCTTCCGTTCTATGGGGATTATGATTTTAAACCATGCATTTTGAAGGCTTTTGTACAAGACTGATATTTTGTACTTGTATTCTGAGATTTGAAAGGATGTAACCATATTGACTTCTGTTTCCGTTGTAATAAAGTTAAAAAATTTCAAGTACTGTTTTATCTGTCTTGTAAGTTTCTGTTCTGTTTACTAAAATGCTCCACCAAAGTTAAGGCATTCCCTTTGTGAGTGACCTTAACGGAGGTGGGGTGTTACAGAAGACCTCCGGTCTTCGACCACCGTCTTTATCCTTGACATATCGTCAAATCAGTTATTCAAAATGGGATAAACCCGATCTTTCTGAAAAACTCGCATATATAATAAACAAGTGCTATAAAAACACAACATACGCCTCATTCCAATCCAAAATATTCCTTTATTCAAATATTCTTTTACTTTAGGAACGGTTCCCATTAATTTTATCAAATATAAATTCTTTAAATTTATCCTTTAATCTTCCTTTGGATATCAATTCTAACCATTTTAAGGTTTTCCAACCTAGTCGGGATTAGCGAACCTTACCAAAGTAATCATTTGTTTAATTTCCCAATCCCAACCTATTTATCCCATGAAGCAAAACTGGTAATACTTCATATCTAACACACGGTGTTATCATTAAAATTAATTACCATTTCACGTTCAAATCTAATTAAAGATTTAATTATCGCCTGGAGTAAAACTGGTGGTACTCCATTTTTGATCATTTCTTGAATTAGATAGTTTTAATTATCCCATTCCCATTCCAATCTTATTAAAGATTCATTAAAACTCCAATTCAGTTTTAATCTCGAAAATCAATACTTAATGATTATTCCAAGTTAAGAAATTAATCTTATCTTTAAATGGGTTAAAGAACTAATGTCATTTAAACACAACTCACGATAAACCCAAAATCACATTCCATTAACTATGGAATCTTCACGGAAAAACAAACCAATTTATAATTGAAACCAATTTCCGCATCTGACTAAAATTATAAATGGAATAACGGTAAAGCCTTTTAAATTCCATATATTTTATCAGTCTTCCTCCACCGAAGTTCATTTCGATTATTATCAAATAGAATCTCATTCCATTCCAATTTATTTTATTAAACTGGAAAATTTACTTTGGAAATTCCACTAAATCTTAGAATAAAGATTTATAAATTCAAAATCACATTTCACTGTAAATCGGATTAAAGAACGAATGTCGTTAAACAAAGTTCACGATAAACCCAATTCACATTCCATCAGTCTCTAACCGTATATTAGTAAGAGAACAATTCCCCAAGTATTAATCCCGAAGGTCGAAACCAACATCAAATCAGTACCCAGGAACCATTCAACTTAGCTAACCTCCAGTTAGTTTCTAATTCCCTTAACTCCATCGGGTTAAGAACAGTGTTAGTGAAGTCACCACTCACGACAAACCCAAAATCCCATTTGATATTAAATACAAGGCTCTGAACAGAAAATATATCGGCTTATATTCAATATCAAATACTACAACCAACAAATATCGTATTGGAAATAACGATATAAATATATCTTTTAAATTTCCATAACAATATCTGTATAATCACGAAATCCAACATCAAAATATTCCGAAGACCATTTCGATTCAAATCCATTCCAATTTGTATATTGGAAATTCTGGTTATTTTTAAAACCATTTGAAATCCAATTTATTTATTTAAAAATATTGGATTATAATTCTAGTTAATAACTAGTTCATTTCGATAAAAATTCTATTTTTATCTTTTCAAATATGGAATTTTTCTTCCCAATTCTTTCCAAATCAATTCTTACGATTTTACACTAATTATTGATATTTTTAATAATTTTATCAAGGCCCGTACAGTCAATTTCCATAAACGACCATCAAACTACACTTACAGTGACCTTTTCCCAATTTGATTTGGACATAATTCCAAATCCAACCGTTAAATTTCAAATCTCTAATATTCCTTAGAAATCTCTTTTCCATACGAAACCAATAGTTTCGGTTTTAGGAGAATCCGACGGACGGATCTCCCGTAATGTCGATTCGAAGTCAACGGTCGGAATTCGCGAACTTACGCAGCGCGGCGCGTTCTATTCAAGCCATTATATTATATATATAATATATATAATATAGATTTCATTGATTTCCATTTAAAACATATTTTATAAATTGTTTTTAAATTCATTTTCAAAACGATTTCAACTTCATATTCAATTTCAAATCAAAATTGAATATTCCATATCATTAATATATAAATGATAATATTTTCAAAACATTAGATTTTGAAATCAATTCGTTTTCAATATTCATTATAAAAATGAGTAAAATCGATATAAGTATTATTCACGTCCAAATGGCGTTAAATTTGTAAATATGGCTTTATATATTTAAATATTTTCGTATCCATCCAAAATCGGACATCAAAATCAAATCTTGATTCTTTTCTGAATATTATTTTAAAATATTCGTTATTTTAAGATATTCATTATTATAAAATATTCTTCGTTCTGAATTGGAATCAGACATAGTCAATTACCATATAATGTTATTTATATGGATTTCATACAACACACGTATATAACCACAATAAGAAACCATCATCCATCATCCAAAGTGCATTCTACACTGTATAAGCATCAAATATAAATATTTAACGCTTACAATAGTCTATCAACCCATCGATCGACATACAACTAAACAAGTGGGATTAGTGTACGTCAAATATCATCCCAATAACCGTATGGGGTTTCAAACAATCAAACACAGGTTTTATTTGTGCAGTTGGGCGATGTGTAAATTTATCGTCCCAATCAATATCAATAAAATGGGTGTACATAAACAAATCGTCCAATATGTAAATGAATATTTATTTTATTTCAGTAAATATTTTATTTCATTCATTTACACAATAAAATTGATATTTTTATTTAACACTTTATTCAATACATGAATATTTTATATTCCATTCCATTTCACATCACCATCACAATCAATTCAAACAAGTCGTCCATGGTCTGTGGACGACGGGTGTCGGGTGTTACTAAGCACCGTCTACATCCTAGTATATATTTTTAACTAGGAATTAAATTAAAGTGAGAAGTTCTCAGCTTTGGGTTCCACTCCTCCATTCTTCATTTCTGAATGGTTCGGATTTGGATTTGATTCCAGTCGATTCATCGCAATCTATTTCACATGGTTTCATATTAAAAATCACATTTCTAAACAATAATGTTTATAAATAAAAATCACATATTATTTCAATACTTTCTTTATAAAAATCATATTTTTAACACGATGTTTATATTATAAAGATCATATTTTTATTTGATGTTCTTATATAAAAAAAATCATATTTTTATACCGTGGTATATGTATATAAAAATCATATTTTTATATTTTTAAAACCCTGCTATTTTTATTTTAAAAATCTGTGCTATTTATATAATAAAAATCATATTTTTATTTTCAAGCAATATATGTCAAAATTCTCTTTTTAAAACAATAATATTTATTTTTTCAAATCAAAGATATTTATATTTTCAAATCAAAGATGTCTATATTTTCAAATCAAAGATGTTTATTTTTCAAAACAATGTATGGTTTATTTTTCAAAATATTGTATGGTTTATTTTTCAAAACAATGTATGGTTTATTTTTCAAAAGTAATGCGATTTATATTTACAAAAATAATGCGATTTTTACTAACAAAAAAAAATTTAGTTAACTAACTAGATAAATAAATTAACAATTAACTAAATATTAATCTTTCATTAATGGGTAATTACCCCGTTCTCTTTCATCTTCTACAGGCCGTTCCCTTTCAAAATCGAAACCATCATCTCTTCCTGGGGTTTGAAAATCCTAGCCGCCACAAGCTTCTTCACCCTGATCTACTGGCACCACCTGAGGCTGCTACCAACGAGCCTCCCATGCACGGAGATCAAGGCAGGTCGGCCCGGCCTACGGCGAGTAAAACTTGTGTGAACGCAGTGACTTCAGCACAGGAATTTGAGCAAACTGTCAACCGGTAGCTCATCAAAACCGTACAACATCGAAGAGGAGGAGAATCTCTAACGTTTTCGCTTTAGGATGGGGGTTTAATTCGAGCTGAAAGTGAAGAATCTGGAGGATTCAAATCGAGGCACGGTGGACATCGCTTTTCCTAGAGCCGGCGGGTTGTAACTTATGAGAGAGAGAGGGTGTAAAATTATATATATATATAATTAAATATTATATTTAATTCTCTGAATTCAAAAAAAGTATGATTATCGATAAGAACTCCCAATCAAACCCAATGACTATCGCCCCTAGCTAAATACCACCATTCCAGACACAAAGGGATATGTTTCTTAAGCCAATTCGACTGTTATGATCAATTTTCATCAAAATTAATACATACATATATATATATATATTCAATTCAAACGTACATTTCAATTTATTGGGGCCACATACGGACTTCCATAAAAATAAATCTGCCTATGTTTTGATGATACGGCTCTAACAAAACAAATTTCATCGAATTTGGAGACTATTTGAAAAATGGTCATTTTCTGGTCAATCCAAATTGACTAAAACTGACAAAACACGTTTAACTTCGCCAGCTCATACATTGATTCCAAAAATTATGAAAATTGGAATCTAGTAATAATTCAACATCCCGGCTCCAACAAAAGTGGTTTCGTCGAAAATGGAGGTCGTTTGCAGAATGGCTATTTTTAAGGGCCATAATTCCATAGCCACCATTCTGAATTTTCAACTGGGCATAACTTTTTATTCCCGCTATGAAATTTCAATTTTTCGGATTTGTTGGAAAGATATTTTCATACAGATTCAAATATTTTTGGTTTCACCAAAATACGGTTTATTTTGAATCTCCTACATTCATTTGAAATTTGAAATTGAATTTTCAAATTACCGCGCCATTTCCAATTCCTTTTCTATTTAACATAAATGTTTATATTCTAACTTCGATTTAAATAAATATATATACACTAATTATATTCCAAATAAATTTCTAGTCATTATTATTTAAATAATTCATTTTAAATATCCAAATTCGTTAAAATTGACAAAATAAAAAATTTAAATTTGTTCTGATTTTCCAGGTTGTTACATCCATCAAGGTGGCGGCAGCTCGTTTTAGGGTTTTGGGCTACAGGGTTTCGAGATGGAGAAGGGAGCGTGGTAGAGGAGATCGGATGGGGGCCTAGTGGTTGGGAACGGCGGCGGCGCGCCAGCCGGAGGCGCAGGCGTCGATCCGAGGTTGGGCGTGGAGGCGACTGGAGAGAACGGTGGGATTTATTGAATTGGGGCACAATTTTCTATTATGAAGGAAAGTTAGGGTTAAGTGAGAATATATATTATATATTTACATTTTATTATTATTTTATTTCTTAAAAATAAATTTTTACAGACGAACCCCAAATCTAACCCAACAACAGTGGCCCCTAGCTAATTAACCCATTTCGAACATAATGGGATATGTCTGTAAGTCAATTTGACTGTTACGATTAGTTTCCATTAAATTTAAAATATAAATCAATATATTTTAAATTCAAACGCACATTTTAATTTACCAGGGCCACATACGGACTCTAAAACTTCCAAAAAAATAAATCTGACTATGTTTTGACAATATGGTCCTAACAAAACTAATTTCGCCGAATTTGGAGACCGTTTAAAAAATGGTCATTTTTCAATCAATTAATTTCAAACTGAATTGACCAAACACGTTTAAATCCTCCACGCTCACATATTGATTCCAAAAATTTTGAAAATTGGAATCCAGCAATAATTTGACATTCCGGATCCAACAAAAGTGGTCTTGTCGAAAATGGCGGTCATTTGCAAAATCGCTATTTTTAAGGGCTTTATTTCCATAGCGACTATTCTGAATTTTCAGCTAGACATAACTTTTTATTCCCGCTATGAAATTTAGATTTTTCACATTCGTTGGAAAGATATTTTCAAACAGATTCAAATATTTCTAGTTTCACTAAAATCCGGTTTATTTTGAATCCTATACATTCATTTGAAATTTGAAATCGAAATTTCAAACTATCGCGTATTTCCAATTCCTTTTATAATTAAAATAAATATTTATATTCTAATTTTGATTTAAATAAATATATACATTCTAATTATATTCAAAATAAATTTCTAGTTGTTATTATTTAAAATAAATCATTTTTAATATTCAAAATTCATTAAAATTGCTAAAAATAAAAATTTTAAATTGGTTCCGATTTTCCTGGTTGTTACAATCTCCGTTCTGCCTCCTCAAAAACACTGCTCCACCGCGTTTACCCAAAACAAGCAGTTTTAGGAACAGCCCAATGTTTGATTCCCTTTCTCATTTCCAACCACCAGAATGTCCCACGCCACCTTCGACCTCTTCTCCGACATCTCGAGCTCCTCCACGCTTAACCTCGTTGAACTCGATCTACTTAATAGCACACACGATATCCTCAAACTCCCAGTGAGCAAATATTGGTCCAAACCCCAAAAACACCTCGTCGCATCACCTCCGACTATGGAAATTCACCAAACCCCGTCCATGTCATCATCTAACCCCTCTGAACCTCCCATGAAAACAGTTTAATTTTTTATTGACAAATGTTCATGAATTTGATTTTTAACCTCTCAGCAAACAAAAATCCCTAGCACCTAAAATAGATAACTAAAAATCATAATATTAGCTTTAAAAATCATGTTAAGGTATTCTGATCACAATGGTTTAAACCATTTATCAAAACTAGATTACATATTTTTATCAAAAACTTGTTTGTTTGCTGTATTCTCCTTATGATTACATATATACCTAACTAAAAATAGTCGAACCATTTATAAAACATGCTGCAGATATCAACAAGCAGTTCTTGTGTTTAACTCAAATTCCAATTTCTACTGGAATTTGGATTATTGCCTTATTAAAGTTAAGTGTTATATTAATAGCTGTAAACAGAGTGGTTTACAGGCATAAAAAATTTGTTTTCAATATTTGCTTCCAGGTTTTTAACACATGAAGAGTGCTTAAACACACTTATTCTCAAATACATATATTTATATCATCATATATATCAATTTAGAGATTTTAAACGGAAGAAACAAGATTGCTTACCATGTAAATTCACAGTTTGGATTATCTTTTCCTAGTTCCAAGTTTATATGCAGATCCTATCAAATAGATCTGATACATTCCAAATAGGTATGCCTATATAAACATCTATATCTTACTCTTATACAACTGAAATAGTTTTATATGGGGAGAAGCGATTTATACTTACTATCAAGTTTACTGTTTTCTTTAGTTTTACATGGTTTTGTTTTCCCCAGTATTATCCCCTCCGAGTTTTAATTAGCATGAATATTTACTCGGCCAATTCACAATGCTTATATATTCATATCCATATGTGTGCTTACAAAAACTAGGGGAACATTTACTTACAAGGTTAGGCACTGTTCCATGAATTTCCAGATTATGAGTTACAGTGTTAAATCAAGAACAAATCAATACATGTCATATGCCGGTTTTACAAACACTTAACACTTGCATTATTTCATATTGCCCAAAGAGATGTGTTTAATCAGAGATTTATGAAAAAGAGTTTACTCACATAAAAAAACTGCTCTGTTCCTAAGACTTGGCTGTAGCTTCTCAAGTGAACTGCTTCGAATGTGTTTTTGGTTGAGGAAATCATGAAGTGTAGGTGTTATTCATAGTAAAAAATTAAGAATAATATATTATCTTTATTTAAAGTTGGCAGAGCATTTACGAATGGATGCAATGTCTTTACATAGTTACTACACTTGACTAGAAATGTTAGGCTGAGGCTAGTTTCAAAAACTAGTTCATTTGATTGAAAGAGTTTGTTGTATGGTCATTTCTACATTTCATATTGTCATCCTAGAATGCTACGGCCATGTTATCCCTGAAGTCCTTCTTTACATGTACCAGCCATGTGAATGTGCTGAAATGAATTCAATTATGCCATTGCTTATGCATTAAGCAATAGATGCTGCAGCTAGCTTCATTAGGGTTGTTCTTGCAGATTGATTGAATTAAAATGTTGGTGCTATATTTCAATGCTCCTACCAGCTATGAAAAGGACCGCACATGCTCCTAGGCTAGTTCTAGGAAGTGATATAATATCCTAAGGATTGTTGCGCATTGTATACATCTTATGTAATAATATTCCGAAATACTTTATACATAGCACTTAAGCAACTTTCCTGGTTTTACTATTCTTGTCAATACTCCTATAGGCTTAAAGATGAAGCAAGTGACATTATTTATTGTATTCTATTGATTACTCTATTATATTGATCAAAAGAACAAGTTAAAGTGCAATCTCAATATAAAACATTATTTACTTGCATATGTTTATAAATATAGCAAGTATACACATGAAATTAACAAATAATTGTTGTTCAAACATTATAATATTTGCAATTAATATTGTCTAGATTTTTAACTAGAGTTTGAAATAGATTAAAAATGCAAACAAAATCATTCAACATTATATACCGCTTTTATATTCATATATACACTGATCATGACTTTTAAATTATTAAAATATGTATACTTGGAATTTTCCTCGATATTTATTATTCACAATTTATTATTTAATTTAATTATTAAAATAAATCTTGAAATAAATTGTATTGCAAAGGCAGTAAAAACCGGGACGTTACAGTATCCAAGTATGTGTAATGAACATAGCACAAGTGCATATACAACCAAGCAACTCAAATATATACATAGATACAACAATGTATATGTAGAAGTGTTCCAGTGTACATGTTAAATGTAAATAAACCAGGAAAATACATGTATACATCGGTCAGTGAAAGATATCAAGATAGAAAGAAAGGGACAAAATTGCATCTAGTTGAATACAAGTGGCAAACAAGGGTTCATGTAACACCCCGTAATTTTAAATATTAAAATTAACAATTTTAAGAACACTTAATTTTTAGGAGAGTAATTAAGGGAAATGGGTTACGCCATTGCGTTCATCTCGGAATTCTGCTTGGAATAGAGTCCAAGTTTTCATAAATCGGACATCGTATGAGGAAGTTATGGCCTTCAGAAGTTTCAGGAATTTAAATAAATTAAAATAGCTTGAATTCAAATTCAAAATTCAAATGAAAACACAGAAGCGGGCTGGGCGGGACTTTTCCCGCCCCAGGCCTGGTCGACCAGGGGGTTGACCAGGGGGTCGACCTCCCCTATACATGTCGACCTGGGGGTCGACCTCCCCTGATTTGGTCAGATCCGAGGCAAATTTGGGATTTTGCACCTGGACTTGTTTTCTGGACAGATTCTTTGGCTCCTAACCTATTAAAACACCCCCAAACCTCACTTTCTCTCCACACCAAACCATTATAATGCTATGCTGCCTCAATCCTAATTAAAATAAGTTAAAGACGTCCTTATGCTGCTGGAATAGTTCATCTTCTTCTTAAAGCTTATGAATTGCAAGTTAGGATTCTAATACAAACGACAAACAAATTATTCTCTTCTCTAATCCGTCTTTGTGATTACAATTTCATTCACAAAATAATTAATAAACTAATTAAGATGAGTTATAATTTGGATTATGAGAACACGCCTGTTCAATCATGTGACGTTACTTAATTTTTTTATCGTATGTTTGTGAACATATGACAGTTTTGTTAACTTATGTTAGTGGATCTGTTTCATATGTCCAATCACATATGTTTAACTTGATTTATTTTATGACATCAGTTTATATGCAAGTGTATATGTAAATCTTAGTTTACATGTCTAAATTTTATATGCAAGTTTATATATAAGTTTGGATGTGAATCATATGCAAGTATGTATGCGAATTATACACAAGTTTATATGTGAATCAAGTATATATATATGTGTGTGTGTGCGAGTTTATATGTAAAACATGTGTATTAGTTTACAGTTTAAATTCATATGCAAGTTTGTATGGAATCCATATGCAAGTTAAGGTGAAAACCATATTCATATATGCAAGTTCACAATTTCATGTTTAGATCTATATTTAGATCCATGGCAGTACATAGTTTATGAAAATTTATGTTTTATAAGTCCATTTCCTATGCAAGTTATTGACTATGCAAATTTATGTTATAATTCTTATTTGCAAGTTAGATCTATTTTATGTGTTATGCAAGTTTTGATGTTTCCTTTCTTATGAGTTAGATTATTTGCGGGTCTAACATATTTCATATAAATGTACGAATGACGTGGGAACAATGGGAAAATACTAGATATTAATATTGTGAATTGGCATATAATAGCTTTAAAAGCATATAACTAATTTGAGACATTAATTAGTATAATTTATATACCTGGAAATTATGGACATAACTTAAGTGACAATTATGGACATGGATTAAAATTGGAAGTTACTAACAATTTTAAATAGGGATATTAATTCAAATTGGGGTTGAATAATAATGTGTAATAATAAATGCCTAAGACACAAGGTTAGACTCGTTTGTGGTATAAGACTACCCGGACCCGCCCGGCAAATCCAGCAACCACAAACGGTAGTCTAATGTGAGAGGTCAAAGGCATAAATTAAATGTGTAATAAATGCCTAAGACATGAGGTTAGACTCGTTTGTGGTATAAGACTTCCCGGACCCGCCCGGCACATCCAGCGACCGCAAACGACAGTCTAATGTGAAAGGTCGTAGGTATAATTAAAAGATGCTTAGACACGAGGTTAAGTCTGGCTTGTGGTGGAAGTCTGCCCGGAACTTCCCGGCATATCCAGCGGCCACAAGCAATCAACTTAATGTGAGAGGTCTATGCATTAATATTTAATTAATGCTGATCAAATACAAATATGAATGACAAATAGAAGTTTGGTTGAGTTGATTAATTCTCTGAGTACCAATCTGATGTTGATTTCGGTCCTCGGGGTTGATACTTAGGAAGTTATTGTCTTAACCAATGTATTTGTGAACTAAGATGTACTTAATCATAAATTATGTAATACATGTCATACGATATATATATATATATTAGGTAATCCGTTTGTTTTTCATCTTTAATGGCGTCTGCCTCTAATCCTAAAAATCCTTTTCGTGCTTCACAATAAAAGACTAAAACCAAAGAAAATACATCATCAAATCCCATTCCAGATCTCAATACTGTTTCAAATGAAAGAGGTATCTAGGATCGATCAACCAGGAGTTTAGTATTTGTAAAGCCTCCTTCACAACATGTTTTCATCCCTGAAATTATTTTCAACAAATCGGCAGAAGTATGGGTGTATACTTTAGCTCTAATACCGTTCCATTTCAGGTTGTCTTCTATCAAACTTAAAGATTATATTACTAAAGTTTGGAAGCCTCAGGGTATTTTTCATATTCATGTTTCTCCCTCTTTTGATTTCGCGGTTCAATTTGAAGATCATAATGATTTCTCTCATATTTCAGAAAGCACCACTTATTCTTATTTTGGTAGATTACTTCTAATTGATAAATGGGTGCCAGGTTTTGATTATTCAAAGATTCAAAGTAACACAGTGCAGATCTGGATTAGATCATCGATCTGCCTATGGAATACTGGATTAGATTAATCGATCTAGATTAGATTAATCGATTCAAAGTAACACAGTGCAGATCTGGATTAGATTAATTGATAATCCTGTATTAATAGATGATAATACTGCTAGTAAAAAATTTACAAAATATGCTAGAGTTTTATTATCCATTGGTACAATTTCAGATCTGAAAACAGAAATCCCAATCCTAATGCATAATGGCTCAAAATTAAATATAACAGTGGAGTACAAATTTGTGCCTGCCAAGTGTATGCTCTGTAAATTGTTTGGGCATGAGGATACCTATCATGAAGTTTCTAATGATCCACGCTGGATTCCACCTGATTGTCAAGAAGATACTAATGAGATAAATGAAGAACATGTAGCTGAACAAGTTAATACAGATGAAATGCAAAATGTTATGGATGCTGGAGGTACCTTTGCTATTCCAAATGATGACTTGGATTTTCTGAATTCCAAACTACCTGAAATTGTAGTGCAAGATGATATTAATATTATAGCAGATGCATTATCAGACTTGGAAATGGAAGTGAATAATGAGAAAGGTAAACAAATTGATGTGTCAATCATGGTGGACAAGAATGACAACTATGGTAAAAGTGATAGTACAACATTTGCTTCAAAAACAATTCCTCCTTCTAAAAGAAATACAAGGAGTTCATCCACAATAAAATGACATTACTAACGTGGAATGTCAGGGGGATGAACACTGTTTTTCGTATGAAGGAAGTGTTATCCCTCCTGAATTTCACTAAATCAACACTTGTTGGTTTAGTTGAAACTAAATTGTCTCCTAATAATCTATTGCTATTTACTTCTATGTTGCCCAGCTCTTGGAAATCATTAACTAACAACTCATCAATATCTTCTGGTAGAATTCTATTAATTTGGGATGCAAATGTTTGGGACGTGACTCTCTCTGTGTTTTCCTCTCAACACTTGACAGTTAATGCAATTAACAAAGGTGGATTTGAATTGGTGTTTACAGTTATATATGCAAGCAATTGCTTTTCAGAAAGAATCAATTTATGGCAAAATCTATTAAATGAAGCTTCTCTAATAAATGAAGTCTGGATTCTCATGGGTGATTATAATAATGTGCTATCACCTAAAGACTAAAAAAAAAGGGATTATCTGTTCCTTTTCATAAAATTAGAGAATTTCAGAAATTTCTACTTCAGTCATCACTTTCAGAAATCAAACCATTAGGTTTTAATTTTACTTGGCGTAGAAAAGGAATTGCTACAAGTATTGACAAAATTTTGGTTAACAATTGTTGTCTCCAGTTATTTCTACATATGAAGGCTCTTTCATTCCCTCAAAAGTCAAGTGATCATAATCCAATAATGCTAGATCTTATTTCTACCAAAGAGGTTAAGGGATTTCCTTTTAGATATAGAAATGATTGGCATAATTTAGATGGATATAAAGAGGTTGTTCATAAAGAGTTAAATGCTTCAGTTTGGGGTTTTAGTGGCTATCAATTTATGCAAATACTCAAAAATTGTAAAACTGAATTGAAAAGTTGGAATAAGTTAAGAGATAATAATTCTGCAAACCTTAAACAATCTGATGAAATTGCAATGCAATTGGAAAAAGCTGTTGATGCTGATCCGGAGGATACTCTTCTATATGAAAATTACCTGTCTGCCAAAAAAGAACATCAGATTTTGCAACAAATTCACTTCTATGGTCTCAAATAGCAAGCAAAATTTTCTTGGCTTCAACAATCAGACACGAATTCTAATTTTTTGTATTCTAGAATGACAAACAGGAGATTCTTCAATCATATTAGAGCGTTAATTGATCAGAGTGGAAACTTATTATACAAAGCAGAGGATATTGAGGAGCAAGCAATCAATTATTTCCAGGATATGTTCAATGGTCACAGAAATTTAACTTTCCCATGTTTTACCCCAATTGCTACTATCAATGATGATGGACATAATTTTCTATTGAAACCAATTGAATTGACAGAAATCAAAGATGCCTTATACTCAATTCATGATGACTCCCGCCCTGGTACTGATGGTATTAATGCCAAAAATTTTAAATTGCATTGGGATAATCTGAAAAATGAACTATTATTGGCCATTACTGATATGTTCAGTTCAGGTAAACTACCTAGATCCTTGAATCATACTTTTATCACATTAATTCCCAAAAATGAAAGACCATCTGAAATAGCTCATTATAGGCCAATAGATTGATGTAATGTCTATTATAAAATCTTTTCCAAAGTTTCATGTAATAGATTAAAACACTTCCTGCCTCATCTTGTATCAGAAAATCAGAGTGCTTTCTTATATGATAGATATATTGGTGATAATATATTACTAGCACATGAATTATTGAGGGATTTTAAGTAAAAGGGGATGCCTAAAATGTGTGTTAAAGTTGATTTGCAAAAGGCATATGATCGTGTGAATAGAGAATTCATTTGCTATATTATGGCTTGCATGAAGTTTCCTATTCATTTCATAAATATCATCTATGAGTGCATGTCACTGCTACCTATTCAATTATGATTCAAGGTATACCAAAAGGATTCATAACATCAAATAGGGGTATTAGACAAGGTGACCCTCTATCCCCCTATCTTTTCTCTATTGCTATGCAATACTTCTCATTTATGATGGATGAAGCAACTATGAATAAGAATTTCCATCCAACCAGTACTATTCAACCAATTATTTCTCATCTACTGTATGCTGATGATCTTATGATTTTGGGTAAATCATCTACTTTGAATGCTTATACTTTAAAGAGAATATTTCAGAATCTTAGTTTGTACGCTGTACTAAATGTAAATGACTCAAAGACTAAAGTGTATTTCAGTAATTCAGTGTCAAATTCAGAGCAGATTCTTCACATTTTGCAATTTCAGCAAGGTTTTCTTCCTATAAAATATCTGGGAGTCCCTCTATCTACCAACTATTTACACTATTCAGAATGCAATACTCTCATTCAAAGAATTCAAGATAAAATCAATGGTTGGGATACAAAATTGCTCAGTTTTGCAGGTAGGGCTGAACTAATAAATACTGTAATCACTCCCATTATTTTATACTGGATAGTCATCTACCAAATTCCAGAATATACCATTGACAAATTACAATCTATATGTGCTGATTTCTTTTGGGGTGGTTCATCACATAAAGTGTCTTGGGTTAAGCTGTGTAGGCCAAAGGTTGAAGGTGGTATTGGTTTAAAAAACCTATCAGATCTTAAAAAAGCAGCATGTGTGAAGTTACTTTGGAAATTTCTGTCTAATACATCATTGTGGAGTAAATGGATTCATAGCAAATATTGTAAAATGAGCATTTCTGGACAATGGCTCGAGACAATAATGCATCCTCAACATGGAAATCTATGTTAAAGCTAAGGACAAGATCAAAACAGTTATTCAATAAAGTGATTGTTACTGGTGATGATACTTATATGTGGCATGAACCATGGATTAATTGTAAAAATCTAGTTGATTTACTTGGGTATGACAGACTGAACTTAATTGGTAGCACAGATCAGAAAGTCCATTGTATTATCAGAAATGAAGTTTTTATACCTGAAGTCCATCCAGCTACCAGAGAACTGCTAGATGAGATCTGCTCCATTCCCATTTTCCCAAATAAAAGACATGATTTTTATGAATGGTGTGACGGAGGCAAGTTCTCTTCACAAATCCTGGGATTATTTACGATGTCATGAGCAACAGGAAGATTTTTTATCAGTTATTTGGCACAGTAAAAACAGTAGAAAAATGTCTTTTATTTCTTACCTTGCTATTCTTGGCAGGTTAAATACTAAAGACAGGGTTCAGCATTACAGCAGCTTTTCAGATCATCTGTGTCCTCTTTGCAAGAATCATCCAGAAAGGATACAACATCTTTTCTTCTAGTGTGATTTTTCAGTGTTCATTTGGCTCTCTTTGAAACAAAATTTGGATCTTTCCTTAGATTTATCAGATCTTTCAGATGAAGTGAAGATTATACATAATAATTTTAAGAAGAAAGACCAACTGAAAGATTTGGCATGTGCTACTCTTACCTGTGCTATCTACTTCATCTGGAAGGAGCGGAATCTTAGGATTTTTCATGGCAAAAGCTCAAATTCAATGTTATGCCTCTGGAAAATTGAATTAGAGATCAAATTGTTGGTGAATAATAATGGGAGCAAAAGTACTCGAGATGGGAGAAGTGAATTACTTTTGATTAGATGGGGTGTTGAGCTCAAGGACACGGGTTGACTTCAGAGTAGTTTGAAAGTCGTCTAGAAGGTTGCGTTGGGCCTGGTTGGGCTGTGGAGTGTGAAACGATATTGGGCCTTGTTTGTATGTTTTTGTTTTTAATGCTTTTAATACTTGTAATTTTGTTTAGAGTTTGTACACCAATTTTATAAGTACTCTTTTTCCTTGTAAGTTACCCATCTAGGTTAGGGGGATTACAAGGTTTTAACGAGGCTTATAAAGGAGGTTAATTGGTTTTTAGCAATAAAGTTTAACCAATTTTCAAATATATATATATATGATACATAAAACATGATAAGTCGATAGGGTTAAGACCATCTTAACCAATAATATATAAGTGGATAGGGTTAAGAGAAGCTTAACTAATAATCTGATAAGTAGGTAGGGTTAAGACCAGCTTAACCAATAATATATAAGTGGATAGGGTTAAAACTAGCTTAATCAATAATCTAATAAGTAGGTAGGGTTAAGACCAGCTTAACCAATAATATATATTAATTTGATAAGTGGGTAGGTTTAAGACCTGCTTAACCAATAATATATATTAATCTGATAAGTGGATAGGGTTAAGAAAGACTTAACCAATAATACATATTGATCTGATAAGTGGATAGGGTTAAGACCAACTTAACCAATAATATATAAGTGGATAGGGTTAAGACCAGCTTATCCAATAATATATATATATATTGATCTGATAAGCAGATAGGGTTAAGACAAGCTTAACCAATAACACATGTTGATTTGATAAGTGGGTAACATGGGCGACATGTGGGATATAATTATAAACACTTACCCAAGTTGAAACATGTAAGAAGACATGAATAAGAGGGGGTTAAGTGGGAAGTCCTAGTGGGGACCAAGCATAGGTGGAAAGCTTGTGTCAAGTGTGGGGACCCTTTTCAACCATTAACCCATTTAGTATCTTAATGAGCTCGATCTAGATCGAGGACGAGACATGCTTACTGGGTTTGATTGTAAGAGTTCAAAACGGGTTAGCGGTGGCAACGCAAGTCCAACGGGGTCATGTGCGTGCGTGGGCCCGGGCTGGTAGGTAAGACATTGTTGCATCGTGTAGGTATAAGCCGTGCATCATTAGTGGTATCGGGTTGCCACTTTAGGGAGTGATACACCCCACTGTGGGACTAGCACGGGTATCTACGAGTTAGGGAGCCGATCGAATGGGGAAGGTAGTGGGTACGACTAGTGGAGATAGGGGCAGGCGGCACCTATGAAGACAGCTAGGAGTACAACTACCATATTATGAATAAATGTTGTAATTATAATGGGGGGGTAGTGGGTACAACTAGTGGAGATAGGAGCGGGCGACACCTATGAAGATAGCTAGGGGTACACGAAACTACCATTATCATTATTTGTTTAATAGGCGGGATCAGCTTTTAGGGTGACTAGTATTGGTGCAGTAGAGTAATTATCCTATAGTATTGGAAGTGCGATTAACGTTATCTTATTCCTTTTGTTTGTTTTGTCTTGCCCATTTGCTTCACAGTCATTCCTTGTGTTACCAGTTTATGCCTTATCCTAATTACTTTAATAATTATATTGTTAAAGTTATTGGACTCGCCAAACTTTATGTATGACCCCCTTTGTTTTCGCCTCTTTTCTTCCTTTCCCCCCCCCCTAAGGTTCTCAGGGTGGGATTAGTGCTAGTGGAGCCTGATTTGGATCTCTTTCTCTCTCTTTTGGAAGTGCTTGGATTGTTGAAAGTAAAGTTCAGCTTATCTCTTTTATGGCTACTTACGTTAGGGTTATGCTTTTTTCTTTATGTGCTCCGAAAACAATTTGTCAAGATGGATATTAAGTGTACTTGGTTTTATTGTTGGTTTATGATGTTGTTGTAACCAAACTATTTCAATGCTGCAATAAAAATTGTTTTAAAATTTTCAAGTACCAATATATGTATCCGTCTTGTTATATTCCGTTCTATACACCAATAATATTCCATGAAAGTTAATGCATTCCCTTTGAGAGTGACATTAATGGGCGTGGGGTATTACACGTGGTATCAGAGATGAAGGTTGCCAGAACAGATAAGAGATTTTGAAAAACTGTTTTTTTTCAAAATCATTTTTTAAAGAAATACTTTCAAAAATATGTCTTAAGGAGAGTATTTTTAAGAGAAAAGTTTATTTTGAAAAACATAACCCCCAAGAGCCATATATCTTTCCTTCGATTCTCCATTTTCAATCTCTTCCTCTTTCCTTTTTGAATTTCTTCCTCCAAGTATAGACGCTTTTTCTAAGATGTGTAGGAACTTGCGTACGATGGGCAGAAAACCGATTTATGGGACTGGGACGTTTGTCAGAGCTAGAAGGAAGTGGAGGACTTGTTGGTACCTTTAAGACAGACGATGGGAGGAAGGTTCAATTAGCTGCTTGGTTAATGAAGGACAAAGCCTCATTTTGGTAGGAGGTCACAAATGGAAAATGTGCAGGAAAGACATGGTGTAGTAACCCGCATTTTAGTTGTTGAACAATTTATTTATTTAATTATTAAATATCGATTTATTGATATCGAGAACGTGAATTAAATAATATTAAATATTTAATAAATAATTATAATATAATAATATATTATAATGTCGAAATAGTCGGAAATAGTGAAATTCACAATATCGTGTGAATTGAATAGCATACGAGATTTGGTGGAGTTTCGATTTGAAATATAATAACGATTTTTTTGAATCGACGATAGTTGAACGTATAATTATATAAAATTAAAAAAGAGCTCGAAATGGCGCTGCAGTTCGTTATTTGGCGATTCGAACTTCAACTGAATGTACATGATTCGTTTTAAGCGGGATTTCTGTGAAACAAGAAACGTGTGGAGCTGGTGGAGTATATTTTTCTAATAGAAGAGAAAAATCGATATTTCGTCGTATAGATTTTGATTTGTGTCCAAATCAAATTCCAAAATAGTCGCTATAGAATCGTCCATCGACCATATCGGTTTACTCGGTATAACTAGAGATTGGGTTTGAATTTAGGCAAGTTCTTTTGGGAAGTAGTGATAATTTAATTTTTAGAATTTTATGGTAATTTTTAATTAATTAAATAAGCAACTTTTTATTTGGAGTATTTGGCACCCTGTATCGACATTTCGGGGTTTCACAATATGAGTCCATCTACCGGTATTATTACATTTTTGGGACCAGAGCACGTCACTCATTTCAATGGTATTTTTGTTTCTGTCCATAACAGTCCCTACGTGAACAGAATATTTCATAGTACGGTACACTATGTTTTTAACTTAAAACAAACTAAATTGAATGGTTAACTGGTCAAACGAACTCGAAATTCAACGAAACAAGTTTCATACGAAACCTTAGGAAGAGGTCTAGTGAAATGTCAAGGCCTCATATTTTTAGGATTTTTTCTGTAATTTTAAGGAATTATTGCTCGGTGTTTTTCATCGATTTTTTCTAAAGGATTTTCGCAAACGGTGTCGGAATTCGATGAAACCTGTCCCATTTGATCCGGAATGATTTGTTATGCTAGGATCAACTTAGTTTGCTAAAAATAAGGATCATATAAGGTACCGTTTTTATGAAAAACTCCAAGATAGAATTTTATAATATAATACTCATTTGGTCTCCACAACTCTATAAAAGCACACACCTTCCTTTCTTACAACCTAATTCTCTTCAGGAAAACTACGCCGCCACTTAATTTCTCTCATCAATATTAAATCCAACAAAATGAAGATCGGGCCTTTTTAATTCATTTGATCGTCACTTTAGAAAAGCTAGGACTTGCGTTGCTGGTGGGGTTCAGGCGTTGTTCTTTGGTTGGGGGAAGGTGGACGTGACTGGTCAGAAGGAAGGAGATGGTTCTTCAATGGTGAGGACGGTTGTGCTTGGAGTCATGCGTGAAATAATAGGGAGCAGACAATGGGGAAGAATGGGTTCTGGGTTGGAGATGTTGGGCTTTGAAGGGAGTACGGGTGGAAGAAACAAAAGGGGCGTGGGTTTCTTTCCCTAAGCGGGTTCGTTACTGCTAATGTGGAAGGAGGAGTTTGGTGGATAGGGTATTGTTTTGAGGAGAGGAACACGGGCGGGCCTGGTAATATAAAGTAAGGATGGGCCTTATTTGAGTAGTAAGCCCAAATAATTTAAAACATAAGTTTCATTTAGTTTTTAATTAAAATATATTTGTGTGTTAACTTTAAATCATTATAACATGGTCATATGAAATCAGAATTACGAACCGTAAGTTACGTTGGGACCGTATGGACGAGAGCTTCACAATGAAGCTGACTGGAAGTTCATCAGAGCTCGCTACAATTTATGGCAGAATAAATTGTCCGTCTCAAACAACGAACGCAAACCGTTATTAACCGGCTAACGCGCCAATGTGAGTAAAACTCACCAACTCTGAACAGTTTATATTTTCACGTTGTATTGTTAGAACTGTTAAAATTGTCTGTTTGACTATGTGTTGATTGTTTGATTGAACTGCTAGTCAGTTAGTTAAATTTCTATATTGATTCTGTTTAACAGAATATATCATATGGAACTGAAAGTGATGTTATCTATATTGTCTAACATCTGTGATGCAGGGAAACAGGTTGGAGGAATCCGACTGGATTCCTCAACAGTTATTTTATTGTTTTTCATATATTGTTATATGATGTGATATAAAATCTGTGGGCGATTATATGTGCTTGGATGATATTGAACATCGTGATTTGATATGATTGAATACCATAACATATCGAAATGTTGATAAGGGGATTTTCAAAGTGATATTTGAAAATGAAATATTTATAAATTTAAATATTTATAAATAAGAAATATTTATAAATGGGAATATTTATAAATAGGAGGTATTTTAAAAAAGGAAATAAATTCAAAACATTTTCTTTTTGAATGGAAAGGCCTGTGTGGCGAGTTTGAGGATTTTCCCGATGCTCCCGATACAAAGGAGGTTATGGCGAATTTTCCCGGAAATTTAAGGAGTTAGAATATTTCAAGAATAAATTTGAAAAGGAAATATTTGTAAACCATTTACAAATAGAATTGAAAAGGAAACGTTATAAAAGGGAAATCATTTTTAAAGTGTAGAACCGTAATTTAAAAGTAAATCTTTTCAAATGAATAAAACGTTGTTAAAAAGGAAATCTTTATAAAGTAAATCGAATATGGTATTCGAAGTTAGTAATCGAATATGGTATTCGAAGTTAGTTAATCGAATATGGTATTCGAAGTTAGTTAATCGAATATAGACATTCGAAAGGAGTTAATCGAATATGGTATTCGAAGTTAGTTAATCGAATATGGTATTCGAAGTTAGTTAATCGAATACAGACATTCGAAAGGAGTTAATCGAATATGGTATTCGAAGTTAGTAATCGAATATAGTATTCGAAGTTAGTAATCGAATATGGTATTCGAAGTTAGTTAATCGAATATAGACATTCGAAAGGAGTTAATCGAATATGGTATTCGAAGTTAGTTAATCGAATATGGTATTCGAAGTTAGTTAATCGAATGCAGACATTCGAAAGGAGTTAATCGAATATGGTACTCGAAGTTAGTAATCGAATATGGTATTCGAAGTTAGTAATCGAATATGGTATTCGAAGTTAGTTAATCGAATATGGTATTCGAAGTTAGTTAATCGAATATAGACATTCGAAAGGAGTTAATCGAATATGGTATTCGAAGTTAGTTAATCGAATATGGTAATCGAAGTTAGTTAATCGAATATAGACATTTGAAAGGAGTTAATCGAATATGGTATTCGAAGTTAGTAATCGAATATGGTATTCGAAGTTAGTAATCGAATATGGTATTCGAAGTTAGTTAATCGAATATGGTATTCGAAGTTAGTTAATCGAATATAGACATTCGAAAGGAGTTAATCGAATATGGTATTCGAAGTTAGTTAATCGAATATGGTATTCGAAGTTAGTTAATCGAATATAGACATTCGAAAGGGGTTAGTCAAGTCTAGTTAGTCAAATAGAGTAAATCAGTTAGAGTTAACCAAATAGAGTTAATCAGTTAGAGTTTACCAGATAGAGTTAATCAGTTAGAGTTAACCAGTTAGAGTTAACCAGTTAGAGTTAATCAGTTAGAGTTAACCAGTTAGAGTTAATCAAATAGAGTTAACTAGTTAGAGTTAATCAGTTAGAGTTAACCAGTTAGAGTTAATCAAATAGAGTTAACCAGTTAGAGTTAACCAGTTAGAGTTAATCAGTTAGAGTTAACCAGTTAGAGTTAATCAGTTAGAGTTAACCAGTTAGAGTTAATCAAATAGAGTTAACCAGTTGGAGTTAATTAGTTAGAGTTAATCGATTAGAGTTAAAACGAACTAGAGTTAATCAAATATAGTTATTTGAGACAGAGTTAGTCAAGTTAGTCGAGCCTAGTTGATCGAATCGAATTGGTCGAACCAAGTAAGTCGAGTTAGTCGAGTCAAGTTAAGTTAGCCGAGTTAAGTTCGTTGAGTTAAATAAATCGATGTTAGTTTCATCGGTAGGAGTAATCGATGTTAGTTTCATCGAAAGGAGTTATCGATGTTAGTTTCATCGAAGGGAGTTATCGATTATAGTTTAATCGAAGTGAGGTTTTCCGAAGATGAGATATTTGAAAAGGAAGAGTTATCGAATATTAGTTGATCGAAGTGAGATTTATCGAACAAGAGTTATTCGAAAAGAGATTTTCGAATATAGTTTATTCGAAAGTAAGATTTTCAAATATGAGATATTTGAAAAGGAAGAAGTTAATCGAATATAGGTTATTCGAAGAAGAGTTAATCAAATAGAGATTTCTCGAAGAGAGTAAATCGGCAAATTCGATTATATCGAATTCGGGAAAGTACTTATACTTTCCAGTGTTTAAATAGAGATTTATTTATTTATAAATAAATAAGTGTTATGTTAATTATTCACTAATAAGAATAGAAGTTATAATTAAAGTTAGATAATTCGAAAGGAGGGATTATAACGTTATCGTTATAACCAATGTTTTAAATATAGAAGTGGATTAGTAAAATTGGATCCGAGAAAGGCGTAAAGAAGTTGTTAAAGATTCAAAAGATAAACTTTGACCATTTCAAAGTTATAACGTTGTTCAGTTAAGGTCTGAGAGGTAATTATACCCAACTTGAGTGACTTCATTCTTAACTAAGAAATGGTAAGGTTTGATTGTAAAGGAGTTTTGGAAATGTTTTCCAAACGAGAATCAGAAATGTTTTCTAATAAAAGAAAATAAGAATTTAGAATATAGGGAAACAGGAGATAAGTAAATAAATGAACTAAAGAGATTAATGTTAAATGATGTTGTTCGATATAATTTCCATCTGGAAATAATATCGTTGTTTGCACACTTGTTTTTCTTTGATAGTTAACTCACAGACTATCGAAGTTTTGACCATTTTAACGTTGTTAATATGGAGAGACCGGTTGGATTATTATCCAAAGAACCACTCTGTATTGGCATAAGCGTCGTGAATCATATATGCCAAAGATAATTGAAGACGGAGTAAAATGCAAGGGCTATCCTGTTTACAGAATAGTGCCTTCGGTTTGTCCAGTCCCAGGACAACTTGTATAGACGAAGGTCTGACAGAGTATATCCAATGGATCGCGTAAGTTGATCTGTTCAAATGTATTCACGTTTGGTGGCAGAGGAATTCGTTTCTCTTAGCTGTATACCCATGTTATTTTTGGATAAGTCAATTTGTGATTTGGCGGGTATGACGATGTGACGTTCTAAGTGAATGATGATGATTTATGTGAATGAATGTCTGACCAAGTATTTCCAGAAAGGTCACGTACATTGATTTCTTCAACCGTACCAAGAGTGGAAGCGGAGAAGGAAACTTCTTTAGCTAACACGTAATGTACTGTTGTAGACGTCAATTAGTGATTTTCGATGGATCTAACAATGTGGCATTCGAAGTGAATCTGATGTGATGATAAAGCGTAACCTCAAGCCTCATCATCCGGTAAATGACAGAAATCGGGCAGGCAGCATGGCTAAGTCGGTCGCACCGAAGTAGGGTGTATAATCACCTATCTAGAGAATATTCATTTGCTTCTTTAATCTATCAATGCTGTCCCATATATATATACGGGAACGTTTGCTGATCCCAACCGTTGGTGATGTACATTCGATACACTCAAGCGAAATGAGTGGTCGGTCATGTGTGGCTGAGTTGCAAGATGTTCTTGTTGAACTCCAGTGTATCGTTCCTAGAGTACATTGATCGGAAGGTGGTTCCATACCATGTCATAGTTGGAAATCCAATAATCCAATACGTGCTTGCGATTTTGATTGTATACTATATATGTAGTAACGTGAGATGCAAGCGTTTCTGCTAGATTGATATTTGTTTGTACTTAGACATTATTATAATATCAGAATGATATTGCTTTGAAAAGTTATTTGGATTCTCATAAGGGAAAAACCCGTTCCGTATTCACGGCGTGGTCTTATGAGATATCATATACCTGTTTAAATGATTTGAGTTTATTCACACCAGTCCCATGACTGACCCGGAGTTTATTTTGTTGTTTTCCCTAAACTCTTGGGTGTCTAAATTTGTACGGGCAGTCAAGTAGTCGGGATTTTACAGATACACTTGGAGAGCTTGGAGCAGGAGGCTTCAGGATTCTATAGCTATTATTATTTCCGCTGTTGTTGTAAGTGTTGTACTCTGATAAGTGTTATTGTATACATATACTGATGTTATTTCAAAGATATGTTATGTTATATTTTATTCGTTCCGCTGTGAGATTCGTATTTACTCTGATGATGATATTCTTCTTCTTCTTCTATTCTATAAGTTCTATCTTATCTATTCTAATTTCTTTCATTAATTACCGGGATTTTTCGATGTTTTGGTTATCGACGTCGAGCTTACGTCGATAACCAAAGTCGCTCAAAATCCGGGTCACTACAGTTGGTATCAGAGCATTGGTTTAGTTATTACCTTGGCTCTGTGGCGTGATTTAGTAGAGATGGGATTAGTAATATCCTAGACTGAGTTTGAGTGTATATATACGAGTGAACGTATTTGTTAGTTAATATAAAATGATTTTATATTGTGGAGTTTTATTGGTTGAGTTGTTTGTGAATTCTGGTCGATCGGTTTGATCCACTGTATCGATAGGGTTACAAAACACTCGAATACGATGAACCGTCATGGTATGTTTTGAAAGAGGGTAAATGGAATAATTTTACCCGAATATATTTGATATAGTATATTGGTTGTGTTGGTTGTTATTATAATCGAGTAAGATTATAAAAAGGTAAAATGATTATAAATGACTAATCAGAATTCATATAAGTAAAGTATATGAAATAAAATGAAGAAAAATATGAATTTAAATCAGATTGGAATTAAAATAAGGAAATTTTAAGTTCCTGGGAGATTTTGAAAACGTTTTTCAAACTGAAGGTGATATAGTATTGAACTCACTTCGCTAGCTGGAAAATAGATTCTGATGATGAATCGCGACATCATCAGTGTTCATTTTCGAGTTCTAAGTGACGGACTACTACCAAAGGTTTTGTTTTTGAATTGTTTTGAGAAAACAAGTTGTTTAGAAATTCAAAGGTTTTGAATTGGCATTGTAATTTCAAATTGATTTGAAATAGACCCAGGAAATTAAGTTTTGGAATTTAATTTTAACTTATGAAGTTAAATAGAATAAGATAGTAGAAATAAATTGAAATATTAACTTGAACTGAGTTAAATAGAATTGAATTGGATTAGAGAATAATCTGTTATGGAATTGGGTTGATGAGTTAAGAATTGGAAATTTGATATTCGGGTTCGAATGAAATTCGATTTGGTTTTGAGGATATGAACTGATTGGAATTGGATGGAAATAACACTGGTATATGCTGAGTTGATAGCATATGGAAGTGATAGAGTTAATATTCCCGACAAAAAGGTACCAGTTTATATTATATATGGATATGAGTTTTATGACCCGAATCGGCAAGCCGCTTGGCTGGTTGATTTTCTTTTGGGTTAAAGAAGGCCCAGAGAGGCGAGTTGGAGTTTGAGATATTGACCAGTACAAAGGAGGTGCTGGAAAAAAATTTCGAAAAGTTAAGGTAGCGTTTGGTTTATTTTTTGTTTTGCATTTTTAGTTTTCGGCGTTAATTATGAAAGTTGTGAAGATTTGAAGTGTAGCGGTGGTGATGGATCAAAGGGAAAGGGAGTGACGGAGGGGACCGCGGGAATGGTGGATAGACGGATTTGTTATTGTCATTCTCTTGTTTTTTAAATTATGAAAAATAATAAAAAGTTGTTTTCGGTTTTGTGTGTTAACTCCGTTTTGTAAAACGGTCATTTTTCAAGATATATGTGCATTGTCGGTATTTTTGTATGTGTGAAAACTCAAAATTGAAAAATCTAAACCAAACGCTACCTAAGGTGTTAGAAAATTTTCAGAATTTTTGAAAATTTAGTTAGTCAGAATAAATTAACATTTTAGTCGATATTGATTGGTTCAGTTGAAACCGGAGACAAGAGGTAAACAGATAAATTTTTACCCAGAAGATAGGGTCATCCCCTAGCATAGCAATTTCGAGGACGGAATTTTATTAAGGGGGAAAGATTGTAGTAACCCGCATTTTAGTTGTTGAACAATTTATTTATTTAATTATTAAATATCGATTTATCGATATCGAGAACGTGAATTAAATAATATTAAATATTTAATAAATAATTATAATATAATAATATATTATAATGTCGAAATAGTCGGAAATAGTGAAATTCACAATATCGTGTGAATTGAATAGCATACGAGATTTGGTGGAGTTTCGATTCGAAATATAATAACGATTTTTTTGAATCGACGATAGTTGAACGTATAATTATATATAATTAAAATAGAGCTTGAAATGGCGCTGCAGTTCGTTATTTGGCGATTCGAACTTCAACTGAATGTACATGATTCGTTTTAAGCGGGATTTCTGTGAAACAAGAAACGTGTGGAGCTGGTGGAGTATATTTTTCTAATAGAAGAGAAAATTCGATATTTCGTCGTATAGATTTTGATTTGTGTCCAAATCAAATTCCAAAATAGTCGCTATAGAATCGTCCATCGACCATATCGGTTTACTCGGTATAACTAGAGATTGGGTTTGAATTTAGACAAGTTCTTTTGGGAAGTAGTGATAATTTAATTTTTAGAATTTTATGGTAATTTTTAATTAATTAAATAAGCAACTTTTTATTTGGAGTATTTGGCACCCTGTATCGACATTTCGGGGTTTCACAATATGAGTCCATCTACCGGTATTATTACATTTTTGGGACCAGAGCACGTCACTCATTTCAATGGTATTTTTGTTTCTGTCCATAACAGTCCCTACGTGAACAGAATATTTCATAGTACGGTACACTATGTTTTTAACTTAAAACAAATAAACTGAATGGTTAACTGGTCAAACGAACTCAAAATTCAACGAAACAAGTTTCATACGAAACCTTAGGAAGAGGTCTAGTGAAATGTCAAGGCCTCATATTTTTAGGATTTTTTTTGTAATTTTAAGGAATTATTGCTCGGTGTTTTTCATCGATTTTTTCTAAAGGATTTTCGCAAATGGTGTCGGAATTCGATGAAACCTGTCCCATTTGATCCGGAATGATTTGTTATGCTAGGATCAACTTAGTTTGCTA
The DNA here is from genome assembly GCA_030737875.1 of Allium sativum. Taxonomy (NCBI): domain Eukaryota; kingdom Viridiplantae; phylum Streptophyta; class Magnoliopsida; order Asparagales; family Amaryllidaceae; genus Allium; species Allium sativum. The sequence continues at coordinate 782,233,560 of CM060916.1, forward strand.
AAAATAAGGATCATATAAGGTACCGTTTTTACGAAAAACTCCAAGATAGAATTTTATAATATAATACTCATTTGGTCTTCACAACTCTATAAAAGCACACACCTTCCTTTCTTACAACCTAATTCTCTTCAGGAAAACTACGCCGCCACTTAATTTCTCTCATCAATATTAAATCCAACAAAATGAAGATCGGGCCTTTTTAATTCATTTGATCGTCACTTCAGAAAAGCTAGGACTTGCGTTGCTGGTGGGGTTCAGGCGCTGTTCTTTGGTTGGGGGAAGGTGGACGTGACTGGTCAGAAGGAAGGAGATGGGTCTTCAATGGTGAGGACGGTTGTGCTTGGAGTCATGCGTGAAATAATAGGGAGCAGACAATGGGGAAGAACGGGTTCTGGGTTGGAGATGTTGGGCTTTGAAGGGAGTACGGGTGGAAGAAACAAAAGGGGCGTGGGTTTCTTTCCTTAAGCGGGTTCGTTACTGCTAATGTGGAAGGAGGAGTTTGGTGGATAGGGTATTGTTTTGAGGAGAGGAACACGGGCGGGCCTGGTAATATAAAGTAAGGATGGGCCTTATTTGAGTAGTAAGCCCAAATAATTTAAAACATAAGTTTCATTTAGTAATTAAAATATATTTGTGTGTTAACTTTAAATCATTATAACTTGGTCATATGAAATCAGAATCACGAACCGTAAGTTACGTTGGGACCGTATGGACGAGAGCTTCACAATGAAGCTGACTGGAAGTTCATCCGAGCTCGTTACAATTTATGGCAGAATAAATTGTCCATCTCAAACAACGAACGCAAACCGTTATTAACCGGCTAACGCGCCAATGTGAGTAAAACTCACCAACTCTGAACAGTTTATATTTTCACGTTGTATTGTTAGAACTGTTAAAATTGCCTGTTTGACTGTGTGTTGATTGTTTGATTGAACTGCTAGTCAGTTAGTTAAATTTCTATATTGATTCTGTTTAACAGAATATATCATATGGAACTGAAGTGATGTTATCTATATTGTCTAACATCTGTGATGCAGGGAAACAGGTTGGAGGAATCCGACTGGATTCCTCAACAGTTATTTTATTGTTTTTCATATATTGTTATATGATGTGATATAAAATCTGTGGGCGATTATATGTGCTTGGACGATATTGAACATCGTGATTTGATATGATTGAATACCATAACATACCGAAATGTTGATAAGGGGATTTTCAAAGTGATATATGAAAATGAAATATTTATATATTTAAATATTTATAAATAAGAAATATTTATAAATGGGAATATTTATAAATAGGAGGTATTTTAAAAAAGGAAATAAATTCAAAACATTTTCTTTTTGAATGGAAAGGCCTGTGTGGCGAGTTTGGGGATTTTCCCGATGCTCCCGATACAAAGGAGGTTATGGTGAATTTTCCCGGAAATTTAAGGAGTTAGAATATTTCAAGAATAAATTTGAAAAGGAAATATTTGTAAACCATTTACAAATAGAATTGAAAAGGAAACGTTATAAAAGGGAAATCATTTTTAAAGTGTAGAACCGTTATTTAAAAGTAAATCTTTTCAAATGAATAAAACGTTGTTAAAAAGGAAATCTTTATAAAGTAAATCGAATATGGTATTCGAAGTTAGTAATCGAATATGGTATTCGAAGTTAGTAATCGAATATGGTATTCGAAGTTAGTTAATCGAATATGGTATTCGAAGTTAGTTAATCGAATATAGACATTCGAAAGGAGTTAATCGAATATGGTATTCGAAGTTAGTTAATCGAATATGGTATTCGAAGTTAGTTAATCGAATACAGACATTCGAAAGGAGTTAATCGAATATAGTATTCGAAGTTAGTAATCGAATATGGTATTCGAAGTTAGTAATCGAATATGGTATTCGAAGTTAGTTAATCGAATATGGTATTCGAAGTTAGTTAATCGAATATAGACATTCGAAAGGAGTTAATCGAATATGGTATTCGAAGTTAGTTAATCGAATATGGTATTCAAAGTTAGTTAATCGAATACAGACATTCGAAAGGAGTTAATCGAATATGGTATTCGAAGTTAGTAATCGAATATGGTATTCGAAGTTAGTAATCGAATATGGTATTCGAAGTTAGTTAATCGAATATGGTATTCGAAGTTAGTTAATCGAATATAGACATTCGAAAGGAGTTAATCGAATATGGTATTCGAAGTTAGTTAATCGAATATGGTAATCGAAGTTAGTTAATCGAATATAGACATTCGAAAGGAGTTAATCGAATATGGTATTCGAAGTTAGTAATCGAATATGGTATTCGAAGTTAGTAATCGAATATGGTATTCGAAGTTAGTTAATCGAATATGGTATTCGAAGTTAGTTAATCGAATATAGACATTCGAAAGGAGTTAATCGAATATGGTATTCGAAGTTAGTTAATCGAATATGGTATTCGAAGTTTGTTAATCGAATATAGACATTCGAAAGGGGTCAGTCAAGTCTAGTTAGTCAAATAGAGTAAATCAGTTAGAGTTAACCAAATAGAGTTAATCAGTTAGAGTTAACCAGATAGAGTTAATCAGTTAGAGTTAACCAGTTAGAGTTAACCAGTTAGAGTTAATCAGTTAGAGTTAACCAGTTAAAGTTAATCAAATAGAGTTAACCAGTTAGAGTTAATCAGTTAGAGTTAACTAGTTAGAGTTAATCAAATAGAGTTAACCAGTTAGAGTTAACCAGTTAGAGTTAATCAGTTAGAGTTAACCAGTTAGAGTTAATCAGTTAGAGTTAACCAGTTAGAGTTAATCAAATAGAGTTAACCAGTTGGAGTTAATTAGTTAGAGTTAATCGATTAGAGTTAAAACGAACTAGAGTTAATAAAATATAGTTATTTGAGACAGAGTTAGTCAAGTTAGTCGAGCCTGGTTGATCGAATCGAATTGGTTGAACCAAGTAAGTCGAGTTAGTCGAGTCAAGTTAAGTTAGTCGAGTTAAGTTCGTCGAGTTAAATAAATCGATGTTAGTTTCATCGGAAGGAGTAATCGATGTTAGTTTCATCGAAAGGAGTTATCGATGTTAGTTTCATCGAAGGGAGTTATCGATTATAGTTTAATCGAAGTGAGGTTTTCCGAAGATGAGATATTTGAAAAGGAAGAGTTATCGAATATTAGTTGATCGAAGTGAGATTTATCGAACAAGAGTTATTCGAAAAGAGATTTTCGAATATAGTTTATTCGAAAGTAAGATTTTCAAATATGAGATATTTGAAAAGGAAGAAGTTAATCGAATATAGGTTATTCGAAGAAGAGTTAATCAAATAGAGATTTCTCGAAGAGAGTAAATAGGCAAATTCGATTATATCGAATTCGGGAAAGTACTTATACTTTCCAGTGTTTAAATAGAGATTTATTTATTTATAAATAAATAAGTGTTAGGTTAATTATTCACTAATAAAAATAGAAGTTATAATTAAAGTTAGATAATTCGAAAGGAGGGATTATAACGTTATCGTTATAACCAATGTTTTAAATATAGAAGTGGATTAGTAAAATTGGATCCGAGAAAGGCGTAAAGAAGTTGTTAAAGATTTAAAAGATAAACTTTGACCATTTTGAAGTTATAACGTTGTTCAGTTAAGGTCTGAGAGGTAATTATACCCCAACTTGAGTGACTTCCTTCTTAACTAAGAAATGGTAAGGTTTGATTGTAAAGGAGTTTTGGAAATGTTTTCCAAACGAGAATCAGAAATGTTTTCTAATAAAAGAAAATAAGAATTTAGAATATAGGGAAACAGGAGATAAGTAAATAAATGAACTAAAGAGATTAATGTTAAATGATGTTGTTCGATATAATTTCCATCTGGAAATAATATCGTTGTTTGCACACTTGTTTTTCTTTGATAGTTAACTCACAGACTATCGAAGTTTTGACCATTTTAATGTTGTTAATATGGAGAGACCGGTTGGATTATTATCCAAAGAACAACTCTGTATTGGCATAAGCGTCGCGAATCATATATGCCAAAGATAATTGAAGACGGAGTAAAATGCAAGGGCTATCCTGTTTACAGAATAGTGCCTTCGGTTTGTCCAGTCCCAGGACAACTTGTATAGACGAAGGTCTGACAGAGTATATCCAATGGATCGCGTAAGTTGATCTGTTCAAATGTATTCACGTTTGGTGGCAGAGGAATTCGTTTCTCTTAGCTGTATACCCGTGTTATTTTTGGATAAGTCAATTTGTGATTTGGCGGGTATGACGATGTGACGTTCTAAATGAATGATGATGATTTATGTGAATGAATGTCTGACCGAGTATTTCCAGAAAGGTCACGTACATTGATTTCTTCAACCGTACCAAGAGTGGAAGCGGAGAAGGAAACTTCTTTAGCTAACACGTAATGTACTGTTGTAGACGTCAATTAGTGATTTTCGATGGATCTAACAATGTGGCATTCGAAGTGAATCTGATGTGATGATAAAGCGTAACCTCAAGCCTCATCATCCGGTAAATGACAGAAATCGGGCAGGCAGCATGGCTAAGTCGGTCGCACCGAAGTAGGGTGTATAATCACCTATCTAGAGAATATTCATTTGCTTCTTTAATCTATCAATGTTGTCCCATATATATATATATACGGGAACGGTTGCTGATCCCAACCGCTGGTGATGTACATTCGATACACTCAAGCGAAATGAGTGGTCGGTCATGTGTGGCTGAGTTGCAAGATGTTCTTGTTGAACTCCAGTGTATCGTTCCTAGAGTACACTGATCGGAAGGTGGTTCCATACCTTGTCATAGTTGGAAATCCAATAATCCAATACGTGCTTGCGATTTTGATTGTATACTATATATGTAGTAACGTGAGATGCAAGCGTTTCTGCTAGATTGATATTTATTTGTACTTAGACATTATTATAATATCAGAATGATATTGCTTTGAAAAGTTATTTGGATTCTCATAAGGGAAAAACCCATTCTGTATTCACGGCTTGGTCTTATGAGATATCATATACCTGTTTAAATGATTTGAGTTTATTCACACCAGTCCCATGACTGACCCGGAGTTTATTTTGTTGTTTTCCCTAAACTCTTGGGTGCCTAAATTTGTACGGGCAGTCAAGTAGTCGGGATTTTACGGATACACTTGGAGAGCTTGGAGCAGGAGGCTTCAGGATTCTATAGCTATTATTATTTCCGCTGTTGTTGTAAGTGTTGTACTCTGATAAGTGTTATTGTATATATATACTGATGTTATTTCAAAGATATGTTATGTTATATTTTATTCGTTCTGCTGTGAGATTCGTGTTTACTCTGATGATGATGTTCTTCTTCTTCTTCTATTCTATAAGTTCTATCTTATCTATTCTAATTTCTTTCATTAATTACCGGGATTTTTCGATGTTTTGGTTATCGACGTCGAGCTTACGTCGATAACCAAAGTCGCTCAAAATCCGGGTCACTACAGTTGGTATCAGAGCATTGGTTTAGTTATTACCTTGGCTCTGTGGCGTGATTTAGTAGAGATGGGATTAGTAATATCCTAGACTGAGTTTGAGTGTATATATACGAGTGAACGTATTTGTTAGTTAATATAAAATGATTTTATATTGTGTAGTTTTATTGGTTGAGTTGTTTGTGAATTCTGGTCGATCGGTTTGATCCACTGTATCGATAGGGTTACAAAACACTCGAATACGATGAACCGTCATGGTATGTTTTGAAAGAGGGTAAATGGAATAATTTTACCCGAATATATTTGATATAGTATATTGGTTGTGTTGGTTGTTATTATAATCGAGTAAGATTATAAAAAGGTAAAATGATTATAAATGACTAATCAGAATTCATATAAGTAAAGTATATGAAATAAAATGAAGAAAAATCTGAATTTAAATCAGATTGGAATTAAAATAAGGAAATTTTAAGTTTCTGGGAGATTTTGAAAACGTTTTTCAAACTGAAGGTGATATAGTATTGAACTCACTTCGCTAGCTGGAAAATAGATTCTGATGATGAATCGCGACATCATCAGTGTTCATTTTCGAGTTCTAAGTGACGGACTACTACCAAAGGTTTTGTTTTTGAATTGTTTTGAGAAAACAAGTTGTTTAGAAATTCAAAGGTTTTGAATTGGCATTGTAATTTCAAATTGATTTGAAATAGACCCAGGAAATTAAGTTTCGGAATTTAATTTTAACTTATGAAGTTAAATAGAATAAGATAGTAGAAATAAATTGAAATATTAACTTGAACTGAGTTAAATAGAATTGAATTGGATTAGAGAATAATCTGTTATGGAATTGGGTTGATGAGTTAAGAATTGGAAATTTGATATTCGGGTTCGAATGAAATTCGATTTGGTTTTGAGGATATGAACTGATTGGAATTGGATGGAAATAACACTGGTATATGCTGAGTTGATAGCATATGGAAGTGATAGAGTTAATATTCCCGACAAAAAGGTACCAGTCTATATTATATATGGATATGAGTTTTATGACCCGAATTGGCAAGCCGCTTGGCTGGTTGATTTTCTTTTGGGTTAAAGAAGGCCCAGAGAGGCGAGTTGGAGTTTGAGATATTGACCAGTACAAAGGAGGTGCTGGCAAAAAATTTCGAAAAGTTAAGGTTTTAGAAAATTTTCAGAATTTTTGAAAATTTAGTTAGTCGGAATAAATTAACATTTTAGTCGATATTAATTGGTTCAGTTGAAACCGGAGACAAGAGGTAAACAGATAAATTTTTACCCAGAAGATAGGGTCATCCCCTAGCTTAGCAATTTCGAGGACGAAATTTTATTAAGGGGGAAAGATTGTAGTAACCCGCATTTTAGCTGTTGAACAATTTATTTATTTAATTATTAAATATCGATTTATCGAGAACGTGAATTAAATAATATTAAATATTTAATAAATAATTATAATATAATAATATATTATAATGTCGAAATAGTCGGAAATAGTGAAATTCACAATATCGTGTGAATTGAATAGCATACGAGATTTGGTGGAGTTTCGATTCGAAATATAATAACGATTTTTTTGAATCGACGATAGTTGAACGTATAATTATATATAATTAAAATAGAGCTCGAAATGGCGCTGCAGTTCGTTATTTGGCGATTCGAACTTCAACTGAATGTACATGATTCGTTTTAAGCGGGATTTCTGTGAAACAAGAAACGTGTGGAGCTGGTGGAGTATATTTTTCTAATAGAAGAGAAAAATCGATATTTCGTCGTATAGATTTTGATTTGTGTCCAAATCAAATTCCAAAATAGTCGCTATAGAATCGTCCATCGACCATATCGGTTTACTCGGTATAACTAGAGATTGGGTTTGAATTTAGGCAAGTTCTTTTGGGAAGTAGTGATAATTTAATTTTTAGAATTTTATGGTAATTTTTAATTAATTAAATAAGCAACTTTTTATTTGGAGTATTTGGCACCCTGTATCGACATTTCGGGGTTTCACAATATGAGTCCATCTACCGGTATTATTACATTTTTGGGACCAGAGCACGTCACTCATTTCAATGGTATTTTTGTTTCTGTCCATAACAGTCCCTACGTGAACAGAATATTTCATAGTACGGTACACTATGTTTTTAACTTAAAACAAACTAAATTGAATGGTTAACTGGTCAAACGAACTCGAAATTCAACGAAACAAGTTTCATACGAAACCTTAGGAAGAGGTCTAGTGAAATGTCAAGGCCTCATATTTTTAGGATTTTTTCTGTAATTTTAAGGAATTATTGCTCGGCGTTTTTCATCGATTTTTTCTAAAGGATTTTCGCAAATGGTGTCGGAATTCGATGAAACCAGTCCCATTTGATCCGGAATGATTTGTTATGCTAGGATCAACTTAGTTTGCTAAAAATAAGGATCATATAAGGTACCGTTTTTACGAAAAACTCCAAGATAGAATTTTATAATATAATACTCATTTGGTCTCCACAACTCTATAAAAGCACACACCTTCCTTTCTTACAACCTAATTCTCTTCAGGAAAACTACGCCGCCACTTAATTTCTCTCATCAATATTAAATCCAACAAAATGAAGATCGGGCCTTTTTAATTCATTTGATCGTCACTTCAGAAAAGCTAGGACTTGCGTTGCTGGTGGGGTTCAGGCGCTGTTCTTTGGTTGGGGGAAGGTGGACGTGACTGGTCAGAAGGAAGGAGATGGGTCTTCAATGGTGAGGACGGTTGTGCTTGGAGTCATGCATGAAATAATAGGGAGCAGACAATGGGGAAGAACGGGTTCTGGGTTGGAGATGTTGGGCTTTGAAGGGAGTACGGGTGGAAGAAACAAAAGGGGCGTGGGTTTCTTTCCCTAAGCGGGTTCGTTACTGCTAATGTGGAAGGAGGAGTTTGGTGGATAGGGTATTGTTTTGAGGAGAGGAACACGGGCGGGCCTGGTAATATAAAGTAAGGATGGGCCTTATTTGAGTAGTAAGCCCAAATAATTTAAAACATAAGTTTCATTTAGTTTTTAATTAAAATATATTTGTGTGTTAACTTTAAATCATTATAACTTGGTCATATGAAATCAGAATCACGAACCGTAAGTTACGTTGGGACCGTATGGACGAGAGCTTCACAATGAAGCTGACTGGAAGTTCATCCGAGCTCGTTACAATTTATGGCAGAATAAATTGTCCGTCTCAAACAACGAACGCAAACCGTTATTAACCGGCTAACGCGCCAATGTGAGTAAAACTCACCAACTCTGAACAGTTTATATTTTCACGTTGTATTGTTAGAACTGTTAAAATTGTCTGTTTGACTGTGTGTTGATTGTTTGATTGAACTGCTAGTCAGTTAGTTAAATTTCTATATTGATTCTGTTTAACAGAATATATCATATGGAACTGAAAGTGATGTTATCTATATTGTCTAACATCTGTGATGCAGGGAAACAGGTTGGTGGAATCCGACTGGATTCCTCAACAGTTATTTTATTGTTTTTCATATATTGTTATATGATGTGATATAAAATCTGTGGGCGATTATATGTGCTTGGACGATATTGAACATCGTGATTTGATATGATTGAATACCACAACATACCGAAATGTTGATAAGGGGATTTTCAAAGTGATATTTGAAAATGAAATATTTATAAATTTAAATATTTATAAATGGGAATATTTATAAATAGGAGGTATTTTAAAAAAGGAAATAAATTCAAAACATTTTCTTTTTGAATGGAAAGGCCTGTGTGGTGAGTTTGGGGATTTTCCCGATGCTCCCGATACAAAGGAGGTTATGGTGAATTTTCCCGAAAATTTAAGGAGTTAGAATATTTCAAGAATAAATTTGAAAAGGAAATATTTGTAAACCATTTACAAATAGAATTGAAAAGGAAACGTTATAAAAGGGAAATCATTTTTAAAGTGTAGAACCGTTATTTAAAAGTAAATCTTTTCAAATGAATAAAACGTTGTTAAAAAGGAAATCTTTATAAAGTAAATCGAATATGGTATTCGAAGTTTGTAATCGAATATGGTATTCGAAGTTAGTAATCGAATATGGTATTCGAAGTTAGTTAATCGAATATGGTATTCGAAGTTAGTTAATCGAATAAAGACATTCGAAAGGAGTTAATCGAATATTGTATTCGAAGTTAGTTAATCGAATATGGTATTCGAAGTTAGTTAATCGAATACAGACATTCGAAAGGAGTTAATCGAATATAGTATTCGAAGTTAGTAATCGAATATGGTATTCGAAGTTAGTAATCGAATATGGTATTCGAAGTTAGTTAATCGAATATGGTATTTGAAGTTAGTTAATCGAATATAGACATTTGAAAGGAGTTAATCGAATATGGTATTCGAAGTTAGTTAATTGAATATGGTATTCAAAGTTAGTTAATCGAATACAGACATTCGAAAGGAGTTAATCGAATATGGTATTCGAAGTTAGTAATCGAATATGGTATTCGAAGTTAGTAATCGAATATGGTATTCGAAGTTAGTTAATCGAATATGGTATTCGAAGTTAGTTAATCGAATATAGACATTCGAAAGGAGTTAATCGAATATGGTATTCGAAGTTAGTTAATCGAATATGGTAATCGAAGTTAGTTAATCGAATATAGACATTCGAAAGGAGTTAATCGAATATGGTATTCGAAGTTAGTAATCGAATATGGTATTCGAAGTTAGTAATCGAATATGGTATTCGAAGTTAGTTAATCGAATATGGTATTCGAAGTTAGTTAATCGAATATAGACATTCGAAAGGAGTTAATCGAATATGGTATTCGAAGTTAGTTAATCGAATATGGTATTCGAAGTTAGTTAATCGAATATAGACATTCGAAAGGGGTTAGTCAAGTCTAGTTAGTCAAATAGAGTTAATCAGTTAGAGTTAACCAGATAGAGTTAATCAGTTAGAGTTAACCAGTTAGAGTTAACCAGTTAGAGTTAATCAGTTAGAGTTAACCAGTTAGAGTTAATCATATAGAGTTAACCAGTTAGAGTTAATCAGTTAGAGTTAACCAGTTAGAGTTAATCAAATAGAGCTAACCAGTTAGAGTTAACCAGTTAGAGTTAATCAGTTAGAGTTAACCAGTTAGAGTTAATCAGTTAGAGTTAACCAGTTAGAGTTAATCAAATAGAGTTAACCAGTTGGAGTTAATTAGTTAGAGTTAATCGATTAGAGTTAAAACGAACTAGAGTTAATCAAATATAGTTATTTGAGACAGAGTTAGTCAAGTTAGTCGAGCCTAGTTGATCGAATCGAATTGGTCGAACCAAGTAAGTCGAGTTAGTCGAGTCAAGTTAAGTTAGTCGAGTTAAGTTCGTCGAGTTAAATAAATCGATGTTAGTTTCATCGGAAGGAGTAATCGATGTTAGTTTCATCGAAAGGAGTTATCGATGTTAGTTTCATCGAAGGGAGTTATCGATTATAGTTTAATCGAAGTGAGGTTTTCCGAAGATGAGATATTTGAAAAGGAAGAGTTATCGAATATTAGTTGATCGAAGTGAGATTTATCGAACAAGAGTTATTCGAAAAGAGATTTTCGAATATAGTTTATTCGAAAGTAAGATTTTCAAATATGAGATATTTGAAAAGGAAGAAGTTAATCGAATATAGGTTATTCGAAGAAGAGTTAATCAAATAGAGATTTCTCGAAGAGAGTAAATTGGCAAATTCGATTATATCGAATTCGGGAAAGTACTTATACTTTCCTGTGTTTAAATAGAGATTTATTTATTTTTAAATAAATAAGTGTTAGGTTAATTATTCACTAATAAGAATAGAAGTTATAATTAAAGTTAGATAATTCGAAAGGAGGGATTATAACGTTATCGTTATAACCAATGTTTTAAATATAGAAGTGGATTAGTAAAATTGGATCCGAGAAAGGCGTAAAGAAGTTGTTAAAGATTTAAAAGATAAACTTTGACCATTTTGAAGTTATAACGTTGTTCAGTTAAGGTCTGAGAGGTAATTATACCCCAACTTGAGTGACTTCCTTCTTAACTAAGAAATGGTAAGGTTTGATTGTAAAGGAGTTTTGGGAATGTTTTCCAAACGAGAATCAGAAATGTTTTCTAATAAAAGAAAATAAGAATTTAGAATATAGGGAAACAGGAGATAAGTAAATAAATGAACTAAAGAGATTAATGTTAAATGATGTTGTTCGATATAATTTCCATCTAGAAATAATATCGTTGTTTGCACACTTGTTTTTCTTTGATAGTTAACTCACAGAATATCGAAGTTTTGACCATTTTAACGTTGTTAATATGGAGAGACCGGTTGGATTATTATCCAAAGAACCACTCTGTATTGGCATAAGCGTCGCGAATCATATATACCAAAGATAATTGAAGACGGAGTAAAATGCAAGGGCTATCCTGTTTACAGAATAGTGCCTTCGGTTTGTCCAGTCCCAGGACAACTTGTATAGACGAAGGTCTGACAGAGTATATCCAATGGATCGCGTAAGTTGATCTGTTCAAATGTATTCACGTTTGGTGGCAGAGGAATTCGTTTCTCTTAGCTGTATACCCATGTTATTTTTGGATAAGTCAATTTGTGATTTGGCGGGTATGACGATGTGACGTTCTAAGTGAATGATGATGATTTATGTGAATGAATGTCTGACCGAGTATTTCCGGAAAGGTCACGTACATTGATTTCTTCAACCGTACCAAGAGTGGAAGCGGAGAAGGAAACTTCTTTAGCTAACACGTAATGTACTGTTGTATACGTCAATTAGTGATTTTCGATGGATCTAACAATGTGGCATTCGAAGTGAATCTGATGTGATGATAAAGCGAAACCTCAAGCCTCATCATCCGGTAAATGACAGAAATCGGGCGGGCAGCATGGCTAAGTCGGTCGCACCGAAGTAGGGTGTATAATCACCTATCTAGAGAATATTCATTTGCTTCTTTAATCTATCAATGCTGTCCCATATATATATGGGAACGGTTGTTGATCCCAACCGTTGGTGATGTACATTCGATACACTCAAGCGAAATGAGTGGTCGGTCATGTGTGGCTGAGTTGCAAGATGTTCTTGTTGAACTCCAGTGTATCGTTCCTAGAGTACACTGATCGGAAGGTGGTTCCATACCTTGTCATAGTTGGAAATCCAATAATCCAATACGTGCTTGCGATTTTGATTGTATACTATATATGTAGTAACGTGAGATGCAAGCGTTTCTGCTAGATTGATATTTATTTGTACTTAGACATTATTATAATATCAGAATGATATTGCTTTGAAAAGTTATTTGGATTCTCATAAGGGAAAAACCCGTTCCGTATTCACGGCGTGGTCTTATGAGATATCATATACCTGTTTAAATGATTTGAGTTTATTCACACCAGTCCCATGACTGACCCGGAGTTTATTTTGTTGTTTTCCCTAAACTCTTGGGTGTCTAAATTTGTACGGGCAGTCAAGTAGTCGGGATTTTACAGATACACTTGGAGAGCTTGGAGCAGGAGGCTTCAGGATTCTATAGCTATTATTATTTCCGCTGTTGTTGTAAGTGTTGTACTCTGATAAGTGTTATTGTATACATATACTGATGTTATTTCAAAGATATGTTATGTTATATTTTATTCGTTCCGCTTTGAGATTCGTGTTTACTCTGATGATGATGTTCTTCTTCTTCTTCTATTCTATAAGTTCTATCTTATCTATTCTAATTTCTTTCATTAATTACCGGGATTTTTCGATGTTTTGGTTATCGACGTCGAGCTTACGTCGATAACCAAAGACGCTCAAAATCCGGGTCACTGCGCATGGATAGGACACGCGATAAGAAAGTAGATCTAAAGAAAGGTGGTAGGGATAACAAGGGGCCAAGAGAAAAGGATAGGCCACACTTGTGAAATACCTGACTACTTAAATAAAGACGTTGGAAAGAAGAAGAAGACTAGTTGTCATCGTTATGGAGAAACATGACATCTTATTAGGATCATCCAAAGAAGCAAAATGAGAAGGTAAGGACAAAGTACAGGATCTTCTGGAGGGTAGACGTGTTCCCTCACAGCTGGCATACTTGATAGAGGTAGAAATATCTTGGTTGGAAGTTTGGTTTTTCTTTTTGATCATCCTGTTCGAACCTTGTTTGAATTCTGGTGCTTCACACTCGTTCGTACTTGCTTCCTTAGTTAAAACACTGCACCTAAATACTAGTCTAGTTTTGGATCCCATAGTAGTATCAAATCCTATTGGTGGTTCGGCTCATCTTTCGATGATTTGTTGGGATTTGAGAGTGTCTATCTTGGGCGTTGGGTTTGAATGCAACTGTAACACCCCGGGTTTTCTATTAAACTATAAATTAACAAATTAAAGTATAATTAATTTTAAATGAAATAATTAAGGGAAACGGGTTACGCCATTGCGCTCGTCTCGGAATTCTGCTTGAGATAGAGTCCGAGTTTGCAGAAATCGGACTCCGTATGAAAGAGTTATGACCTCTGAAAGTTTCAGAATTCAATTTAGAGTTCAAACAGTTCAAAATTTTAGTTCAAATTTTGAATTCAGACCCAAACTGGGCTGGGCGGGAAAATTCCCGCCCAGGCACCAGGTCGACCATAGGGTCAACCTGGGGGTCGACCTGGGTGACCAGGTCGACCATAGGGTCGACCGGGGGGTCGACCTTCCCAGTCGACCTGGTTTGGCCCTGGCTGGCCTGGTCAGGTTCTCGTCAATTTCTGAGGCTTGGCTGTGTCACTAGGGCTGACTTGTCGCATTTTGGTTGGCTCCTCTCAAAGTGAATGGTCTAGATTCATTTGTGATCATCTGATGGCTCAAATCAATCTGGAATTCTATAAATATAACTCAACACTCAACATAAATTCTCACAAATAATATAGAAATAGAGCCGCCATGCTGTCGAGAGAAAACTAAGAGGAGCCTCCACTTGTAGAAAAGCTTAGTGACGAGCCAAAATTGAAGTAAAACAAGAATCAAATCAACGTTTGTATTCCCAAAGGAAAGCAATTCAAATTCAGAAGTCAGAAGTCAGAAGAAAAAAAAGATCGTCGTTTGTTGTAAGTATAGTGATTTTTCCGATGTGAATAAGAGTTAGGATTTGATTCGATGTAAAATGGAAATGGAATTGTGTAACAACGATGTTAATTCATATCCATGTATTGAAATGATTGTGGTATTGTGATGTTTGTGGTATAGATGAGTGGATATTGATCCTATTGAACATTTAGAATCACATGCAATTTGTATAGTTCATGTTGTAATCGACACCTATATGTTTATGTGATTATATAGGTTTTACGTGATTAAGATCTCATGTATACATGCTAAAATCTCAATGCCTAAATGATTATGCTCATATACATGGTACTATGTTTATACAAAAGTTGCAAGTTCCTAATTGGATCCATGCCAAGATCCACTAAATACTTGTTTCAGGTTATAGTAGTAAACATGATTTGGATCCAGTTCACACATGCGATGAAATTATGCATACTTTTTAGACATGTTATATTCTTGTCATATGCTAGTAATGTTCGATGTTATTCCTAGATCTAAACATGTTCAGGCTTATGTTGTCTAAATCATATGTTAATTCGTGTGACACCAAATTGATTAGACCCCTATTTCAATGCAAGTTCACATGTATATAAATTGATTTAGCCTATGTCGCAAGTTCACACCTATGATATTCATATTGACTATTTTGCAAGTTCACACCTATGATGTTCATATTGACTATGCTAAGAATGCCAAGTTTACACCTATGTCATGTTCATGTTTATGAATTCCCTTATGCCAATTTTGTGTGCACTAAATTAGGCTAAGTTTTTAGCCTTATATTGTATATTAAAAACCATGTGAAAGAAAATTAGGCTAAGAGTGTTGGCTTAATATTTAAACTGGGTAACGTTGGGAAAACTGGTAACTTGACATAAATGGTAAAAATATATGAAATTGGCATGTTTGTCACATGCAAAAATTGGTGGCACTTGAATGGTATAAATTCTTATACCAAAAAGGTGAAACTTGGAATGTGGGCCACAACATTTAATTGTTGACAAATTTACATATAACAAGTAATAAAGACAAATATGTAAATTTAGAATATACGAATATGCTTAACACGAGGTTGGATTGAGTTGTGATGTAAAACCTGCCTGAACCCGCCTGGCTGTCCAGTAGTCACAACAATACCTATCCAATGTGAGAGGTTAAGCATTGATCCCAATAAGGACCCGAGGTTAGACTGAGTTACGGTGTAAATCTGTCGGGAACCGACTGGCACATCCAGTAACCATAACAATACCTATCTAATGTGAGTGGTCGGTGATTTTAAAAAGCTAAGGACAGACAGTCAGGATGGTAGGGTTAAGTTAACTAAAACACTTAACCAATTCAACATGCTAATTATACTGATGGGTGGGGTTAGGTAAATACAGACACTTAACCACTTAACATGTTTGATTAGAAAACCCTAGTAACGGGGACCCATTTCAGCAGTAACCAAATTAGGTATCATGGTACCCTGAAAGTAGGCAGGGTGGGCACGATTACTGGGCTGATTGTAAGGGTAAAAAGCGACAGCGGTGGGTGTAACAGTGTGGGTTCTAACGGAGTGCGGGCGTGCACACACTCCGTAGCAGACAAACAGGGCACTAGGGGCACCAGTAGTATAACCTATGCATTCTAGAATTGTGTGGGGCCACCACCATGGGACTTGATACACCCCATGGTGGGACCAGCATAGGTATCTACAATCTTTGGTGCCGTAAGACACAGATGATTATGCGAGTAGGAGCAGATCTATAGAAAGGGGATCACTTCACCTCGATCATGGGGTGCCAGTTGAGAAAATGCAAGTAGGTGCAGAGATATAGTGTGGGGTGCGATAGTATATTCGATTCAAACTACTTTACCTTAGTTTATGATACTTTCCTATTTCCAGTTAATACTTATCATGCCCGTTTTCTTATTCTCATACTGAAGAGTCACTAGAGTTACCAGGCTTTATGTCTGACCCTATTTTCTTTCGTCTTCTTTTCTTCCATTCCCCTCCCCCCAGGTCCACAGGGAGGAAACAACCCAGCTTAGTCAGATTCTTTGCAAGCTTCAAGATAGTAGATGTACGGTTTGGACTCTCTTTCCTTGGCTATAGCTGTTGGACACACTCTATGGTGATTTATGCAATTTTATTTTTGTTTTTATGCTTCTTTATTTAATAACCAAGACAGAAATGATGATGTAATGTTTTGGAAGTTGTTATGGGACGATTATGGAAATGTTTTGTATGAACACATATTTTATGAAATAAAAGTCCGTTTGTTTTCCGTTGCTTATATATATATGTGTTTATATATTTGTCTTGTGTCTTATCTGTGACTTTTACTTACATACCTCCACCAAAGTTAAGGCATTCCCTTTGTGAGTGACCTTAACGGAGGGTGGGTTGTTTCACTTGGTATCAGAGCACAGATTTACCAGACTAGATATAAGTTTTTGAAACTATTTTCAAAAAGAAGTTTAAAGAAGTTTAAAGAAGCATTGTTTTCAAGAAAAAGAGTTGTTTCTAAAAGGCATAATTCCCCAAAAAGCCATATGCACTATCTTTTTATCCTTTGTCTTGAATACTTTCCTTTTTGTTCCAGCATGTCTGGAGATCTTAACCTTCCGGAAGGAGTACCGATCCCTGGCTGGTTCCGAAGGTACATAGAGGCTAGGGCCAATGGTGCGGGCCCTCCTCCAACAGTGGCAGCAGTTCCTCCTCCACCTCGAGGAAATACTTTCGCTAAGATGTGTAGAGAATTCAAGGCTATGGGTCGAAAGGACTTTTATGGAACTGAATCCTTTGTAGTAGCAAGGAACTGGCTGAAGGAGACCGAGGACTTGTTCGTCATCTTCGAAGTTGACGACAGGCAAAAGATACAGCTAGCAGTGTGGTTGCTTAAAGATGAAGCTTCCTATTGGTGGGAAGTTACTCGTGCTGAAAGGCCAGTGGAGACTTGGGAAGATTTCAGGATGAGATTTGAGATGAAGTTCCTCTCCCACGCTGAAAGAAGCCTGCAGATGGAGAAGTTCCTAACTCTTAAGCAAGGAAGTATGACGATCAAGGAGTATGTCTATCAGTTTAATCAGCTGGCCAGATTTGGGCTGGATTTAGTAAACACCCAACACAAGAAGGCCTTCGATTCGTCAAAGGTCTGAATGAGCCTCTACACAGCCTTGCAATGACACATATACCCATGGGAGCGACCTATGAAAGCTTGGCGGACATGGCGCTGCTACACGAGGAAGATAAAGGCAAGAAAGAGGCAAAGGTGGAAGTGCCTCAGGAAAAGAAAGAGGGTTTATAGGCAAGGAAAATAGACTTCAAGAAAGGCGGGAAGATCAACAAACCTCGCGAAAAGAGAAGGTGCAATTTCTGTGGCATTGTGGGGCATATAGCAAAAGACTGCAGGAAGAAGAAGGCAAAGATGAATGGTGGTTGTTTCCATTGAGGAGAAACTGGACACTTGGCTAAGGACTGACAAAAGAAGCGGGGGCAGGGACAGAGGATTGGATCCACCTCAAGGGGGCAGATTCACGCTCTGGTGGCACCTCCACAGGAACGAGGTAGAAATATTTCTGTAGAAAGCTTAGTTTATCTTTATGATCATCCAGTTCGCACTCTCTTTGATTCTGGTGCATCACACTCCTTTATTTCATCGGCCTTAGTAGAATCTCTGCTCCTAGACACTAGTATGGTAGAAGATCCCTTGGTTGTTTCAAATCCAATTGGGGGCTCGGCTTATTTGTCAATGGTTTGCTTGGATTTGAAAATATCTATTCTAAGTGTTGAATTTAGATGTAGCGCCTTTGTTTTGGGCTTCTCAGGATATGGACTGGTCTTAGGCATGGACTGGTTATCCAGTAATGGTGCTATTCTTGATTGTGAGAAAAGAGTGGTTAGACTCTTGACTCGGCTCGGCAACACTCTAGAAATTTCTTGTAATCCCTTGAATGTTGTTATGCTTAGTTATCTAGAGTCGCTTGACGCTTCTGTTGAGAATTTGCAGTCAGTTAGAGTGGTCCGGGAATATCCGGATGTCTTTGAAGAGGTGAAAGGCTTACCTCTGAAGTGGGAAATAGACTTCCGCATATATCTTGTTGATAATGCAAAGCCCGTAGCTCTGCCTGTTAGACACATGGCTCCAAAGGAGAGAAAGGAGCTCAGTAAGCAAGTTAAGGAGCTTCTCGAGAAGGGGTTTACAAGGCGGATTATCTCGGAATGGGGTGCTCCAGTGGTGTTCGCCACCAAAGCAGATGGTTCACTACGTCTTTGTGTGGACTATAGGGAGCTAAACAAGCTGACTAAAAAGAATAGACACCCGCTTCCCCGAATAGACTATTTGTTTGATCAGCTTGTAGGTGTGTCGGTCTTCTCCCAACTTGATCTGGCTACTGGATTCCATCAGCTAAGTGTAGCTGAAGATAGCATTGATAAAACGGTGTTCAGAACCCCAAATGGTTTCTTCGAGTGGCTTGTCATGCCTTTCGGCTTGACAAACGCACCCGCTTATTTCGTGGACCTAATAAGCAGGGTGTTCAGAGAATTCCTCAACAAGTTTGTGGTGATCTTCATAGACGATATTTTGATCTTCTCAAAGAATGAGGAAGAACATGCTCGGCATCTGAAAGAGATCATGGAAACTCTTCGAGTCCATCAGCTAAAAGCCAAATTCTCCAAGTGCCACTTTTGGAGAGAAGAAGTTAGATTTCTTGGACATATAGTGTCCAAAGAGGGGTTACCTGTAGACCCCACGAAAGTAGTGGCAGTGCAAGATCGGAAGACACCAAGAAATGCAATCGAAGTACGAATCTTTCTTGGGCTAGACGGTTTTTACCGAAAATTCATTAGGGATTTCACAAAAATCTCAGCTCCACTCACAAGGCTAACAAAGAAGAATCTGGCTTTCACTTGGGATTTGGATTGCGAGTTTGCTTTCCAACGATTAAAAAGGGCTCTCACAACAGCCCCAATTCTGACTTTGCCAGATGGAAGCAAGATGTTCACAGTATACACGGATGCTTGTGGTATGGGATTAGGCACTGTTCTGATGCAAGAAGGGAGGGTAGTAGCTTATGGTGGAAGACAATTGAAAGTGCATGAAAAGAACTACACAACCCACGATCTTGAGTTGGCCGCCATCGTCTTTGTGCTTAAGTCTTGGCGCCATTATCTCCTAGGTGAGAAGTTCGAATTATATACTGACCATAAATCGTTGAAGTATCTTTTCTCGCAGAAAGATCTTAACTTGAGGCAGCATAGGTGGATGGAGTTCCTTGCCTCGTATGATTTTGAGATTTCCTATACTCCTGGCAAAGGCAACGTAGTAGCAGACGCGTTGAGCGGAAAGAAGCTGACCCTAAGCCCTCTCTTTGTAGAAAGGCAAAGCTTGGAGTATATAGGCAGTTTTGACTTTAGGCCCTCCTCTGATTTTATACCTGGTTTGTTGGCATCCCTAGAGTACGGCCCACTCTTTTAGACTCGATAGGGGCTGCACAATGAGAAGACCCTCAGCTTGTGGATGTGATTGATAAACTAATTAGGGGTGAAACTTCCAGTCACCTAAATAGGTACTCCATCGATGATAAGGGTTGGCTGAGACGGGATGGAAGCCTATGTGTCCCACAAGCAAGGGATTTAGTAAAGATGGTTCTCGAGGAAGCACATCATTCCAAGATGACAATACATCCAGGCGGTGACAAGATGTACAAGGATGTAAAGAGAGTTTTCTATTGGAGCGTCATTAAGAAGGACGTAGCAGATTTCGTTTCTAAGTGCGTGACATGCCAACAGGTCAAGGCGGAACAAAAGAAGCCTGGAGGACTGCTTAGTCCTCTAGAAGTCCCGCAATGGACGTGGGATAGCATTTCAATGGACTTCATTGACGGGTTGCCTAGGTCAAGAAGAGGCAATACTAGCATTTAGGTAATAGTGGACAAGCTTACCAAAAGCGCCCACTTTATTCCTATCAAGAGTAGAAGGACCGCTTCGTCTCTAGCTTCTCTTTATCTCAAGGAAATAGTTCGATTCCATGGAATACCCTCCAGCATAGTGAGTGACAGAGACCCCATCTTTACGAGCGAATTTTGGCGGAGTCTGCAAGAAGCTGTAGGCACATAGTTATGCTTGAGCACGGCCTATCACCCCCAAACCAATGGTCAGACAGAAAGGGTGAATAGAGTATTAGAAGATCTTCTAAGACTGTGCGTTCGTGAATTCGGAGGGACTTGGGAGGATCATCTTCCTTTATTGGAATTCGCCTACAACAATAGTTACCAAGCCACTATCGGCATGGCGCCCTTCGAAGCTCTATATGGAAGACCGTGTCGATCACCAACTTGTTAGTGGGAGTCTACTGACAAGATTATACATGGGCCAGACATGATTAGGGAGACTTTAGAAAAAGTAGACTTGATATGAAGGAGAATGAAGACTGCCCAAGACAGACAGAAATCCTACGCAGGCAAAAGAAGGACCGACCTTGAGTTTGAGGTTGGGGACAGGGTTTTCCATAAGGTATCACCATTAAGGAACGTCGTTCGCTTTGGATCTGCAGGAAAGCTAGCACCAAGGTTTGTAGGACCGTTCCCTATCATCGAGAAGATTGGGAAAATGGATTATAGAGTAGAGCTGCCCGAAAGGTTAGCGGGAATTCACAACGTCTTTCACATTTCTCATCTCCGGAAATGTCTACATGAATTTGCGGAAGTGGTGGAGCCAAGCATTCTAGAAGAAGCCAAAGTGGAACGCGAAGCAATTGTGAGGAGAGCTCCAACTCGAATCATAGGAACTGAAGTGAAAAAGCTACGAAACCGCGAAGTCAAGCTCGTCAAAGTTCAGTGGAGCGATGCCGAGGAAGACGAGACTTGGGAAACTGAGGACAGAATACGCGCGGCCTAACCTTTTCTTTTTGAGGGTATATCTTTGATCTCTCTTTCCTTAGGTTGGGTTTGTATCTATCTTTTTAGGTATAATCTCCTCGATATTATCCTTTATCCTTAGGTAGAAACCCTTTTGGATGTAAACATGTATTTGAAACATGTTATGGTTGATGGCTGCAAGAGGTTGCTAGTGGTTGCTCGTGGATGCATATACACACACACAACCTAGGTTTTAGATCGGCTCAAACACTTCATATTGCATATGCATATATGTATTCATATTTGTATGTGTTTGAAACTTGATATGTCGTCATATGGATGTCGCATTTGTATAAATGGTTGCGCACTCATGTAGAATTATGAGTACGAAAAATTTGCATACATAATGGATTCATGGCACTTACTTGATTTGCATTAAGGAGGTCAACTGAATTAGTAGACCGCCTGATTTTGCATTAGATAAGGACATATATACACACACTATGCATATGATCATGAAGCATTAGAAGTCTTTTAAGGACAATGGACGCCTGGGTTTGTGGTTGAGTAGATGGACGATTGGATGTTAGGACTTACGTTCTTTCAGACTTGAAGATTTCGGGGACGAAATCCTTTAAGGGGGGAGAATGTAACACCCCTGATTTTCTGTTAAACTGTAAATTAACAAATTAAAGTATATTTAATTCTAAATGAAAGTATAAAGGGAAACAGGTTACGCCATTGCATTCGTCTTGGAATTCTGCTTGAGATAGAGTCTGAGTTTGCGGGAATCGAACTCCGTATGAAAGAGTTATGACCTCTGGAAGTTTCAGAATTCAATTTAAAGTTCAAACAGTTCAAAATTTTAGTTCAAATTCCGAATTCAGACCCAAACTGGGCTGGGCGGGAAAATTCCCGCCCAGGCACCAGGTCGACCATACGGTCAACCTGGGGGTCCACCTGGGTGACCAGGTCGACCATAGGGTCGACCTAGGGGTCGACCTTCCCAGTCGACCTGGTTTGGCCTTGGCTGGACTGGTCAGGTTCTGGTCGATTTCTGAGGCTTGGCTGTGTCACTGGGGCTGACTTGTCTCATTTTGGTTGGCTCCTCTCGCAGTGAATTGTCTAGATTCATCTGTGATCATCTGACGGCTCAAATCAATCTGAAATTCTATAAATACAACTCAACACTCAACCTAAATTCTCACAAATAATATAGAAATAGAGCCGCCATGCTGTCGGGAGAAAACTAAGAGGAGCCTTCACTTGTAGAAAATCTTAGTGATGAGCCAAAATTAAAGTAAAACAAGAATCAAATCAACGTTTGTCTTCCCAAAGAAAGCAATTCATATTCAGAATTCAGAAAACAAGATCGTCGTTTGTTGTAAGTATAGTGATTTTTCCGATGTGAATAAGAGTTAGGATTTGATTCGATGTAAAATGGAAATGGAATTGTGTTATTATGTAATAACGATGTTAATTCATATCCATGTATTGAAATGATTGTGGTATTGTGATGTTTGTGGCATAGATGAGTGTATATTGATCCTATTGTACATTTAGAATCACATGTAAGTTGTATAGTTCATGTTGTAATCGACACCTATATGTTTATGTGATTATATAGGATGTACGTGATTAAGATCTCATGTATGCATGCTAAAACCTCAAGGCCTAAATGATTATGCTCATATACATCTTACTATGTTTATATAAAAGTTGCAAGTTCCTAATTGGATCCATGCCAAGATCCACTTAATACATGTTTCATGTTATAGTAGTAAACATGAATTGGATCCAGTTCACACATGCTATGAAATTATGCATATTTTTTAGACATGTTATATTCTTGTCATATGCTAGTAATGTTCGATGTTATGCCTAGATCTAAACATGTTTAGGCTTATGTTGTCTAAATCATATGTTAATTCATGTGACACCAAATTGGTTAGACCCCTATTTCAATGCAAGTTCACATGTATATAAATTGATTTAGCCTATGTCGCAAGTTCGCACCTATGATATTCATATTGACTATTTTGCAAGTTCACACCTATGATGTTCATATTGACTATGCTAAGAATGCCAAGTTTACACCTATGTCATGTTTATGTTTATGAATTCCCTTATGCCAATTTTGTGTGCGCTAAATTAGGCTAAGTTTTTAGCCTAATATTGTATGTTAAAAACCATGCGAACGAAAATTAGGATAAGAGTGTTAGCCTAATATTTAGACGGGGTAACGTTGGGAAAACTGGTAACTTAACATAAATGGTAAAAATATATGAAATTGGCATGTTTGTCACATGCCAAAATTGGTGGCACTTTAATGGTATAAATTCTTATACCAAAAAGGTTAAACTTGGAATGTGGGCCACAACATTTAATTGTTGACAAATTTACATATAACAAGTAATAAAGACAAATATGTAAATTTAGAAAATACGAATATGCTTAACACGAGGTTGGATTGAGTTGTGATGTAAACCTGCTCGGACCCGCCCGGCTGTCCAATAGTCACAACAATACCTATCCAATGTGAGAGGTTAAGCATTAAGCCTAATAAGGACCCGAGGTTAGACTGAGTTATGGTGTAAATCTGCCCGGAACCGACCGACACATCCAGTAACCGTAACAATACCTATCTAATGTGAGTGGTCGGTGCTTTTAAAAAGCTAAGGACAGACAGTCAGGATGGTAGGGTTAAGTTAACTTAAACACTTAACCAATTCAACATGTTAATTATACTGATGGGTGGGGTTAGGTAAGTACAGACACTTAACCACTTAACACGTTTGACTAAAAAACCCTGGTAACGAGGACCCATTTCAGCAGTAACCCAATTAGGTATCATGGTACCCTGAAACTAGGCAGGGTGGGGCACGATTACTGGGTTGATTATAAGCTGTCAAAAGCGACGGCGGTGGGTGCAACAGTGTTGGTTCTAACGGAGTGCGGGCGTGCACACACTCCGGAGCAGACAAACAGGGCATTGAGGGCACCAGTAGTATAACCCATGCATTCTAGAATTGTCTGGGGCCACCACCATGGGACTTGATACATCCCATGGTGGGACCAGCATAGGTGTCTACAATCTTTGGGGGCCGTAAGACACAGATGATTATGCGAGTAGGATCCGATCTTTAGAAAAGGGATCACTTCACCTCGATCATGGGGTGCCAGTTGAGAAAATGCAAGTAGGTGCAGAGATATAATGTGGGGTGCGATAGTATATTCGATTCAAACTACTTTACCTTAGTTTATGATACTTTCCTATTTCCAGTTTATACTTATCATGCCCTTTTTCTTATTCTCATACTGAAGAGTCACTAGACTTACTAGGCTTTATGTCTGACCCTATTTTCTTTCGTCTTCTTTTCTTCCGTTTCCCCCCTCCAGGTCCACAGGGAGGAAACAACCCATCGTAGTCAGATTCTTTGCAAGCTTCAAGATAGTAGATGTACGGTTTGGACTCTCTTTCCTTGGCTATGGCTGTTGGACACACTCTATAGGGATTTATGCACTTTTAATTATGTTTTTATTCTTCTTTATTTAATAACCAAGACAGAAATGATGATGTAATGTTTTGGAAGGTCTTATGAGATAATTATGGAAATGTTTTGTATGAACACATATTTTATGAAACAAAAGTCCGTTTGTTTTCCGCTGCTTATATATATGTGTTTATATATCTGTCTTGTATCTTATCTATGACTTTTACTTACAAACCTCCACCAAAGTTAAGGCATTCCCGTTGTGAGTGACCTTAATGGAGGGTGGGGTGTTTCACTTGGTATCAGAGCACAGATTTACCAGACTAGATAAAAGTTTTTGAAACTATTTTCAAAAAGAAGTTTAAAGAAGCATTGTTTTCAAGAAAAAGAGTTGTTTTTAAAAGGCATAATTCCCCAAAAATCCATATGCACTCTCTCTCTATCCTTTGTCTTGAATACTTTCCTTTTTGTTCCAGCATGTCTGGAGATCTTAACCTTCCAGAAAGAGTACCGATCCTTGGCTGGTTCCGAAGGTACCTAGAGGCTAGGGCTAATGGTGCGGGCCTTCATCCAATAGTGGCAGCGGTTCCTCCTCCTCCTCCTCGAGGAAATACTTTCGCTAAGACGTTTAGAGACTTTAAGGCTATGGGTGGAAAGGACTTTTATAGAAATGAATCCTTTGTAGTAGCAAGGAACTGACTAAAGGAGACCGAGGACTTGTTCGTCATCTTCGAATTTGACGACAGGCAAAAGATACAGCTAGCAGTGTGGTTGCTTAAAGATGAAGCTTCCTATTGGTGGGAAGTTACCCATGCTGAAAGGCCATTGGAGACTTGGGAAGATTTCAGGATGAGATTTGAGACGAAGTTCCTCTCCCACGCTGAAAGAAGCCTGCAGATGGAGAAGTTCCTAATTCTTAAGCAAGGAAGTATGACGATCAAGGAGTATCTCAATCAGTTTACTCAGCTGGCCAGATTTGGGCTGGATTTAGTAAACACCCAAAACAAGAAGGCCCTTCGCTTCGTCAAAGGTCTGAATGAGCCTCTACACAGCCTTGCAATGACCCATATACCCATGGGAGCGACCTATGAAAGCTTGGTGGACATGGCGCTGCTACACGAGAATGATAAAGGCAAGAAAGAGGCAAAGGTGAAAGTGCCTCAGGAAAAGAAATAGAGTTTACATGCGATGAAAACAGACTTCAAGAAAGGCGGGAAGAACAACAAACCCCACGAAAAGAGAAGGTGCAATTTCTGTGACATTGTGGGGCATATAGCAAAAGACTACAGGAAGAAGAAGGCAAAGATGAATGGTGGTTGTTTCCATTGTGGAGAGACTGGACACTTGGCTAAGGACTGCCCAAAGAAGCAGGAGCAAATACAGAGGACTGGGTCCACCTCAGGGGGACAGGTTCACGCTCTGGTGGCAGCTCCACAGGAACGAGGTAAAAATATTTCTGTAGAAAGCTTAGTTTATCTTTATGATCATCCAGTTCGCACTCTCTTTGATTCTGGTGCATCACACTCCTTTATTTCATCTGCCTTAGTAGAATCTCTGCACCTAGACACTAGTATGGTAGAAGATCCCTTGGTTGTTTCAAATCCAATTGGGGGCTCGGCTTATTTGTCGATGGTTTGCTTGGATTTGAAAATATCTATTCTAAGTGTTGAATTCAGATGTTGCGCCTTTGTTTTGGTCTTCTCAGGATATGGACTGATCTTAGGCATGGAATGGTTATCCAGTAATGGTGCCATTCTTGATTGCGAGAAAAGAGTGGTTAGACTCTTGACTCGGCTCGGTAACACTTTAGGAATTTCTTGTAATCCCTTGAATGTTATTATGCTTAATTATATAGAGTCGCTTGACGCTTATGTTGAGAATTTGCAGTCAGTTTGAGTGGTCTGGGAATATCCGGATGTCTTTGAAGAGGTGAAATGCTAACCTCTAAAGTGGGAAATAGACTTCCACATATATCTTGTTGATAATGCAAAGCTCGTAGCTCTACCTGTTAGACACATGGCTCCAAAGGAGAGAAAGGAGCTCAGTAAGCAAGTTAAGGAGCTTCTCGAGAAGGGGTTTATAAGGCGGAGTATCTCGGAATGGGGTGCTCCAGTGGTGTTCGCCACCAAAGCAGATGGTTCACTACGTCTTTGTGTGGACTATAAGGTGCTAAACAAGCTGAATAAAAAGAATAGACACCCGCTTCCCCGAATAGACTATTTGTTTGATCAGCTTGTAGGCGCGTCGGTCTTCTCCCAACTTGATCTGGCTACTGGATTCCATCAGCTAAGGGTAGCTGAAGATAGCATTGATAAAATGGCGTTCAGAACCCCAGAAGGTTCCTTCGAGTGGCTTGTCATGCCTTTCGGCTTGACAAACGCACCCGCTTATTTCGTGGGCCTAATAAGTAGGGTGTTCAGAGAATTCCTCAACAAGTTTGTGGTGGTCTTCGTAGACGATATTTTGATCTTCTCAAAGAATGAGGAAGAATATGCTCAGCATCTGAAAGAGATCATGAAAACTCTTCGAGTCCATCAGCTAAAAGCCAAATTTTCCAAGTGCCACATTTGGAGAGAAGAAGTAAGATTTCTTGGACATATAGTGTCCAAAGAGGGGTTAGCTGTAGACCCCGCGAAAGTGGTGGCAGTGCAAGATTGGAAGACACCAAGAAATGCAATTGAAGTCCGAAGCTTTCTTGGGCTAGCCGGTTTTTACCGAAAATTCATTAGGGATTTCGCGAAAATCTCAGCTCCACTCACAAGGCTAACAAAGAAGAATCTGGCATTCACTTGGGATTTGTATTGCGAGTTTGCTTTCCAATGATTAAAAAGGGCTCTCACAACAGCCCCAGTTCTGACTTTTCCGGATGGAAGCAAGATGTTCACAGTATACACGGATGCTTGTGGTATGGGATTAGGCGCTGTTATGATGCAAGAAGGGAGGGTAGTAGCTTATGGTGGAAGACAATTGAAAGTGCATGAAAAGAACTACCCAACCCACGATCTTGAGTTGGCCGCCATCGTCTTTGCGCTTAAGTCTTCACGCCATTATCTCCTAGGTGAGAAGTTCGAATTATATACTGACCATAAATCGTTGAAGTATCTTTTCTCGCAGAAAGATCTTAACTTGAGGCAGCAAAGTTGGATGGAGTTCCTTGCCTCGTATGATTTTGAGATTTCCTATATTCCTGGCAAAGGCAACGTAGTAGCAGACGCGTTGAGCAGAAAGAAGCTGACCCCAAGCCCTATCTTTGTAGAAAAGCAAAGCTTGGAATATATAGCCAGTTTTGACTTTAGTCCCTCGTCTGATTTGTACCTGGTTTATTGGCATCCCTAGAAGTACGGCCCACTCTTTTAGACTCGATAGGGGTCGCACAACGCGAAGACCCTCAGCTTGTGGATGTGATTAATAAACTAATTAGGGGTGAAACTTCCAGTCACCTCAATAGGTACTCCATCGATGATAAGGGTTGGCTGAGACGGGATGGAAGGCTATGCGTCCCACAAGCAAGGGATTTAGTGAAGATGGTTCTCGAGGAAGCACATCATTCCAAGATGACAATACATCCAGGTGGGGACAAGATGTACAAGGACGTAAAGAGATTTTTCTATTCGAGTGACATGAAGAAGGACGTGGCAGAATTCGTTTCTAATTGCGTGACATGCCAACAGGTCAATGCGGAACAAAAGAAGCATAGGGGACTGCTTCATCCTCTAGAAGTTCCGCAATGGAAGTGGGATAGCAATTCAATGGACTTCATTGACGGGTTTCCTAGGTCAAGAAGAGGCAATACTAGCATTTGGGTAATATTGGACAGACTTACTAAAAGCGCCCACTTTATACCTATCAAGAGTAGAAGGACCGCTTCGTCTCTAGCTTCTCTTTATCTCAAGGAAATAGTTCAACTCCATGGAATACCCTCCAGCATAGTGAGTGACAGAGATCCCATCTTTACGAGCGAATTTTGGCGGAGTCTGCAAGAAGCTGTAGGCACACAGTTATTCTTGAGCACGGCCTATCACCCCCCAAACCGATGGTCAGACAAAAAGGGTGAATAGAGTATTAGAAAATCTTCTAAGACTATGCGTTCTTGACTTCGGAGGGACTTGGGAGGATCATCTTCCTTTAGTGGAATTCACCTACAACAACAGTTACCAAGCCACTATCGGCATGGCGCCCTTCGAAGCTCCATATGGAAGACCGTGCCGATCACTAACTTGTTGGTGAGAGTCTACTGACAAGATTATACTTGGGCCAGACATGATTAGGGAGACTTCAGAAAATTACGAAGGAGAATGAAGAGTTCCCAAGATAGACATAAATCCTACGCAGACAAAAGAAGGACCGACCTTGAGTTTGAGGTTGGGGACAAGGTTTTCCTTAAGGTATCACCTTTAAGGAACGTCGTTCGCTTTGGATCCGCAGGAAAGCTAGCACCAAGATTTGTAGCACTGATCCCTATCATCGAGAAGATTGGGAAAATGGCTTATAGAGTAGAGCTGCCTGAAAGGTTGGCGGGAATTCACAACGTCTTTCACGTTTCTCATCTCCGGAAATGTCTACATGAATCTACGAAAGTGGTGGAGCCAAGCATTCTAGAAGAAGCCGAAGTGGAACGCGAAGCAATTGTGAGGAGAGTTCCAACTCGAATCATAGGAACTGAAGTGAAAAAGCTACGCAACCGCAAAGTCAAGCTCGTCAAAGTTCAGTGGAGCGATGCCGAGGAAGACGAGACTTGGGAAACTGAGGACATAATACGCGCGGCCTACCCTTTTCTTTTTGAGGGTATATCTTTGATCTCGCTTTCCTTAGGTTGTGTTTGTATCTATCTTTTTAGGTATAATATCCTCGATATTATCCTTTATCCTTAGGTAGAAACCCTTTTGGCTGTAAACATGTATTTGAAACATGTTATGGTTGATGACTGCAAGTGGTTGCAAGAGGTTGCTAGTGGTTGCTCGTGGATGCATATACACACACACAACCTAGGTTTTAGATCGGCTCAATCACTTCATATTGCATATGCATATATGTATTCATATTTGTATGTGGTTGAAACTTGATATGTCGTCATAAGGATGTCGCATTTGTATAAATGGTTGCGCACTCATGTAGAATTATGAGTAGGAAAAATTTGCATACATAATGGATTCATGGCACTTACATGATTTGCATTAAGGATATCAACTGAATCAGTAGATCACCTGATTTTGCATTAGATAAGGACATATATACACACACTATGCATATGATAATGAAGCATTAGAAGTCTTTTAAGGACAATGGACGCCTGTGTTTGTTGGTTGAGTAGAGGGACGATTGGATGTTAGGACTTACGTTCTTTTAGACTTGAAGATTTCGGGGACGAAATCCTTTAGGGAGGGGAGAATGTAACACCCCGGATTTTCTGTTAAACTGTAAATTAACAAATTAAAGTATAATTAATTCAAAATGAAAGAATTAAGGGAAATGGGTTATGCCATTGCGTTCGTCTCGGAATTCTGCTTGAGATAGAGTCCGAGTTTCCGGGAATCGGACTCCGTATGATAGATTTATGACCTCCGGAAGTTTTAGAATTCAATTTAAAGTTCAAACAGTTCAAAATTTTAGTTCAAATTTCGAATTCAGACTCAAACTGGGCTGGGCGGGAAAATTCCTGCCCAGGCACCAGGTCGACCATAGGGTCAACCTGGGGGGTCGACCTGGGTGACCAGGTCGACCATAGGGTCAACCTAGGGATCGACCTAGGGGTCGACCTGCCCAGTCGACCTGGTTTGGCCCTGGTTGGCCTAGTCGGGTTCTGGTCGATTTCTGAGGCTTGGCTGTGCCACCAGGGCTGACTTGTCGCATTTTGGTTGGCTCCTCTCGAAGTGAATGGTCTAGACTCATCTGTGATAATCTGACGGCTCAATTCAATCTGAAATTCTATAAATATAACTCAACACTCAACCTAAATTCTCACAAATAATATAGAAATAGAGCCGCCATGCTGTCGGGAGAAAACTAAGAGGAGCCTCCACTTGTAGAAATGCTTAGTGACGAGCCAAAATTAAAGTAAAACAAGAATCAAATCAACGTTTGTCTTCCCAAAGGAAAGCAAATTCAAATTCAAAATTCAGAAATCAGAAAACAAGACCGTCGTTTGTTGTAAGTATAGTGATTTTTCCGAAGTGAATAAGAGTTAGGATTTGATTCGATGTAAAATGGAAATGGAATTTTGTTATTGTGTAATAACGTTGTTAATTCATATCCATGTATTGAAATGATTGTGGTATTGTGATGTTTGTGGTATAGATGAGTGGATATTGATCCTATTGTACATTTAGAATCACATGCAAGTTGTATAGTTCATGCTGTAATCGACACCTATATGTTTATGTGAATATAGAGGTTGTATGTGATTAGGATCATATGTATACGTGCTAAAACCTCAATGCCTAAATGATTATGCTCATATACATGTTACTATGTTTATACAAAAGTTGCAAGTTCCTAATTGGATCCATGCCAAGATCCACTTAATACATGTTTCATGTTATAGTAGTAAACATGATTTGGATCTAGTTCACACATGCGATGAAATTATACATACTTTTTAGACATGTTATATTCTTGTCATATGCTAGTAATGTTCGATGTTATGCCTAGATCTAAACATGTTTAGGCTTATATTGTCTAAATCATATGTTAATAATTCATGTGACACCAAATTGGTTAGACCCCTATTTCAATGCATGTTCACATGTATATAAATTGATTTAGCCTATGTCACAAGTTCACACCTATGATATTTATATTGACTATTTTGCAAGTTAACACCTATGATATTCGTATTGACTATGCTAAGAATGCCAAGTTTACAACTATGTCATGTTTATGTTTATAAATTACCTTATGACAATTTTGTGTGCGCTAAATTAGGCTAAGTTTTTAGCCTAATATTGTATGTTAAAAACCATGCGAACGAAAATTAGGCTAAGAGTGTTAGCCTAATATTTTTACGGGGTAACGTTGGAAAAACTGGTAACTTGACATAAATGGTAAAAATATATGAAATTGGCATGTTTGTCACAAGCCAAAATTGGTGGCACTTTAATGGTATAAATTCTTATACCAAAAAGGTTCAACTTGGAATGTGGGCCACAACATTTAATTGTTGACAAATTTACATATAACAAGTAATAAAGACAAATATGTAAATTTAGAAAATACGAATATGCTTAACACGAGGTTGGATTGAGTTGGGATGTAAACCTGCCCGGACCCGCCCGGCTGTCCAGTAGTCACAACAATACCTATCCAATGTGAGAGGTTAAGCATTGAGCCCAATAAGGACCCAAGGTTAGACTGAGTTACGGTGTAAATCTTCCCGGAACCGACCTGCACATCCAGTAACCGTAACAATACCTGTCTAATATGAGTGGTCGGTGCTTTTAAAAAGCTAAGGACAGACAGTCAAGATGGTAGGGTTAAGTTAACTAAAATACTTAACCAATTCAACATGTTAATTATACTGATGGGTGGGGTTTGGTAAATACAGACACTTAACCACTTAACATGTTTGACTAGAAAACCCTAGTAACGGGGACCCATTTCAGCAGTAACCCAATTAGTTATCATGGTACCCTGAAACTAGGCAGGGTGGGGCACGATTACTGGGCTGATTGTAAGCGGTCGAAAGCGAAGGCGGTGGGTGCAACAGTGTGGGTTCTAACGGAGTGCGAGTGTGCACACACTCCAGAGCAGACAAACAGGGCACTGGGGGCACCAGTAGTATAACCTATGCATTCTAGAATTGTGTGGGGCCGCCACCATGGGACTTGATACACCCCATAGTGGGACCAACATAGGTATCTACAATCTTTGGGGGCCGTAAGACACAGATGATTATGCGAGTAGGAGCGGATATTTAGAACTCGATCATGGGGTGCCAGTTGAGAAAATGCAAGTAGGTGCAGAGATATAGTGTGGGGTGCGATAGTATGTTCGATTCAAACTGCTTTACCTTAGTTTATGATGCTTTCCTATTTCCAATTTATACTTATCGTGCCCTTTTCTTATTCTCATACTGAAGAGTCGCTAGACTTACAAGGCTTTATGTCTTACCCTATTTTCTTTCATCTTCTTTTTTTCCGTTCCCCCCCCCCCAAGTCCATAGGGAGGAAACAACCCAGCTTAGTCAGATTCTTTGCAAGCTTCAAGATAGTAGATGTACGGTTTGGACTCTCTTTCCTTGGCTATAGCTGTTGGACACACTCTATGGGGATTTATGCAGTTTTAATTATGTTTTTATGCTTCTTTATTTAATAACCAAGACAGAAATGATGATGTAATGTTTTGGAAGTTGTTATGAGACAATTATGGAAATGTTTTATATGAAAACATATTTTATGAAATAAAAGTCCGTTTGTTTTCCGCTGCTTATATATGTGTTTATATATCTGTCTTGTGTTTTATCTGTGACTTTTACTTACAAACCTCCACCAAAGTTAAGGCATTCCCTTTGTGAGTGACCTTAATGGAGGGTGGGGTGTTTCAGCAACGCCTTTTTTCTTGGCTTCATGGGCTACGGCTTGATTCTAGGCATGGATTGGCTAGCCAGATACGGTGCCATCATAGACTGTGAAAACAAGGTAGTTAGATTGTTGACTCATTGTGGAAAGACCTTGGATATTTCTTGTGACCCTAGAGGTCTGGTGATGCTTAGCTACCTAGAATCTCTTGACGCGTCCAACAATGATTTGGAATATGTTCGTGTGGTCCATGAATATGATGACGTCTTCGATGAAGTTTGGGGTTTACCCCTGAGGCGCGAGATAGACTTTCGTATATACCTAGTAGAAAATGTAAAGACAATTGCATTACCAGTGCACCACATGGCTCCGAGGGAGAGAAGAGAACTCAGTAAGCAAGTGAAAGAGTTGCTTGAGAAGGGGTTCATAAGAAGAAGTATTTCGGGGGTGCTCCAGTTGTGTTTGCTACAAAGGCTGATGGTTCACTTAGATTGTGTGTGGACTATAGGTAGCTGAATAAGCTCACAAAAAAGAAAAGACACCCATTGCCAAGGATAGATGATTTATTCGATCAGTTGGTTGGTGCTTCGGTTTTCTCGCAGCTGGATTTAGCTACAGGATTTCATCAACTAAGAGTGGCTAAAGACAGCATAAATAAGACTGCATTTAGAACTCCTGACGGTTTCTTCGAGTGGCTAGTCATGCCTTTTGGTTTGACGAATGCACCCGCATACTTCGTTGACTTAATAAATAGGATGTACAGGGAGTTTCTAAACAAGTTTGTGGTAGTCTTTGCGGATGATATCTTGATTTTCTCTTGAAGCGAAGAAGAGCATGCCCTACATCTTAGGGAAGTCTTAGAGACCCAACGAGCGCATCAACTCAAAGCTAAGTACTCCAAATGTCATTTTTGGAGGAAAGAAGTGAGTTTCTTAGGACACGTGGTCCCTAAGGAAGGGATAGCTGTGGATCCCGCAAAGGTGGTGGCAACCCAAGGTTGGAAGGTCCCTAGAAACGCAACGGAAGTAAGAAGCTTTCTAGGACTGGCGGGCTATTATAGGAAGTTCATTAAGGACTTTGCGAAGATATCAGCCCTACTTACTCGGTTAACGAAGAAGAACTTGACTTTTGCTTGGGATGTTGACTATGACGATGCTTTCCAGCATTTGAAGAGTGCTTTGACGACGGCTCCAGTTTTAGTTTTGCCAGATGGAAGTAAGCCATTCACAGTGTACACCGGTGCTTGCGGGACAGGGCTTGGAGCAGTTTTCGATGCAAGAGGAAAAGGTGATATGCAAAAGGCAGCAAGTATGAATATCGCTTATCATCCACAGACGGATGGACGGACAAAAAGGGGTGAATAGAATCCTTGAAT
Source organism: Allium sativum (assembly GCA_030737875.1). Classification (NCBI taxonomy): domain Eukaryota; kingdom Viridiplantae; phylum Streptophyta; class Magnoliopsida; order Asparagales; family Amaryllidaceae; genus Allium; species Allium sativum. The sequence goes on from CM060916.1 coordinate 782,268,306, forward strand.
ACCTTTTGAGGTTATGTATCCTAGATTTTGGAGGGACATGAGAGGAGGCAACGAGCTTAGTGATGTTCACGATGTATTTCAAGTGTCACATTTGCGGAAGTATTTTCAAGATATTGCGGAAGTAGTAGAGCCGAGCAGGCTTAGAGAAGTGGAAGTGGAGTGAGATGCCCTGATTAGACGAGCCCCTACATGCATCCTTGGATCGGAGGTCATAAAGCTACGCAACAGAGAGGTCAAGTTGGTCAAGGTGCAATAGGGAAATGATCAAGGAGACGCGACTTGAGAAACAGAAGAAAAGATGCGTACATTGTACCCTTTCCTTTTTAAGGGTATGTTTTTAACCTCTCCTTTTTCTACTGCTTTGTTTACGCTTGTCCTATCGTTTAGTATGTCTTCGCGATTATATCTTCGATCTTTAGTTAGGAAAAAAAATCCTATGGTTGTAAACATGTGTTTGAGACATGTTATGTTTGGTGGATGCAAGTGTTTGCTAGTGGTTTCTCATGGATGCATTTACACACATTAGGCACTAGATCGGCTCAATCACTTTCATACTGCATATAAATATGTGTGCATATTTAAATTAATGGATGTATATTGGTTGTATTATCATATGGATGCTACATTAAGATGATTAGTTGTGCACGCATGTAGAAATAATATGTATCATTAGGACTCTTTTGCATACATAATGGACGCATGGTACTCTCATGATTTGCATTAAGGAGGACAATTGAATCAGTAGACCGCCTGATTTTGCATTGGATAAGGAACATATACACGTAATTTTTTCATATGTTCATACGGCATTAGAAATCTTGTAAGGACAATGGATGCCTGTGTTTGATGGTTGAGTAGATGGATGATTGGATGTTAGGATATACATTCTCCTTAACTTGGAGATTTCGTGTAACGACCCAGGATTTTAGGGCCAATTTAAAATTTTAATTTTAATGAATTTAAAGTATTTTAAATGATTGATTTATTTTAATCGAAGTTAAAACGAATAAATTTAGTTTATATATAAAAGGAATTGAAAACAAGCGCTGTAGTTTGAAATTTTGATTTGAAACTTTAACTGAATGTACAGGATGCAAAATTTAACGGATTTTAGTGAAACCAAAAATATTGGAATCTATTTAAAAATATCTTTCCAACGAATCCGAAAAATCGAAATTTCATAACGGGAATCAAAAGTTATGGCCAATTCAATATTTAGAAAGGTCGCTATGAAATTTATAAGGGCCAAAATGCTACATTTTGCAGAATAAGGAATTAGGACCCGAAACCATCTCCATTGGTTTTAGAATGTTGTTTTCATATAAAAATGATTATAAAAACTTATATTTTTGAGTTTCGGAAAAATTCCACTATTTTTGGTATTTTTAAATATTAAAATATACACCTGAAAAATAGAATTTTTGCAAACGAACTCCGAATTCGACGAAACTAGTTTCTATGGATTCGGAATATTAAATTAAGGCTAAATTCTAAAATTTATAATTTTTGGAATTATTTTGTGGCCTGTATAATTTTTATAGTGGAAATACAGCCTATTTTCAGACTTCGGAAATTTATAATAAATTCATACGGAATCGGAAAATTACGAAATCAGGTTCGTTGGGTTCGTAATGACCTGAAATAATTATGTTTAAAATTTTATTAATTTTGAAATCAGCATGTATTTATAAGAATTTCTGAATTGAAGAAAACAGTTGGAAATTGAGTAATTGGGCACGTAATGATATTTGGGCCCAAACCAAAATTAAACCCATGGTATATATTATCTTTTTTCTGAGATTTAGGGCTGAAATTCGAAATGCACAGCAACCGCTTCTATTTTCCATCATTTTTCTCAATTTCCATGGCGGCTCTCGCTTTCTCTAAAATTTGTCGAAAATAAAATCTCTTCAAACCATAGCAAATTATATGTCCTCTCGAAGGTCTCGACGATACGAAGCTAATGGTGTAGTCGATTTTGTCAAAAAGCGCTCGGATTCGCCGGAATCTCGTCTTAAAGCTCGCTGTTTTCGAAATTCAGAAGCTCAAAACGTAAATCAAGAAATTCCCGTGAATCGAGGAAGAATTAGACGAAGTCACGAACACGGAAGTTCTTCGTCTACATGAGGTGGAGGTGCTCGCCAAATTTCAGGCAGTTTGGAGGTGTGAGGCGGCCTGTGGGACCCGCGAGGCGAAATCCTTTCTAGGCGATTTCCCGATGATCGGAGAAGCTTTAGGGGCGGCTCTTTCTGGTGGTGGTGCGTCTCGCCAAGACGAAGACATTGGCGGTGGTCCCGTGGCGTCAGGTGGCCCGAGGCAGCGGCAAAGTGCGGTCAAAGTTCGGCGGTGAACAGTGTTTTTCGGTCAACGGGCTGAGGGTATTTTCTATTTTATTTTTAAATTATTTAATTAATTTCCAGAACTTTAAAATTGCATAACTCACTCATACGAAGTCGAAAATCGACGATTTCAGGTGCGTTGGGATCGTGGCGACGAGATGGACGCGTGGACACTAATTTTGTCCAATTCTGAGACGGTGAAATTTTTAGGTATTTTCACGAATATTAATTAATTATTTAATTACTCGATCTTTAAAAATTCATAACTCTTTCATACGAGGTCCGTTTGACGAACCGTAAATTGCGTTGGAATCACAAAATTAAGAGCTTCGCGATGGCGCAGACCGCAGCTGAAATGGAGACAGTAAAATTTTGGCCAAAAAAAATTCAATGTGAGAATCCTTTATTTAAAAATTTTATATTAAAATAAACTATTCAGTATATGATGCGATTATAATATGATTCTGATCTGTTGTTGGTTATGATTTGGTGATGCCTTGTTATATGATTGAATGGCTAATATTAGATCCCTTGATTTCACGTTCATAGGTAAATAGAATTGACTATGTTAATGAACAAATTTGTTCAATATTTAATAGAAAATTATTCATGGTATGTTCATTGGCATTTTTGCCAATGTTTAAAATAGAAAATTATTCATGGTATGTTCATTGGCATTTTTGTCAATGTTTTAAAAATAGAAAATTATTCATTGTATGTTCAATGATATTTGGTATGTATAAAATTGAATATGTCACCATATGAAATAAACTATTTTTGTCATTATAAAATAGAATATGTCACTATATGTTTATGGACAAATTTGTGTCATTATAAAATGGGATTATACACCGTATGTTGATGGGCACTATTTTTGTTCATTAATAAAATAGAAATTGCCATAGTATGTTAATTGATAGAATTTTGTCAATATTAAAATAGAAATTATTCACCGTATGTTAATGAGCAATTTTTGTTAATATAATGTTCACCGTATGAAATTAACATTTTTATTTAATGTTAATATAAAGAACGGTTACCTTATGATAATGACATTTGTGGAAAATGTTGAAAATGTTCATTGTATGATAATTAACATTTTGATATACAAAAATAGAAAATGTTAAATTTGTTCATTGTATGTTAGAGTGACATTTTGTACATATTAATATAGAAAATGACTTCGTATGATAATATGACATTTTTATTATGTTAAAATATGAAAATATGCATCATATGAAATGAATGACATTTTTATTATGTTAAAATATGAAAATCTACACCGTATGATTCAATAACATTTTTGTTAATGTTACATAGGAAATACACTGTATGTAAATCAGCATTTTTGTCATGTTATTAATATAAAAATGCACTGTATGTTAAACCAGCGTTTTGTCATGTTAAATATATAAATTTGCATTTTATGTAAACTAGCATTTTGGTTATGTTTAAAAAAAAAAAATAGAAAATGCATCGTAAGTAAAATAACATTTTTGTTTAAGTGTTAAGAAATAAAAGAATTTTCATTTCATGAAAGATTCACATTTATTTTTAATGTTACCAAATATGAAATGTAGACATGTAAGATTAACATTTATTTTAATGTTAATAAATATGAAATATAATGCATATAAATTAACATTTATTGTTAATGTTAATAAAAAGGAAAACGTATTGTAGGTTAGATTAACATTTATTTTTAATGCATATTAAGTTAACATTCATTTTGATTGTTATATAAAAAGAAAGGATGATTTAGCATTATTTTTAATGTTAAGATAAAAGTATTTTCATTTTATGTAAATTTAACATTACTTTCAATGTTAAAACAAAAAAACGCATTGTATGTAAATGTAACTTTATTCTTAATGTTAATTAAGAAGGAATTTGCATTGTAAGATAAATGTACATTATTTTATTATGTATATGAAAAGAAAACTCACCTCGTAGGAAAAATACAATTATCCATAATGTGTATAAAAAAAGAGAATTTACCTCGTAGGAAAAAATGTACATTATTTGTAAATGTATATGAAAAGGAAATTTACACCGTAGGATGATTTACCATTATTTTTAATGTTAAAAGAAAAGAATTTTCATTTCATGTAAATTTAACATTAGTTTCAATGTTAATAAATAGAAGGTGCATGGATGTAAATGTAACTTTATTTTAATGGTTATTAAAAGAGAATTGGCATTGTAAGATTTTATACATTATTTATAATGTAAACAGAAAAGAGAATTTGCATTGTAAGATAATATACATTATTCATAATGTATATAAAAAGAGAATTCACTCCGTAGGAAGAATTAACATTATTTATAATGTTAAATAAAAGAAATGAAACTGTATGTAAGGTTTAACATTATTTATAATGGTAAATAAAAGAAATGAAATGTATGTAAGAATAACATTATTTATAATGTTAAATGAAAGGTAAGGAACTGTATTGAAACATTAACATTATTTATAATGTAGGTAAATGGGAACTTACACCATAGGAAAGTGTTCATTATTCATAATGAAATTGGAAAAGAAATATATAAAGAAATGAATGGGATGACACATTATAATTTACATTCTTAAATGAAAATTATAAAGTATAAAATAAATAATAATGAATTAAAAAAGGGAAGAATTATCGTCTAATCCTAAACTACATTGTCATGTAAGTAGAAAGGTGAAAGTTAAGAGAAATGTAAGCTGCACATAGGGACGATAAACTAAACGAATTATTTATATATATTTATATATATATAATTATAATATAACGAATCGAGCGCAGTAGTTCGTGTTTTGAAATCGAACCTTTAAACGAATATACCGGAAGATCCGACCGTCGGATTTTCCCAAAACTGAAACCGTTAGGACCGTCTTGGAAATATCTTTCCAACGATATAAGCTACGCTAAAATCCAACGGTTAGATTTTGAGGAAAGTGAAAAACAAAATTGATTGAAAACAGCGCCAAGATCGCCCTTGACCTGAAGCGTCGTTAAATAAAGGAATTAATTATGTTAAATAATTAAGGCAAGAACTAAACGTTATAAAATAAAATAACGATATAAAATATGTTTTTCTCAAAATATATGAATGCGAGATTATTTGGGAAGTCCGGGTTAACCCCATTCCAAATGATCGTACGATTCCAAGAATTCAAGTATGAAGACGGCGCATGAAGACCGTAAATCTCCCCTCGAATGGACAGCGATCAAGACTCTGAATTGGTTTGCTCCCAATTCAAGGGTCGGGGTAATTGCCCAAACGTATGTGTTGATTTCACGGGTTTGACCCTAGTTCAGACCTAGAGCATGGGTATAAATGGATGGTGTGTCTGACATCGTACCCCACAAAATATTATGTTGTTGATATTCAGTTAATATATAAACGATTGGTGGTAGAGAATTTATTCTCTACTTAACACCCGTTTATATAGTGACGGAAGATCAATAGTACGGTATGGAGTGACGGTGTGGCATACTAAGATGCAATGATCAGGGTTTCTTGTTGAAAAGCAGAACCTTGTGGTATGAAGAACATGACTTCACGAGCCTCACAAACCGGTAGAGTCTAAAAAGGGGGAAGGGAACGCAGGGAAAGTAGCACGTTTCTTTCTAGTTAGTAGTCATTTTACTTTTGGAGGATGATGAAATGAGGCGCCTCGGATAGGTCCTATAGGACCGGGGAACGTGTACTTAGGAATAACTAATCCTCTAAGCTGTATGTGAGGACCGGCCCTGCCATTTCCAAGGGTTAACTGCGGGTAATCCTGGGGCATTAACTAGAGTGTCTCGAATCGGTAAGGAGTCCTCCCTAGCCTGGACTCATGATGGAAACCAAAATTTCCAATACGACCCCGACGGATTTGATTGTATTACTAGTACGGAGGCATAATATATGGTACCTATGCTTCTTAGGATTAATACATTTATTTTGAAATGTTTTCATATACACTAATAATAGTATTAGTTTCGTATTTGGCGTATTTAGCATGTTTAACCACCATAAGGTAAAACTCTATCCTCTTGGTGTGCGTTGCATTGTGTGATGGGACCTGAGTCTTATGGTGGTTCCATTTTTCAAAAGACATTGCGTTGTTGACGACTTATTTAATCATTTATTATGACACTTTAAATTATGCACGGCATTCCCTTAGAGTAAACCCGTTCCGCGTTAGCGGCGTGGTCTTTTGGATTTGCCTTATTTTTAATAGTTACTGTAGTTAAGAATTCTCACACCAGTCCCACGACTGACCCATAGTTTGTTTCACCTTTTTTCAAACTTGGGTGCCCTCTCTTCTACACGGGCAGCCAAGTAGACAGGTTCATTCTTTGCTTGGAGCTTTTCTTTGTAGCTGCTTATTTTCTCTCTCTTGGATTCTGCTTGGGAGAAGAGGTGATGACTTGGAGCTTGAAGGCTTTTACCTTTTGTTTCTTTGGCATCTATTCTTTTTAGACATCAAACTTATTTCTTTTCTGCAAACTTGTTGTAATAGCTTAGATTATGTGACTGTGGATTTTCTGTGATTGATGACATTATATTTTTCCGCTGCTATAATGTTATTACTCTATGAATCTCCTTTGCTATATTGTATCTGTGTTCTGTTTTATTGTATTTATGTTGTATTCCAAAAATGATTATCCCTTGCTTTCACCCGGGGAAGTTTGGGGTTATCACAGTTGGTATCAGAGCTTTGGTTTACAAAGCGGAGTACAACATATCTATAATAATTCGTTTACATAGAATCACTATATTCTATGGCGAACAGTTCATGAGATACATAATAGCCAGTCACTTTATCGTCATCTTTTCATTCATCCTTCGATCTTTTCTATCTCTTAGAATCACCATTTCTGTTGTTTTGACTCTTTCCTTGATCATACGTTCGAAGAAGACTAAGAGAAGTGGCGATGCACAATTGGCACATGTGTACGAAGGAGCGAAAGGACCAACTTCTTCGGTGGAAGGCCTGATGTTATAGGCGGTACTATTTCTGTTTAAAACGTTTCAACATTCTCTGTGTTCATTCTTCCTCTTCTCCTCTTTTATTTTCTTTTTCCTTTTCGCGGACGAAAAGTTCTTAAGTGGGGGAGATTGTAACGACCCAGGATTTTAGGGCCAATTTAAAATTTTAATTTTAATGAATTTAAAGTATTTTAAATGATTGATTTATTTTAATCGAAGTTAAAACGAATAAATTTAGTTTATATATAAAAGGAATTGAAAACAAGCGCTGCAGTTTGAAATTTTGATTTGAAACTTTAACTGAATGTACAGGATGCAAAATTTAACGGATTTTAGTGAAACCAAAAATATTGGAATCTATTTAAAAATATCTTTCCAACGAATCCGAAAAATCGAAATTTCATAACGGGAATCAAAAGTTATGGCCAATTCAATATTTAGAAAGGTCGCTATGAAATTTATAAGGGCTAAAATGCTACATTTTGCAGAATAAGGAATTAGGATCCGAAACCATCTCCATTTGTTTTAGAATGTTGTTTTCATATAAAAATGACTATAAAAACTTATATTTTTGAGTTTCGGAAAAATTCCACTATTTTTGGTATTTTTAAATATTAAAATATACACCTGAAAAATAGAATTTTTGCAAACGAACTCCGAATTTGACGAAACTAGTTTCTATGGATTCGGAATATTAAATTAAGGCTAAATTCTAAAATTTATAATTTTTGGAATTATTTTGTGGCCTGTATAATTTTTACAGTGGAAATACAGCCTATTTTCAGACTTCTGAAATTTATAATAAATTCATACGGAATCGGAAAATTACGAAATCAGGTTCGTTGGGTTCGTAATGACCTGAAATAATTATGTTTAAAATTTTATTAATTTTGAAATCAGCATGTATTTATAAGAATTTCTGAATTGAAGAAAACAGTTGGAAATTGAGTAATTGGGCACGTAATGATATTTGGGCCCAAACCAAAATTAAACCCATGGTATATATTATCTTTTTTCTGAGATTTAGGGCTGAAATTCGAAATGCACAGCAGCCGCTTCTATTTTCCATCATTTTTCTCAATTTCCATGGCGGCTCTCTCTTTCTCTAAAATTTGTCGAAAATAAAATCTCTTCAAACCATAGCAAATTATATGTCCTCTCGAAGGCCTCGACGATACGAAGCTAATGGTGTAGTCGGTTTTGTCAAACAGCGCTCGGATTCGCCGGAATCTCGTCTTAAAGCTCGCTGTTTTCGAAATTCAAAAGCTCAAAACGTAAATCAAGAAATTCCCGTGAATCGAGGAAGAATTAGACGAAGTCACGAACACGGAAGTTCTTCGTCTACGTGAGGTGGAGGTGCTCGCCAAATTTCAGGCAGTTTGGAGGTGTGAGGCGGCCTGTGGGACCCGCGAGGCGAAATCCTTTCTAGGCGATTTCCCGATGATCGGAGAAGCTTTAGGGGCGGCTCTTTCTGGTGGTGGTGCGTCTCGCCAAGACGAAGACATTGGCGGTGGTCCCGTGGCGTCAGGTGGCCCGAGGCAGCGGTAAAGTGCGGTCAAAGTTCGGCGGTGAACAGTGTTTTTCGGTCAACGGGCTGAGGGTATTTTCTATTTTATTTTTAAATTATTTAATTAATTTCCAGAACTTTAAAATTGCATAACTCACTCATACGAAGTCAAAAATCGACGATTTCAGGTGCGTTGGGATCGTGGCGACGAGATGGACGCGTGGACACTAATTTTGTCCAATTCTGAGACGGTGAAATTTTTAGGTATTTTCACGAATATTAATTAATTATTTAATTATCCGATCTTTAAAAATTCATAACTCTTTCATACGAGGTCCGTTTGACGAACCGTAAATTGCGTTGGAATCACAAAATTAAGAGCTTCGCGATGGCGCAGACCGCAGCTGAAATGGAGACAGTAAAATTTTGGCCAAAAAAAATTCAATGTGAGAATCCTTTATTTAAAAATTTTATATTAAAATAAACTATTCAGTATATGTTGCGATTATAATATGATTCTGATCTGTTGTTGGTTATGATTTGGTGATGCCTTGTTATATGATTGAATGGCTAATATTAGATCCCTTGATTTCACGTTCATAGGTAAATAGAATTGACTATGTTAATGAACAAATTTGTTCAATATTTAATAGAAAATTATTCATGGTATGTTCATTGGCATTTTTGCCAATGTTTAAAATAGAAAATTATTCATGGTATGTTCATTGGCATTTTTGTCAGTGTTTTAAAAATAGAAAATTATTCATTGTATGTTCAATGACATTTGGTATGTATAAAATTGAATATGTCACCATATGAAATAAACTATTTTTGTCATTATAAAATAGAATATGTCACTATATGTTTATGGACAAATTTGTGTCATTATAAAATGGGATTATACACCGTATGTTGATGGGAACTATTTTTGTTCATTAATAAAATAGAAATTGCCATAGTATGTTAATTGATAGAATTTTGTCAATATTAAAATAGAAATTATTCACCGTATGTTAATGAGCAATTTTTGTTAATATAATGTTCACCGTATGAAATTAACATTTTTATTTAATGTTAATATAAAGAACGGTCACCTTATGATAATGACATTTGTGGAAAATGTTGAAAATGTTCATTGTATGATAATTAACATTTTGATATACAAAAATAGAAAATGTTGAATTTGTTCATTGTATGTTAGAGTGACATTTTGTACATATTAATATAGAAAATGACTTCGTATGATAATATGACATTTTTATTATGTTAAAATATGAAAATATGCATCGTATGAAATGAATGACATTTTTATTATGTTAAAATATGAAAATCTACACCGTATGATTCAATAACATTTTTGTTAATGTTACATAGGAAATACACTGTATGTAAATCAGCATTTTTGTCATGTTATTAATATAAAAATGCACTGTATGTTAAACCAGCGTTTTGTCATGTTAAATATATAAATTTGCATTTTATGTAAACTAGCATTTTGGTTATGTTTAAAAAAAAAAATAGAAAATGCATCGTAAGTAAAATAACATTTTTGTTTAAGTGTTAAGAAATAAAAGAATTTTCATTTCATGAAAGATTCACATTTATTTTTAATGTTACCAAATATGAAATGTAGACATGTAAGATTAACATTTATTTTAATGTTAATAAATATGAAATATAATGCATATAAATTAACATTTATTGTTAATGTTAATAAAAAGGAAAACGTATTGTAGGTTAGATTAACATTTATTTTTAATGCATATTAAGTTAACATTCATTTTGATTGTTATATAAAAAGAAAGGATGATTTAGCATTATTTTTAATGTTAAGATAAAAGTATTTTCATTTTATGTAAATTTAACATTACTTTCAATGTTAAAACAAAAAAACGCATTGTATGTAAATGTATCTTTATTCTTAATGTTAATTAAGAAGGAATTTGCATTGTAAGATAAATGTACATTATTTTATTATGTATATGAAAAGAAAACTCACCTCGTAGGAAAAATACAATTATCCATAATGTGTATAAAAAAAAGAGAATTTACCTCATAGGAAAAAATGTACATTATTTGTAAATGTATATGAAAAGGAAATTTACACCGTAGGATGATTTACCATTATTTTTAATATTAAAAGAAAAGAATTTTCATTTCATGTAAATTTAACATTAGTTTCAATGTTAATAAATAGAAGGTGCATGGCATGTAAATGTAACTTTATTTTAATGGTTATTAAAAGAGAATTGGCATTGTAAGATTTTATACATTATTTATAATATAAACAGAAAAGAGAATTTGCATTGTAAGATAATATACATTATTCATAATGTATATAAAAAGAGAATTCACTCCGTAGGAAGAATTAACATTATTTATAATGTTAAATAAAAGAAATGAAACTGTATGTAAGGTTTAACATTATTTATAATGGTAAATAAAAGAAATGAAATGTATGTAAGAATAACATTATTTATAATGTTAAATGAAAGGTAAGGAACTGTATTGAAACATTAACATTATTTATAATGTAGGTAAAAGGGAACTTACACCATAGGAAAGTGTTCATTATTCATAATGAAATTGGAAAAGAAATATATAAAGAAATGAATGGGATGACACATTATAATTTACATTCTTAAATGAAAATTATAAAGTATAAAATAAATAATAATGAATTAAAAAAGGGAAGAATTATCGTCTAATCCTAAACTACATTGTCATGTAAGTAGAAAGGTGAAAGTTAAGAGAAATGTAAGCTGCACATAGGGACGATAAACTAAACGAATTATTTATATATATTTATATATATAATTATAATATAACGAATCGAGCGCAGTAGTTCGTATTTTGAAATCGAACCTTTAAACGAATATACCGGAAGATCCGACCGTCGGATTTTCCCAAAACTGAAACCGTTAGGACCGTCTTGGAAAAATCTTTCCAACGATATAAGCTACGCTAAAATCCAACGGTTAGATTTTGAGGAAAGTGAAAAACAAAATTGATTGAAAACAGCGCCAAGATCGCCCTTGACCTGAAGCGTCGTTAAATAAAGGAATTAATTATGTTAAATAATTAAGGCAAGAACTAAACGTTATAAAATAAAATAACGATATAAAATATGTTTCTCTCAAAATATATGAATGCGAGATTATTTGGGAAGTCCGAGTTAACCCCATTCCAAATGATCGTACGATTCCAAGAATTCAAGTATGAAGACGGCGCATGAAGACCGTAAATCTCCCCTCGAATGGACAACGATCAAGACTCTGAATTGGTTTGCTCCCAATTCAAGGGTCAGGGTAATTGCCCAAACGTATGTGTTGATTTCACGGGTTTGACCCTAGTTCAGACCTAGAGCATGGGTATAAATGGATGGTGTGTCTGACATCGTACCCCACAAAATATTATGTTGTTGATATTCAGTTAATATATAAACGATTGGTGGTAGAGAATTTATTCTCTACTTAACACCCGTTTATATAGTGACGGAAGATCAATAGTACGGTATGGAGTGACGGTGTGGCATACTAAGATGCAATGATCAGGGTTTCTTGTTGAAAAGCAGAACCTTGTGGTATGAAGAACATGACTTCACGAGCCTCACAAACCGGTAGAGTCTAAAAAGGGGGAAGGGAACGCAGGGAAAGTAGCACGTTTCTTTCTAGTTAGTAGTCATTTTACTTTTGGAGGATGATGAAATGAGGCGCCTCGGATAGGTCCTATAGGACCGGGGAACGTGTACTTAGGAATAACTAATCCTCTAAGCTGTATGTGAGGACCGGCCCTGCCATTTCCAAGGGTTTACTGCGGGTAATCCTGGGGCATTAACTAGAGTGTCTCGAATCGGTAAGGAGTCCTCCCTAGCCTGGACTCATGATGGAAACCAAAATTTCCAATACGACCCCGACGGATTTGATTGTATTACTAGTACGGAGGCATAATATATGGTACCTATGCTTCCTAGGATTAATACATTTATTTTGAAATGTTTTCATATACACTAATAATAGTATTAGTTTCGTATTTGGCGTATTTAGCATGTTTAACCACCATAAGGTAAAACTCTATCCTCTTGGTGTGCGTTGCATTGTGTGATGGGACCTGAGTCTTATGGTGGTTCCATTTTTCAAAAGACATTGCGTTGTTGACGACTTATTTAATCATTTATTATGACACTTTAAATTATGCACGGCAGTCCCTTAGAGTAAACCCGTTCCGCGTTAGCGGCGTGGTCTTTTGGATTTGCCTTATTTTTAATAGTTACTGTAGTTAAGAATTCTCACACCAGTCCCACGACTAACCTATAGTTTGTTTCACCTTTTTGCAAACTTGGGTGCCCTCTCTTCTACACGGGCAGCCAAGTAGACAGGTTCATTCTTTGCTTGGAGCTTTTCTTTGTAGCTGCTTATTTTCTCTCTCTTGGATTCTGCTTGGGAGAAGAGGTGATGACTTGGAGCTTGAAGGCTTTTACCTTTTGTTTCTTTGGCATCTATTCTTTTTAGACATCAAACTTATTTCTTTTCTGCAAACTTGTTGTAATAGCTTAGATTCTGTGACTGTGGATTTTCTGTGATTGATGACATTATATTTTTCCGCTGCTATAATGTTATTACTCTATGAATCTCCTTTGCTGTATTGTATCTGTGTTCTGTTTTATTGTATTTATGTTGTATTCCAAAAATGATTATCCCTTGCTTTCACCCGGGGAAGTTTGGGGTTATCACATTTCGGGGGCGAAATCCTGTAAGGAGGGGAGAATGTAACACCCGTAATTTTAAATATTAAAATTAACAATTTTAAGAACACTTAATTTTTAGGAGAGGAATTAAGGGAAATGGATTACGCCATTGCGTTCGTCTTAGAATTCTGCTTGGAATAGAGTCCAAGTTTTCGTAAATCAGACTTCGTATGAGGAAGTTATGGCCTTTAGAAGTTTCAGGAATTTAAATAAATTAAAGCAGCTCGAATTCAAATTCAAAATTCAAATGAAAACACAGAAGCGAGCTGGGCGGGATTTTTCCCGCCCCAGGCCAGGTCGACCAAGGGGTCGACCTCTCCTATACAGGTCGACCTAGGGGTCGACCTCCCCTGATTTGGTCAGATCCGAGGCAGATTCGGGATTTTGCACCTGGACTTGTTTTCTAGACAGTTTCTTTGGCTCCTAACCTATTTAAACACCCCCAAACCTCACTTTCTCTCCACACCAAGCCATTGTAACGCTATGCTACCTCAATCCTAATTAAAATAAGTTAAAGACGTCCTTATGCTGTTGGAATACTTCATCTTCTTCTTAAAGCTTAGGAATTACAAGTCAGGATTCTAATACAAACGACGAACGAATAATTCTCTTCTCTAATCCGTCTTTGTGAGTACAATTTCTTTCACAAAATAATTAATAAACTAATTATGATGAGTTATAATTTGGATTATGCTGTTGAATCATGTGACGTTACTTAATTTTGTTATCGCCTGTTTGTGAACATATGACAGTTTTGTTAACTAGTGTTAGTGGATCTGTTTCATATGTCCAATCACATATGTTTAACTTGATTTATTTTATGACATCAGATTATATGCAAGTGTATATGTAAATCTTAGTTTACATGTCTAAATTATATATGCAAGTTTATATATAAGTTTGGATGTGAATCGTATGCAAGTCTGTATGCGAATTATACACAAGTTTTATACGTGAATCAAGTGTGTGTGTGTGTGTGTATATATATATATATATTGTTAGACCAAAAAGTGGTTCTAACACCCAAATTGACTAAAAGCAGAATGAAATAAAATCAAAAGTAAAATGAACACACAGGATTTATAGTGGTTCGGCGAAGAAATGCCTACGTCCACTTGTCTTTCACTATTTTCAGTAATGTAGTTGCAATTACAATGAAATATTCACTGAATTTCTCTCACAACTCACTTACATTAACTCAATTGTCTAAAAACAAATAATGAAAGAAGATTTGGATTTTCCGGGAGTGCAGGAATTCAGGTTATGAAGGTGGTTGAACTCTCAAAGTGCCTGAAAAAAGATCATTTTCTTTGTCTCCAGACAGGGTATTTATAGGTGAAAATTCGCTCAGAACCCGATCCGGATCGGAGCCACGTGTCATCCATCCCATTAGCCTCGGGTTCGGATGGATTTCTATGTTGACAACGCATCAGAGCAGTGGACGTTGTGGGTAGGAACTGGTCATAGCCGCTCCGAATAACTTGGCGATCATGCAGGAGAATGACGTGGAAGATGGGTTCGGATCAGAAGAGTGTACAGGAGGGGTTCGGATCGGGGTATCCGATCCGATCCGGTTTTGTCCCAAGGCTGAGTCTTCATTCTCTTTCACTTCGGTCCGATCTGTCATCATAGCAGGTTGCTCTCCGATCCAACTAGAAGTAGGTTTCTCTCCGATCCGAACAGTCGTGCCTCTCTGATTCCAACAACAATAGTTCACCGATCCGAACAGAAAACTTTATCCGATCTGAACCGCTTCAGTGTTTCCCAAGTTTTTCAATGTTTCACATCTTGACTTTGTGTTGCCCAGTTCACAAAGTGGGCTAACATTTTGCCCCCTCAAAGGATGCTTCTGTTGGAGACGGAGCATGCTTTGACTATCATTGCACAGCGCTCTTCGAGGTTATTTTTCTTTTGATTTTCCTTGTGTTTTCATCTTTTTCTTCAAATTTCAATTTAATTCATTGCTGAGCTAAAGAATTAGGTTCGGTTCGGAATTCGATCCGAACAAACCCCTTCTTCTTTCTATTTTTCATTGGACTATTGGGCCAAACTTTGCTTCTGGACTATCAATCCGATCCGAATAGGGGCTCTGCTACTGGACTGTCGGTCCGATCCGCATGGGGAGACGAATGGTCGCTATATTTCTCTATATAAACCGAGTCTTCTTCCTTCTCTCATTTCTTTTTATTGTTTTACCGCTCCCCAAGTTTTGCAAAACAAAGAAAACCCTAACTTCTGACGCATCGAAATTCCTTTTAATTCCCGAAGTAATTACATCGGTAGATTACAAAACTTTAGATAATTCCTTCTTTAATTGCTCTCGATTCGGATTCGTAGATGATTAGGACGATTTGAGTATGAAAATTGGACAACCTCGACACCGTGACCCCCCCTCGTCATCGTCGTTAGTAGCCTCGTCGCCATCTCGAGGTTGTAACAGAGGGGATTAGAATCAGTTGTTGCATGTGCCAGCCCGTAAATGCTTGGCTTTGATTTGGGTGGTTGACACGAGACTGGCTTTGGCGTTGGCTAGGGAGGAAAGAGGATGGAGGAGAAGAAGAAGATAGTAGGGAATCGGTTCGGTTCGGAGGGATATGGAAGGTGAAAAAATAAGGGAAAAAGGAAGGAAGCTCAGGAAGTCGGACCGGGTCGGGGCAAGTAAAGAAAGGAAAAAGAAAAGAAATCCAAGAGATCGGATCGGGTTGGAGCAAGTATTTAAAGAAGGGGGAAAGGGAGCTTACCTAACCGGATCGGGTCGGACCGTAAGATAAAAGGAGGATAAGTATGACTATGTGATCCGATCCGAACCGTCAGGGGACTCTACCTCCGAACCGATCCGATTTTGATTTCTGAGTTCCACAGTTTATCCGAGCTCAAGTCGAGGCCGCACCTCCGATCCGATCCCCATAAACGCGCCCGAACCGAACCGAAGAGCAGTTCACCTTAATGCATGAAAACTTTTTTAACTGGCCCAATCAACTTTTGGCATAATCTTCAACCTAATGGACAGTTAGGATAGTGCCTTGCAAACATAACTGGACATCAAGAACTACTTCAACTCTTAATATTTTGCTAAACTTTTCGTCGCACTTTTAAACATTTACTTTGCACTTTCTACATACATTGTTTACACTTTAGTTTGCACACATGCACGGGGGGATACGGGCTAATTTGCTCTAATTTGTGCTATTGCTTCTTCAATAGTTTTATGACCATGAGACCCAGACGCTCTTCCAGACTAGCTGAGAAGAAAGAAGCCCCGGAAACCTCCAACAAAATTACTCTCGAGGACATATCTTCTCCGTCGGATCCAGAATGGAATAATGAGGGTTCAGACTACGAGGTTGGAAATCGTGAAAGTGACGAGGTGTCTTCAGAGAATGAAGTTTCTCTAGGTTTTGAAGAGGAAGGAGGGGTTGGTGACAACCGGGCTCCTGATGAGTTTGAATCGGCTGTCATATTGGAATCACCCCAAGATTCTGTTGAATCAACAATCGACAACGACCGACTTACCCGAATTTGTTTGAAATATGGGATAATGAAAAAGGACACTCTAGTGCCTTCAAGATCTGACCGTCCCCACAACCCTCCAGAAGGATATATGGCGGTCACTCGGTTGATGTGTATGGTCGGTGCTATCCCTCCATTTTCTCCCTTCATCGTTGATTTTCTAAGACAAATGCGGATTGCACCCATGCAGCTGCATCCCAATTCTTATGCCTACCTACACACCTTATATATAGCATACCGCGAAATCTTAGGCATAGAGCTCACATTCGATGACGTTCATTTGTTCTACAACTTCAAGCATCGGACTCGAGAAACTCCTTCTTTCTGCTATTTTGAGTCTGTCCCTAAGAGGAAGATAAATTCAACGCCATTCGGTAGTAAAGCTGGAGATTCCAAACTGGAATGGTTTTATGTGAAGCGGCAACCTGGGTGTGCCAGGAGATGGACGAAATCAAGTAAAGCACTGATTATCTACATCTTGGCTCTATACCTTCAAGTCATTGCCTTAACTCGTTTTTCTTTTTGTTTGTAGTCGACAATCCAAAACAAATATCAGATCAGGTGTTCTTTGACCGGATGCACCAGCTTCTTAATGGCGACCAGAAATTCCTGACTATTGATGAAGTCCTTAAGGACGAATATCTTCATTTTCATGGGCTGTTATCCGTTTTTCGTACTATCGGTCATGGGACGGCTCCATATGTATATATTCCTCCAGTGGATGTAGTCCCAGAGACAGGAGAAGGTTCGGGAGCTCCTGCAGTGCCTCTTCAAACTTCACCTTCTCCATCTTCTACTCAAGATGACGAATTGGCTAACTTGGCCGAAAAGCATCGTGAAGGGTATACTGCCCCTGAGGAGGCTACTTCTCCGGAAAAGTCAACATCCTCCAAAGAGTCGCCACTTAATGCTTCCGAGGGAGATGTCCCTAGTACTGATGACCCATTATTTCAGGGTTTGGGGGATCTCCCCTTACCTGAAACTATATACACTTCAGAGG
Organism: Allium sativum; assembly: GCA_030737875.1. Taxonomy (NCBI): domain Eukaryota; kingdom Viridiplantae; phylum Streptophyta; class Magnoliopsida; order Asparagales; family Amaryllidaceae; genus Allium; species Allium sativum. The sequence goes on from CM060916.1 coordinate 782,286,377, forward strand.
ATTTTAGGAAGGATCCTTTAGTCTTCACCTCTTCTGAAGAGACCACTCCTGCTAAGGCCAAAGAGCCTGCCCGTACTAGTCTAGCTTCGGACTCGGGTTGTTGGGGGGAAACACACCACTTAGGACACACTTTATACAAATGCATTAGCATTCATTGCACCTCTCTCTCTGTGAAACTATTGATTCTGAATTTCATTTGTCTTATTGTGCAGGCACGATGTCCCGATCTTACTATGATATCAGGAAGCTTCGCCGTAGCATGTCTAATCCACCTCAGGATATCGAGTATGATCACCGCGACGATCGTGGTAGGGAGGAGAGAAGGCCTTATGAACCCTATCACTCTCGAACTTCACGCTCTCGCTCTCCCGTTCGACCGGACCAAGAGAAATATAAAGGTTATCAAAGTCGTAGGGAAGAGGACAGGCCACAATTGAAAGACTTCACCTCTTCCCACGAAAAGCGTAGCAGAGAGAGAAGTCCTCCAAAAGATACCGAGTCTCGAAGTAAACGCAAGGTCCCTGCTACTAAACGGCCTAGGACAGATAAAGAAACTATTGAATCCTCCACACACAGGGACACTGAATTGACGATCCCCGCTCCTCGACCACTAGATGCGGAAACTGCAATCAAGCGGGCGTATTTGGAGGAGCAATTTCCCGAACATTACTTCGAGACTTTGACTTTTTTACCTGCCCTCGAACCTATTTCTTCCAGGTGGGCAGACGAGGCCAAAGCAAAGATAGACGCGGTTGAAAAACAATATTCTGAAATGTTCAAATATTCATGCAACCTTTCCAGAATTATCTGTACTCTAATCACGAATGCTGATTCAATGCAAAAAACCGTGGAAGAAGATGCAAAGGCCTTAAAGAATCTAGGAAAAGATTTAGAGGACACACAGGCCCAACTCGCTGTTGCTCAAAGGGACGCTTCTAATTTCAAACAACAATTTGAAGACAAGCAAAAACGTTATCATGATTTTCTTGAATCTCACACTCAAGAGCATTCTGAGTTAAAAAAGCAAGCTGATGATGCTAAGTCAGAAGCCGCTAAGACGCGCCTTGCTTACACTGATCTTGAACAGGAAAATGCCGAGTTGGCAAGGAGGAATGCTGAGCTAGAAAAGAAAATTGCTGACTTGGCTTCAAAGCTACTGGAGGCAGAGAACAGAGCTGCCCTAGCGGAGGGCAACGTTGAGTGTGCTATCAAATCTGCGGAGGAGGCCAGCAAACAATTGTCAGAGGCGGAGGCAGAGATTCAGGGTTTCGGCGAATTAATGATTGAATTCTTTGCACATATCATCCGTCTCCGGAATATTTCTTGGATTGAGGATTATCCATCCACTCTAGTTCAAGTATGGAATCAGATCGTTGAGTGGGAAAAAGAGGAGCTCAAGGTCGATTCCATCGATGAAGACAAGCTGATGGAGAAATACTTAAGGGATGATGAGCCAAAACGCCTAGCTGAAGGGCGCCGCGTCATTGCTGATGCTATGGAAGAAGAGAGGCGGAGGACTAAACAGAAGAACATTCCCGAGGCTGGTTCCTCTTCTACTGCCCCCGCAACTCCTGAAGTAGAGGGGTATGATCCTGAAAACCCGGGAATCCCTCGAACAACTCTGTTATCCCCTATTCCCGAAACAACATCAGAGACAGCAGTTACTCCTGCTGAGAAGTCTTCGGAAGGTATCCCTACCTTTTCTCCTCAATTCGTCAAGGCTATTTCTACCTTTCACCATGTGATTGAGCAATCGATGAAAAACCCATTATTTTCTTCTGAGTTGATAACTGTTGCTTCTCACTCTGTAGGTATTGAGCCATCCGGAAAGACAGATGTGACTCAGGGAGCCGCCTCTGGGGCAGAGCCTACGGAAAAGGCAAAAGGAGGGAAGGACAAGGCTGCTCCTATAGATTTGGGAGAAGGAAGTGAGCCGACTAAGGCTGGCACTCCCCATGATGAAGAAATGATAGCAGCCTTAAAGGATGATGGCGGTGACGGAGGACATGAGGAAGATCCAGAGGTGGCAATAGTCAGGGAGTCGAAAAGTGCAGATGATGTTACTTTGGCTGCAATGAAAGCTGATCAAGATAAACGCTTTCAGTTAAAAGCTGAAGACCTAGACCCTGAAGCGCTCAAGCCTCTCGTAGTTGTGGATGCGGGATCAAGGTTAGTTGTTAAGCTCTCAACTAGATCTATTACAGAGGAACTCGCTAAAAAATCTTCTCTTGATTCCAGCGCTCCGCCCTCCGAGAAGAAGTCAACCGGTTCCAGCACCGCATCTTCAGGAAAGAAAAAATCAAAGCGCATCTTGACTGAAGCCGAGAAAGAGGCGAAGGATGCGGAGAAAGCCGCCAAAAAGTCCAAGCCTCACTCGAAGTCTAAATAGTGGGTTGTCTTGTGTCGTTTTAGCATTTAGTGAACCAACAATTGCTGCTACAAGAGTGGCTCTTGCACCTTCTTTTTTAGCTATTTTCCTGTACAAATTCATTCATTCGTAAATAAAAAATAATTCATTTTCTGCAATATCTATTTGTCAGTAGTTCTGCACTTATGTAAAAATGCATGTCTTACTATAGTTATGGAATGAAGTTACGGAGGGAGGAGATATGTGTATACATATATGCCCCCAGTCAATCTCAAAAAATAATTTAAGGCTTAATCAAGTAATCTGAATGCTCCCAATTTCTTGACGGGATTGCATTTTCTGCGTCGTGAATGCCTGTCGTTTTTTCTGCCATTTCTTTTATACTCTCCTGTCTTATACTCAGGTTAGAGTTCTTAATGAGGCGGTCCCTTGTCTGGGTGCACCTTCATGCCTCACAGGACGTCGTCTTCCCGTCCTTTTATACTCTCTCTCTCTGGAGAGTTAGAGTTCGAGCTCAGCAATCTATTCACCCCCCGGTCTTTCAGCGGGGAAGGATCTCTTTCTTAGCGCTCAGTCGGAGACGCTTTTATACTCTCTCTCTCTGGAGAGTTAGAGTTAAGAATTTCGTTTTCTCATTCTTTTATGTCTTGTCGCACAAATAGTCGTTGTGCTTTTTCTTATGTTTAAACTGTTCTCAACCCTTTCAGGTTTTGAATCATCTTATATTCCGTAATCACAACAGAATAGTCGATGAATGTATATATATAATGCATAAAAGTAAATAACACACGATATTTTTATAGTGGTTCGGCTAAGTCGTAGCCTACATCCACTTTATAGTCCTTTATTCATATCATCAGATTTTCCCAAGGCTAGTCGTGCCTTATTACAGAGTTCATAAGAAAAATAACAAAGAGTACAACATTTCTAATCCAAATATTGCATCAAGTGTTGGGCATTCCATGCCCTAGGGACTTCTTCGCCATCTACGGTCGTTAACTTGAAGGTTCCTTTTTCAAGTTTCCGTTGGATGACAAAGGGTCCTTCCCATTTTGGACCGAGGTGAGGAAGGGATGGAAAGACTCTCTTTAGCACCAAATCTCCTGGTTCAAAAGTCCTAAGGCGAACTTTTTTGTCGTAATAGCGTGCCATCTGGCGTCGATGTCTTGCAACACGCAAATCCGCTTCGTCCCTTTTTTCTTCGATTTCATCAAGAGACTCGAGTAAGAGTGCCCGATTCGTCATCGGGTCATAATACGTCACCCTGTGGGAAGGAACTTCAAGCTCTACTGGAATTACTGTTTCTGAACCAAAAGAGAGAGAGAAAGGGGTATGACCAGTAGCCGTCTTAAATGTTGTCCGATATGCCCACAAAGCTAGGGGCAATTCGTCAACCCATTTTGCCTTTGCGCGCTCTAACCGTTTCTTGAGGATGGATTTTATTACTTTGTTTATTGCCTCAACTTGCCCGTTCGACTGCGGATAAGCAACCGCAGTGTATCGCTTGTCGATCTTATGCTTCTAGCAGAAATTTCTGAATTCAGTACCATCGAACTGGGTTCCGTTATCAGTTATAATGGTCCTTGGGATCCCGAATCGGCATATAATATTTCTGACCATGAAACTTATAACCTTTCTCGCCGTGATCTTGGTTAGGGGCTCAGCTTCCACCCACTTTGTAAAATAGTCCACAGCGACTATTGCATATTTCGCTCCTCCTTTAGCAATCGGTAGAACTCTGATGATATCAATTCCCCATGTGGAAAAAGGCCAAGGACTCACCATCGATTTGAGTTGGGTCGACGGTGCTCTGGGGATTTTGGCGAATCTCTGGCACTTATCGCAGCGTCGAGAATAATCAGCTGCATCTTTATTAATTGTGGGCCAGAAGTATCCATATCACAATAACTTTTTCGCTAAAGTCTGACCTCCTGTATGATCCCCACACTCACCTTCATGCACTTCTCTTAGTACACGTTTGATGTCGTCGTGTGCTATACATCGTAACAGGGGCATAGAAAATCCTTGCCTATAAATAATATCATCTTGTATGACATATCTGGTAGCCTTGCGAACTATAGCCCTTTTCACACTCTTCTTTGATGGGAGTGTCCCATTCTTAAGGAAGTTCTTAATTGGGGTCATCCACGACTCCTTCTCCGGTTCCGCTTCGAAAGCGAACTCAATTTCCATCGACTCAAAGCTTGGCGATTCCAACGTTTCAATTGGAATTATTTCAGTCTCTTCTGGATTGTCGGAACTAGCTAGCTTTGCCAGCCTGTCCGCCTTCTGGTTTTCGGCTCTTGGGATATGTGTTATATTGTACTGCTCCAAGTTGCTCAATAGCTCTCTCACTTTCCCGAGGTAGGCGATAAGTCGAGGTCCCCGAGCCACAAATTCCTCTCGCACTTGGCAAACAACGATTTTAGAGTCACAGAATATGTCCAACATTTTTATTCCGAGGTCTTTAGCAAGCTTCAGCCCGGCAATCATGGCTTCGTATTCAGAATCATTGTTAGTCGCCGAAAATTCTAATCGTAGAGCGTAATATAACAACCGTCCTTCAGGAGTGACTAAGACGATTCCAGCTCCGGACCTTCGGTCGTTCTTGGCTCCATCTGTGTATAGCTTCCATGGATCTACCTTTAACTCATCCTCGGACTTAACCACTCTATCATCGATTACTTCCTCCTCTGGGTTGGTGAACTCTGCTATAAATTCTGCCAGAGCTTGCCCCCTGATCAACCTTCGTGGTTGAAAAATTAAATCAAACTGACTTAATTCTATATTCCATTTGATCAACCTTCCCGATGCTTCAGGTCTCTGCAACACCTGCCTCAGGGGCTGGTCAGTGTATATGGTTATTGGATGAGCTTGGAAATAGTGATGAAGTTTTCGGGATGCGATTAGGAGGCTGTAAGCGATCTTCTCAATCTTTGGGTAGTTGCGCTCTGCCGCTGCTAATTTCTTGCTTACATAATATACTGGCCTTTGCACTTTGTCTTCTTCTCGGACCAGGGCTGTGCTAACGGCGTGAGCCGAGACTGTCAAGTAAACAAACAATTCTTCGTGATCCACTAGCTTTGACAAAATCGGTGGTTTTTCTAGCAGTTCCAATAAATTTCGAAAGGCCTCAACACAGTCCGTAGTCCACTCGAAGTTCTTCTTTCCCCTTTTAATCAAATCAAAAAACGGGACGCATTTGTCTGTGGCTTTAGAGATAAATCTACTCAACGCAGCTACTTTCCTTGCAAGACTTTGGACGTCATTAATTCTCCTCGGCTCTTCAATGTTTCTAATCGCTGCTATTTGGCTAGGATTGATTTCAATTCCTCGGGAACTCACAATGAAGCCTAGAAATTTTCCCGATGCCACTCCGAATGAACATTTCAAAGGATTCAACTTCATCCGATACTTTCGCAGGATACCAAACATTTCTGCCAAGTCTTGCGTATGGCTAGAGGACTGTTTCGATTTGACAAGCATGTCATCCACGTAAACTTCCATAGTCTTCCCTATTTGATTATAAAACATTCTGTTCACCAAGCGCTGATAAGTGGCTCCGTCGTTTTTCAATCCGAATGGCATTACCACATAACAATACAACCCCAAATTTGTAATGAAGCTCGTATGTTCTTGATCTGGCACATGCATAGGAATTTGGTTGTACCCAGAATATGCGTCCATGAAAGAGAGAAGTTCATGACCTGCTATCGAATCTACAAGCTGGTCAATCCTGGGAAGTGGGAAACTATCTTTTGGACAAGCTTTGTTCAAATCTGAAAAATCAATGCAAGTCCGCCACTTTCCATTCGGCTTCTTTACCAATACGGGATTCGATATCCAGTCGGGATATGTCGAATCTCGAATAAATCCGTTCTGCTTCAGCTTCTCCACTTCCTCTTTGAGAGCAGCCGACCTCTCTGGGCCCAGCATACGTCTCTTTTGCTTCACAGGCGGATGTTTCGGGTTCACATTTAGTGAGTGACTTATGATGGATAGCAATATCCCACACATGTCAGCGTGGGTCCAAGCAAACACGTCCAAGTTCGCCTTTAAGAAGTCTGTTAGTTCTTTGGCCCGACGTGGATCCAATTGAGATCCAATCTTCAAAACTCACGTTGGATCAGCTTCATCAATGGGAATTTCCACTGTCGCTTCATTAGGAGTTGCATTTCTAGTCTCTGGTTCCTCGTCTTTTCTGGGATACAGGTCTTCAGGTGTTCCTTTGGGCAACTCCTTCGGGGTCGATCTCTCTAATTGCTACGCCGAGCCCCCCTTTGGGGAAGGCGAGGCATCTTTACTCTCGATGTTAAGTCCTTTCATCAACATCTTTAATTCGGCAACATAGCAGGCCCGTCCGGAAAATTGATCCCCTCTCATTACTCCAGTTCCGGCTTCAGTTGGGAACATAAGCAATAAACACCAAGGGGCGATACAAGCTCTGAACTCAGCAAGGGCAGGCCTCCCCAAAAATGCATTATAAGGCGAATCTACGTCCAACACTACGAACTGAAGCATCCACACTCTTCGGCGTTCTCCTTGCCCCAAGGTCACGAGCAATTCTATGTACCCCATGGGAGCTGTTGACACCCCATTGAAGCCTCTGATCCATCCTTCACATGGCTTCAAATCTTCAGATTCAAGCTTCATCTGATCGAATGACTTTTTAAATAAAATATTGAGAGAACTTCCGTTGTCTACTAACACCTTATGAACCAAGGCCGGCCCAGTGGTGGTAGTAATGACCAACGGATCATCAGTGGGTGATTGGATCCCAGTATTATCTCTGCTGCGGAATACCACGTCGTCAAACATTGTCTTCTGTTGTTTTATGGGGGCGATATCTTCCAAATCATCACCTTCATTCGCACCTACGTGCTTGGCAGCATTTACATATTGATCCATTACTCTAAAACTACGGATTGTTGGGTGAGGTCCACCCACTATGGAGTTGATAACAATTCCCTTGCCTTTCTGTTGCGCTGTAGGCTTGGGAGCAGATTGAATCTGTTTTGGAGCCTGCTCTCCTTGCCCCCTGTCCCTCGGGGCAACCTTATATTCATCCAGTTTTCCTTCGCGCAGCAGCTTCTCAATCACATCTCTCAAATGCCGACATTCATTGGTTGAATGCCCATGAGTTCCATGAAACAAACAAAACTTCCCAGTTGCCATTTCTTTCTCTGTCGAGTCACGAGGTGGCGGTCTTTTATATTGCAAAACGTTGTACGTATCTAGGTAAATATTCTCCAGAGTGTCATTCAACGGTGTATAATTCTCATAAGTCTGGAATCGGGGTCTTTTGCTGGGATCACTTCCCCTATTTCTATTTCTTCTGTTACCGTTCGCATTACGGTTATTGTTGTTGCCCCCGTTTCCAGAATTGTCGTTTCCACTCTTGTTTTCCCACATTCACTTCAACTTTTCCGGAACTTTCCCCAGACTGCTTCACGGCGACGTTACTCTGAACATTTTCTTTTGAAGCCGCTTCAGACTTTCTCTTTTGGTTTGCCCTGGCCTCCTCTCGTGTTAAATAAATATCGGCCTTTTCATAGAATATCTCTCTCGTGGAGGGTGTCTTCCCAGAAAGGTAATCTCCAAACTTGGATTCAGGGTCGACTCCTTCCTTTAATGCCATCAAGATGGTGGGCTCATGCGGGTCACTAACTTCAGTCACAGCTAAGTTAAAACGGTCAAGATATGACCTCAAAGACTCTCCTGGCGCCTGCTTAATTCTTGATAATTCAATAACACTTCTAGATTTTCGGGTATGGAGTCGGAACTGATTCATAAAACGTTCACTCAATTCCCTATAATTCGATACCGAACGAGGGGGAAGTCGGGTAAACCATAACAGCGCCACATCTTCTAAATAGACCGGGAATGCCTTACATTTCACTGCATCAGGAGCAGCAGCAGCATTCATGAGCCACGAGTATCGCATCAAATGCTGTCCTGGATCAGTTCTCCCATTGTACTTGTCCATCTATGGCAGGTTAAAACGCCGGGGAAACTGAAAGTCGAGGATGTCGTCAGTGAAAGGAGTATGTCTTCGCTCAATGCAATAATCTTCATTTGTATAGTTCCGGCTCTCGGACATAATCTGGCGTACCATTGCCTGTACATCAGCATTAGTTAGGGGCCGTTTAGGTTCCCTGGCCCTGGTATCCGGGTTCCTTCTGGGCTCTTGTTCAGGAGATGCCCTTCTTCTTTGAGCTGCTTCTGCTCTATTCCGTTCCCTACGCTCCCGGTCGATCTCGGGAGGAGGGGACTGGAGCCTTTGCCCCTGTGTGGGATCATTGTTTCCTAGTGCTCGTGCAATATCCTCGCGAGACCCCAAAGATCCGAATGTCAGCTGCTCCAAATTCTGAGGTCGTTCGAGCGGCCTTCGTTCACGGGGCCGCTCTTCCTCGGAAGAAGAAGACTGATCCACTGGTGTGTGACGAACCGGGGATGGGGTTCTCTGTCTTCGGAGTTCGCTAATTTCCCTGCTCATGAGTCTCATATTTTCTTGCATCATGAGGTTGGTGCGCTCGTGGATTTTCATAGCCTCCCTAGTACTCTCAAGCATGTCAAGTAGGCGTGAGAAATCTCCTTGAGTGATGGGCGCAGATGGATTGACCTGATCATCGACCCTGGTGGCTGGAATCGAAGCATTTGTAGGGGCTCGAGTAGAGGTTCCAACATCACCAAGCGACGGGTCGGTTCGGAGATGGGAAATCGAGTCGGGTCGGAGCTGGGAAGCCTGTTCGGGTCGGAGCTGGAAAGCCAGGTCGGGTCGGTGTAGGGCAAGTTGGTCGGGTCGGTTCAGGTTGGGGGAATGCACTGCTTCAGAATCTCCTACCCGGATCGGATCAGAGCTCTCCCCCTGAAGGCGGTTCGGGTTTCCTGTATTGGTTCGTCCTGCTGCTGAGCTCTGCCCATGAGACCTTGTTACGGCCGCATTTTGCTGATCTTCGCCAACTCCATTTCCTCGACCAGATTGAACTTCTTTGCCTTTTCATTTGGCCATGGTTCTTCAACAATCAATTCAACAAATATCCAAGAGCTTCGAAACTTGAGGATTAACTTCTTTGAACTCAACGGTCCAAAAAGTAGAATGATAATCCCGAAAAACAAAGAAGTCAGATATTTCTCAGTGAAAGCACCAAAATGTTAGACCAAAAAGTGGTTCTAACACCCAAATTGACTAAAAGCAGAATGAAATAAGATCAAAAGTAAAATGAACACACAGGATTTATAGTGGTTCGGCGAAGAAATGCCTACGTCCACTTGTCTTTCACTATTTTCAGTAATGTAGTTGCAATTACAATGAAATATTCACTAAATTTCTCTCACAACTCACTTACATTCACTCAATTGTCTAAAAACAAATAATGAAAGAAGATTTGGATTTTCCGGGAGTGCTAGAATTCAGGTTATGAAGGTGGTTGAACTCTCAAAGTGCCTGAAAAAAAGATCCTTTTCTTTGTCTCCAGACAGGGTATTTATAGGTGAAAATTCGCTCAGAACCCGATCCGGATCGGAGCCACGTGTCATCCATCCCATTAGCCTCGGGTTCGGATGGATTTCTGTGTTGACAACGCATCAGAGCAGTGGACGTTGTGGGTAGGAACTGGTCATAGCCGCTCTGAATAACTTGGCGATCATGCAGGAGAATGACGTGGAAGATGGGTTCGGATCGGAAGAGTGTACATGAGGGGTTCGGATTGGGGTATCCGATCCGATCCGGTTTTGTCCCAAGGCTGAGTCTTCGTTCTCTTTCACTTTGGTTCGATCTGTCATCATAGCAGGTAGCTCTCCGGTCCAACTGGAAGTAGGTTGCTCTCCGATCCGAACAGCCGTGCCTCTCTGATTCCAACAGCAATAGTTCACCGATCCGAACAGCAAACTTTATCCGATCCGAACCGCTTCAGTGTTTCCCAAGTTTTTCAATGTTTCACATCTTGACTTTGTGTTGCCCAGTTCACAAAGTGGGCTAACATATATATGCGAGTTTATATGTAAAACATGTGATATTAGTTTACATGTTTAAATTCATCTGCAAGTTTGTATGGAATCCATATGCAAGTTTAGGTGAAAACCATATTCATATATGCAAGTTCACAATGTCATGTTTAGATCTATATATAGATCCATGGTAGTACATAGTTTAAGCAAATTTATGTTCTATATGTCCATTGCCTATGCAAGTTATTGACTATGCAAATTTATGTTATAATTCTTATTTGCAAGTTAAATCTATTTTATGTGTTATGCAAGTTGTGATGTTTTTTTTCTTATGAGTTAGACTATTTGCGAGTCTAACATATTTCATATTAAACGTACGAACGACGTGGGAACAATGGGAAAATATTAAATATTAATATTGTGAATTGGCATATAATGGCTTTAAAAGCATATAATTAATTTGAGACATTAATTGGTATAATTTATATACCTGAAAATTATGGACATACTTTAAGTGACAATTATGGACATGGATTGAAATTGGAAGTTATTGACAATCTGAAATAGGGATATTAATTCAAATTGGGGTTGAATAATAATGTGTAATAATAAATGCCTAAGACACGAGGTTAGACTCGTTTGTGGTATAAGACTGCCCGGACCCGCCCGACAAATCCACCAACCACAAACGGTAGTCTAATGTGAGAGGTCAAAGGAATAAATTAAATGTGTAATAAATGCCTAAGACACGAGGTAAGACTCGTTTTTGGTATAAGACTGCCTGGACCCGCCCGGCATATCCAGCATCCACAAGCAATCGACTTAATGTGAGAGGTATGTGCATTAATAATTAATTAATGTTGATCAAAGACGAATATGAATGACAAACAGAAGTTTGGTTGAGTTGAGTAATTCTCTGAGTACCAATAAGATGTTGATTTCGGTCTCCGGGGTTGATACTTAGGGAGTTATTCTCTTAACCAATTTATCTATAAACTAAGATGTACTTAATCTTAAATTAAGTAAAACATTCCATAATATATATATATATGATACATAAAACATGATAAGTGGATAGGGTTAAGACTAGCTTAACCAATAATATATAAGTGGATAGGGTTAAGAGCAACTTAACCAATAATCTGATAAGTAGGTAGGGTCAAGACCAGCTTAACCAATAATATATAAGTGAATAGGGTTAAGACCAGCTTAACCAATAATCTGATTAGTAGGTAGGGTTAAGACCAGCTTAACCAATAATATATATTAATTTGATAAGTGGGTAGGGTTAAGACCAGCTTAACCAATAATATATATTAATCTGATAAGTGGATAGGGTTAAGACAGACTTAACCAATAATACATATTGATCTGATAAGAGGATAGGGTTAAGACCAACTTAACCAATAATATATAAGTGGATAGGGTTAAGACCAGCTTAACCAATAATATATATATTGATCTGATAAGAAGATAGGGTTAAGACAAGCTTAACCAATAACACATGTTGATTTGATAAGTGGGTAACATGGGTGACATGTGGGATATAATTTTAAACACATAACCAAGTTGAAACATGCAAGAAGACATGAATAAGAGGGGGTTAAGTGGGAAGTCCTAGTGGGGACCAAGCATAGATGGAAAGCTTGTGTCAAGTGTGGGGACCCTTTTCAACTAGTAACCCATTTAGTATCTAAGTGAGCTCAATCTAGATTGAGGATGGGACACACTTACTGGGTTTGATTGTAAGAGGTCAAAATGGGTTAGCGGTGGCAACCAAGTCCAACGAGGTCATGTGCGTGCGTAGGCCCGGGCTAGTAGGTAAGACATTGTTGCATCGTGTAGGTATAAGTTGTGCATCTTTAGTGGTATCGGGTTGCCACTTTGGGGAGTGATACACCCCACTATGGGACCAGCACGGGTATCTACGAGTTAGGGAGCCGATCGAATGGGAAGGTAGTGGGCACGACTAGCGGAGATAGGAGCAGGCGGCACTTATGAAGACAACTAGGAGTACAACTACCATATTATGAATAATTGTTGTAATTAGAATGGGGAGGGTAGTGGGTACAACTAGTGGAGGTAGGTGCAGGTGGCACCTATGAAGACAGCTAGGGGTACATGAAACTACCATTATCATTATTTTGTTCAATAGGCGGGATCAGCTTTTAGGGTGACTAGTATTGGTGTAGTATAGTAATTATCCTATAGTGTTGGAAGCGCAATTAACGTTATCTTATTCCTCTTGTTTGTTTTGTATTGCCCATTTGCTTCATATTCATTCCTTGTTATACCAGTTTATGCCTTATCCTAATTACTTTAATAATTATTGTTAAAGTTATTGGACTCGCCAGACTTTGTGTCTGACCCCCTTTGTTTTCGCCTTTTTCTTCCTCCCCCCCCCCCGCCCCCTAGGTTCTCAAGGTGGGACTAGTGCTAGTAGAGCTTGATTTGGATCTCTTTCTCTCTCTTTTGGAAGTGCTTGGATTGCTGAAAGTAAAGTTCAGCTTATCTCTTTTATGGCTACTTATGTGGGGGTTATGCTTTTTACTTTTTGTGCTCAGAAAACAATTTGTCAAGATGGATATTAAGTGTACTTGGTTTTATTGTTGGTTTTTGATGTTGTTGTAACCAAACTATTTCTCCACTGCAATAAACGTTGTTTTAAATTTTTCAAGTACCAATATATGTATCTGTCTTGCTATATTCCGTTCTATACACCAATATTACTCCATGAAAGTTAATGCATTCCCTTTGAGAGTGACATTAATGGACGTGGGGTGTTACAGTTCAAGTCCAACCAAGGTGTAACAGGTTAGAAGTTTCAAGTGTGAGGCAACACAATTCAACATAGTACAACATGGTGACATGAATTAAATGCAACACATATGGCATGCATGGTGCACAAGCTAAAATAGTGGTCAAGCGAAAGAAAATATAAGATACACAACAAACATGCATGCATATTTTAGTAGATGTAACACAATGGACAACTATATGTGTTCATGTTCATGGGAAGACTCAGATACAAGGCAGATTTTGAGTTAATGCTATAATAGCATTTACAAATGTCTAGGCAGATAGAAATGGCAAGCATCAACAAGTGTGCACATAATCTTGACATGGTGCAAAAGGATGCAACATTAAATATGTGTATCATGGCTAATAAGACAAGTATCAATGTAAACAAGAGCTACAAAGGTACAATCACAATAGTACTCCAGAATACACAAAGCAATATGCAAGCATCTGTTCCTATCAGTAATGGTCAAAGTAAAAAAGGGAAGAAACCTAGAATCTGTTTGTGTATGCATGGGGCAGTATAAATGGATTGATTGAATTACAACATTGATTTTTCTCATGAATAAATGAAGAAATATTCTTCCTTAACAATATTGTGTTTTTCAAATTCAAAACCAGAAAAAATCTTCCTAAAACAGCATGGCATAGTTTTTGGGAATTGTATAATAGGCAAGTGTTATTTTGAACAATGCAGAAATGGATTAGCAATTTATTCCCAAAATGCATAGATAAAACTAAGCAAAATTCATTAATAGAAAGCGTGCAAGAAAATATCAACGCGATTAAAGGAGTTACTTTTGGGCAAAGAATGAATTCACGTTTTCAAAACATTCTAGGTAATTGCAAAAGCAGATTTTTGGGCATGAAAATCATTCAGAGTTTCCAAAATCATTCTGGCACTCACGGCAACTCAATACCAAATCAAGGCAATGAAATCAGAGGAATCAAAGGGTTTAAAACCATATAAGTAACACTATTTTTCATCACTGGAAAGTATCAAAATCACAAGAAAATCAATAAAGAAAAATAAATTTGGGATACTCACATACTATCGGGTTTTGATCATAAGCCGATCCCAAATTGTTCGGCAAGGAGCATCAATCAATTGAATCCATCAAAGAATAATTTTTATCAAGCTTTCAGCGATCATTATTTGGGACAAAAGCACAAATCCTTAATTTTTCATTCGGGCGCCGTCAAAGAAATAAAAAGGAAACCTACATATGTTCATTCAAGTGAAAAGGGATAAAATGGGGTTTTGTTTATATTTGTTTTAAGTTGTTTTAAATTTTTGTAATCGATCTATAGTTTTCTAGTTTCTCTTTAAACTAGGGTTCTAGCTACAGGGTTTATTGTTAGGGAAAATCTAATCTCGGGGTTTGAAATCAGTACAGGGTTTTAAGCGTAGGATTAGAACAATAGCGAAGGGTCATGAGTGTAAAGGTGTTGTATGTGAGATATTTGTTTAATACTTACTAAGAAACATTGGGGAATGTAGCTGCAGGCAGGGGTTTATCGAAGCTGGGTAAATTTTGTGTCATTTAATTTTTGCATTTATTTATTCTGCTATGATATGTGCTGTGATAATTTTTATATTCCGCAAAACTGCAATATACCATATTCACCCCCCTCCCCTCTAGGGTTAATTTAGATCATACATGTCCAACAAAAGGGGAAGGTGAGCTAGGACATTGGATGCTCTTGAACATCTCATTAATTAAATACCCATTGTATCTCGTAAATAGAAAATCGGATTTACTCGTCAGCTTATAAGAGCTAAGATTAAAACAATTGCTTATAATAGTTCTTAGTTCAAATCAATTATTAAAAAATTTATAAGCACGTTGAAGAACATTTGAATGATTATTTAAATACTTATTAATCACTTGAAAACATTTCTAAGAGGTTTGGCGAAGAATTAATAATTTCAAATTTATATTTCAATTGTTATAAAAAGTGCTGCGAGAAAAGCTATTTTTGGTTTATTCATCAAAATGAATTTTCTATCATTGGAAACCTATTTATCTGAATTGAATTACTTTTAAAAGATTTTATAGGATTCCTAAGATTTATTTCATATTTTCAAAAGATTAAAAATATAAACTTTCAAAAATTGCATTTTTAGGATTTCAGACTGCAAAACCATAATGATTTCCAAAACTTATTTTGCTCATATATTGAAAACCACTCAATGAAAACTTGATCTCTTCAATTAGTTGAAAATTTCTGGTTATAATAGCCTGGAAAAAAAAAATTATTTCGATGAATTTGGATTTGTATTTTGTCGATCGTATGAAGAGTTTTAACTTTTCAAGGTGTGTAATCATGAATTGTCATCACGCGACACACTAAAATTTACTCAAATTTCATATTCTTTTCAAACTTCATATGAACACTACTAAGTTTTTATGAAACATTTTTAAAATAATTTAAACCAATTTAAAAAGGTTTAACCATTTCATTTACATTATTTCATTCTTGAAAAGAAAGTGATTTCCATTGTGCTTATCGACGTGTATTTAACGTGACTTGTTAAATCATCCATTCAACAATCATATAATCAATCAAATATTATAAACAACCATTGTAACAAATATTTCTATTAATATATATCATTCCAGCATATGGATAGTTAGTGTCATTTTAAATTTTAGTTTCCTACCTTCATTACATAAATTCATTCCTAAAATTTGCTACAACTCTGCTATGATCGAACAGAAGCTCTTTGAACTCGAGTATTCCTTTCCCATAGTGCTCAAACTCCTTATGCCCCTTCCCTATGCTCTGGGCTCGAGGGAGGAAGATGGTGCACGATCTCTTGATGATGTTGAATTATTGAAGGTTAGTGGAGGTAGAAGAATAGTAGTTTGACAATGGTTTCGAGATGTTTGTTAATATTAATTTCTTCTTCTCTTATTTTAAATCTTTTTTTTCTTTTCTTAATAAGAGTATTTCAAAATCACTAATGTAGCTTAAGGGGGAAGAAGAAGAAGAAGACGGGTTTGATATGCAAATTTGTTAAGAGAGTGGAGAGGTGTTTAGAGGAAATGAGGAAGATTAGTTTATTAGATGAAAAAGTGTCAAAACACTTTTAAAACTCACCCTCTCGGTTCGATCGAACCAGACACCACCTTCACCTTGTGTTTGTATGTAAAATGCATGGTTGTAAGAGTATGGTTGGGTAAGAAGTATGGTTGTGCAAAGTGATTGTACTGTTTTGTTTTTTTTACCTAAGAGTAAAACCCTTAGTTTTTCCAGTAACACTTAATTCATGTTAATCTCTTGTTATCTTAAAACATGTATGTGTTAATGTACATGCATATGTGCATCATATTCGGTCTATAACATTGTACGACTTCTAAACCGTTAGCTATTCGAAATCAGCATTTCGGTCATTTTTTCGGTTTTCAGTCAAAATGTTTATCTAACTAAACAAATTCAGAAATGGTTTTCTTATCATCGTTAAATAATTAAAACATAGTTATTTAAGTGTTAAAATTATGTTAAATAATATTAAATAGTAATTTTCAAAATTTGTAATTATATTGATAATGCGACATTGATTTTCTTTATATTCTCAAGTTAAGTATATTTCATTATACGACTTATTATAAATGATTAGTCATTACTATATGATGAATGTAAATGTAACAACCCGCCTTTTTTCCCGGTTTTCACAAATAATTAGAACAACTGAAACCGTTCATAAAGACGAATTGTTAGGGGTAATTACACATTTGCACAGAAGTGAAAGAACTTTTCCATTATCTTAATAATATAACATCAGAGTTACAAGAGTTACAACAGAGTACAATATAAGCCCAATGGAAAGAAATACAAATGAGCCTTCAATGGAAGAAGTAAAATCCAAAGCATAACTCTAGCTGCAAACCTGAATCCAGCTCTGAAGACTAATCTGCAAACCAAACTACTAGTTTCCCTTGTGAAAATTTTGGGCACCCAGAGTTTAGCTATAGGAACAATAAACTCCAGGTCAGTCATGGGACTAGTGTGAGGACTCAAAAAAGTTATTTTTAGGGTTTATTTTAAAGTTAGGTAACTCACTGGACCACGCCACTAATGCGGAATGAGTTCACTCCATGTGAATACCAATGTATAGAAATTCACAATGACTATTTGAAAAAATGAAACTAACATAAGATCTTGCAGCACACACATAACGCAAATGCACATATGGGTGAGGTTTCTCCTTATGAAAGTCAAAAATGCCATTCATACGCGAAAAATCCTCTTTCATATTATTATTAGGTCATGGTTTGAAAAACATTTCGAAAGTAAATATAATAAGCTAGCCAGCATAGTTACCATCTACTATACTGGCATGCTAGTATACAAATGAAATCGTACAGGCTCATAGTGGAGATTGGGTTTCCAACAATGACCGGGCAAAGGAACTTCCTTACCGAACTGAATTTTTAACACCTCTAGAGGGATGTCAATGATGTTCCTCATGCCAACACAAGGCCGGGTTACCTCTATAACTAGGTAACTTAGAGAACGCCTGAGTATCTCATCTTCCGGTCATTATCGACCATTACGAGCACGCGCCAACAACAACCACAAAAGTTGATGTTGTCCACATAGGTTAATACCTGGGCTCCATCCCGTAGTACACCTTTTATCTAGAAGGAGACAACACCCCATAACCCTGTTGCATTTCTTCTGGTTTTGGCCATTTACCGAGGTGTGAGGCTTGCCGAGGTCACGATATACACAAAGCTACGCTTAAATTAGCCATGCTTTGATCATCCATAACTCATCACATAACTTAAGTATGCCACATTATCCATTCACGACGCAACACTTATTCTATCAATATATAACCTCTAAGCTCATATGTCTTAGAGAAGGGTGTTAAGCTAAGAGAATTATTCTCCGCCACCAAGCATATATATATATTTAATAGAGACCAGTGCTACGCAGTCAATTACAATGTCATACACACAATCCATATAAGTCCGTTCTGGGTCTGAATGAAACAACAATCCAGAATTCCCTCACATACGTTCGTGATTCTTGCCACTTAACTGATATAAGATCCATCTGCAAATAGGAGCTACCCATTTGGGACATTCAGCAAGTCGTCCTTACGATATGAATGGTCCCGGTCTTCAATACCGTCTTAAATGTCTTTAATTGCTCCACAACGTCGTATTATTACTTAGAATGGTTTTCAGACATAAATCTGATCCTGGTCTTTCCAAATAATAAGCGCAATTTTAAAAACACAATTACGGATCACACAGGCTTTCAACCAAATCTCTTTACATCTTGGATTTGTTAATTAAAACTTCTTTAAACCCATTCTTAAATTATCTTTAACAAAATCCATATTTTAACTTTTCTCCTTTAAAATGCACCTTTTAAATCAAAGATAATCTAGCCTCAAAACCTCAATTAACTTTCCGTTTGATAACTCATTATCCAAATCTAGTTTCTTTTGAAAACACTTAATCTATATTTCAACCATTTCAACCATAGTTTCCATTAAAATGATTTCCCAACATTCAATTCTTTAATCTTAATTAAAAATTATCGTACTTTCCAAAATCCTTACTCTTAATTTTTTAGATCAAAGATTTGATTAAATCTCAATTACGACATGAATTTCCATTGCTCAATCTCATCGGGTTTCAAGAATGATATTATGAAAGATACCATTCAAAACAAAATCCAAATCAATCAATATTGAACGTAAGTTATATAGAATTTTATCTACTTATATTCGATATCAATTCTCATAATCAACGAATACTATAAGCAGAATAATGATATCATAATAATATCTTCTAAATTCCTCAAATAGTATACGTTTACACCACTGAATTTGGTATCAAATATCTGAAAATTATTTCTATCCAACTTGTCTCAAACAAATTGAGAAATCCTTATCTTAATTCGAAAATTTATCAAACCCCTTGATATTTTATCTGGATAGAGATACCATCAATTTATCCTCAATATTAATCTATGTACCTAACTCTTAATATAAGCGGAATAACAGTAAAATACCTTCTAAATTCCTCGAATAGAGTCATCATCTACCGAATTAATATCAAACATCTGAAGATTTATCTCCAACCATATCCGATTTATTTATAATTGGAAAACCTTTTTTAAAATTAAATAAGCCCATTTAATATTCAATATTAGATATTTTAAAAATCTTAAACCTTCGACAACATTCCACAAGTAATTTAAAAATGATTGCTTATTCTTCGAAAAACAATCTACAGGTTAAAAACTTGAAAATAGATTGTTTTCAAAGAAAGTGTTACAACAGTGTTCCAAAAGTGTTACAAAAGCGTTACAAGATAGTTATAGTGGCTAGCTTGATCAAAATAACCGTTATATTATCCAAACCTTAAATTTTCTAATTCAGAACACTTTTAAATAATTTAAAATGATTTTACAAAAATATTCCATATTTTTAAAACATTAAAAATGGTTGTTATAGTTACGGTCAACAAACTGTACTTACAACGACCTTTTCGAAAACAGTTTTAAACGTAACTTGAAAATTATAAGCCGAAATTGAAAACTGCTTTCACTCATTTGAAATCCCTTGTTAATAGAAATCAAACATTTTTTGTTTCATGGAAATCCGGTTTAAATTGCAAAAGTTATAGGCGCTAAAAGTTAGCAACTAAAATACACGAACTGCCGCTGTGCGACAAGCTCTATTTTGACCATAATATAATTTGTATAAAATTTATTCCAAACTGCTTCAAAAATACTTTAGAAAACCATAATATACTTATATAAACCATTTTCTAGATATTTTCTAGATAGAAAAACCAAACTTCACCTTTTCAAAACAAAATTGTTTTGTCGTCAAAAACCCGTTTAAACAAAATATTCCCCTTTTTGAAGACTATTCGTATAATTTTCTATTCATTTTCAAATTATATCAAATCTCAATTTTGAAAATAAATTTCAAACTCCAATTTCAATAATAATATCGCTTCCACTTATGAAAGAGACTTGCCAATCACCAATGCGATACCATGATTACTGTGTCATAGTGTGTGCGAAACAACATCAACAACTATAATAAACATACATAGAAACCATCGATGTAGTAAGCCGTAACTTCCCCGGTAAGGAAAGCACAAATTGCTTTGAGAACAACACACATCGGAACGCAAACAGAAGAACATTTCATTGTGTATTACAAAAATTCCATCAGAATACAAGAATATACAGAGTATGAGTAAATATTATACAACAGAGAATATTAGAGATTTAAATTACATTTAAATACATAGCAGCGGAAAAATAATACAACGCACAATTGAAGGCGATACACAGATGCAGAGCTTTTCGAGCATCGTTCCAGCTGTAAATCAGGATCCTGTCTATATAAATCTGCAAAAACCTAACTACTAGCTGCCCGTGTCGAAAATAAGGGCACCCAGAGTTTAGGTTAAAACAATAAACTCTAGGTCGGTCATGTGACTGGTGTGAGAACTAAAACAGTTATTTAAACTTTACTTTAAAAGAGAGTAATTCAAGGGACCATGCCATATAACACGGAATGGGTTTCCTCCCAAGAACACCAGTGCATAGAATAAACAACGCAATGCTTTTTCGAAAAATGAAGCTGTTATAAGACCCAGGTCCCATCACACAATGCAACGCAAGCCGGAGGATAGGGTTTTTACCTTATAACAGCCAAACATGCTTGGTACGTTTAAAACAAATCATTTGATACTATTATAAGTGTAAAGTGTATGAAAACAACTTCAAATATAAATGTATCAATCATAGACGGCATAGTATCCCATGCTACTAT
Source organism: Allium sativum (assembly GCA_030737875.1). NCBI lineage: Eukaryota > Viridiplantae > Streptophyta > Magnoliopsida > Asparagales > Amaryllidaceae > Allium > Allium sativum. The sequence goes on from CM060916.1 coordinate 782,307,313, forward strand.
GTCGCCATAATAGTCTCTACAAATATAACCGAAATATCACGTATTGGAAATTGGATTTCCTTCATGAGTCGAGGCCAGGGGCAAACTCCTATCCGCTTCGAGACACTCTAGCAAATGTCTCAGGACTACTCTCTCTGGGTAACCCTTGGATGCTTCAAGGCCGGTCCACACTTACGTTAGTGGATTAGTATTCCTGAACACACGTTTCCCGGTCCTAACAGACCTAAAATTGAGGCGCCTCATTCCAACAACCACATAGGTAAAAATATATATATAAATATCAGCCAGTTTAAGCACTGACACCACCCATAGCTAGAAAAAAACGTCATGCTCTCCCTGCAGTCCTTATCCCGTTTTTGAATCATACCGAGGTGTGAGGCTCGTGAATCCACGCTATACACAAAGTTGTGCCACTTAGGCCGTGCTTTGATCATCAACCACAGGACTTTGCTTTTCAACAGAAGCCTTGATCATCTGCCACTTAGGCATGCCACACAGGCAATTCACTCCATGCGACTGATGTCCATCGATATACAACCTCTGAGCTCGTACGTCTCAGAGAAGAGCGTTAAGCAAGAGAATAAATTCTCCGCCGCCAAACAGATGTATATTTAATAGAGATCAATCAGCACAGAACAAAATCCAATGTCAGACACACAGTCCGTTTACAAGTTCGTTCTGGGTCTGAACGAAACCGGAGGCACTTTCCTCGCATATCCATCGATCTCCAAGTACGTCTCGACGATCACCAACCGATTCCCTCCTCTTGGGTGTACAGCCCAATCAAGATTATTAGTAATCACCCAAACGATGTGAAGACTTCTGGTCTTCAACCATCGTCTTCATCTTCGACATATCGTCGAATCGGTTATTCAGAAAGGGTATAAACCCGGCCTTTCTGAATAACCCACGTATATAATAAACAAAGTGTTATACAAACACAACATATGCCTCATTCCAATTTATCAGTCACTAACCGTAAATTAACAAGAGAACAGTTCCCCAAGCATTAACCCCGAAGGCCGAAACCAACATCAGATCAATACCCAAGAAACCATCCTTCTTAGCTAACCTAAAGTTAGTTTCTAAATTTCACATTCTTAGGGAAATGTTCCCATTAATTTTATCAAAGATAAATTCTTCTAAATTTATTCTTTAATCTTCCTTTGGATATCATTTCAAACCATGTTAAGGTTTTCCAAACTAGTCGGGATTAGGGAACTACACCGAAGTAATTATTTATTTTATTTCCCAATCCCAACCTATTCATCCCATGAAGCAAAACTGGTAATACTCCATATCTAACACCACGGTGTGATTGGTAAAATTAATTACCATGTCTCGTTCAAATCTAATTAAAGATTTAACTATCGCTTTGGAGCAAAACTGGTGATACTCCATTCTCGATAACTTTCCAAATTTGATAATTTTAATTATCAATTCACATTTCAATCTAATTACAGATTCATTAAAACTCCACTTAGTTTTATTCTTCTCAAAAATCAATATCCTGTCCTTAACTGGGTTAAAGAACCAATTTCACCTAATACACGATTCACGATAAACCCAAAATCACTTTCAAATTCAATTCCAATTAAATATTATTTAATTGGTACACTTCATTAAATCTAAATAGAAAGATTTAATCTTTTCTCAACTGGGTTCAAGAACAGTGTTAATGAAGACACCATTCACGACAAACCCAAATCACATTTGATATTTAATACAAGGCTCTGAATATAAAATATATCGGCTTATATTCAATATCAAACTCTACGACCAACAAATATCGTATTGGAAATAACGATATAAATATATCTTTCAAATTTCCACAGCCATATCTGTATAATCACGAAATCCAACATCGAAATATTCCGCAGATAATTTCGATTCAAATCCATTCCAATTCGTATATTGGAAATTCTGATTATTTTCAGAACCACTTCAAATCCACTTTATTTATTTATTTAAAAATAATTGGATTTTAATTCTAGTTCAAAACTAGTTCATTTCGATAAAATCTATTTTTGTCCTTTCAAATGTGGAATTTTTCATCCCAGTTCTTTCCAATTCATATATTATGATTTTACACAAATTATTAATATTTTCAATAATTTTATCAAGGCCCGTACAGTCGATTTCCATCAACGGCCATCGAACTGCACTTACAGCGACCTTTTTCAAATTTGATTTGGATATAATTTCAAAGCCAACCGTTAGATTTCATATTTATAATATTCATTGGAAAGCTCTTTTTGTTATGAACCCAACGGTTCCAGTTTCAGGAGAATCCGACGGTCGGATCTCCCGTAATGTCCATTCGAAGTCAATGGTCGAAATTCACGAACTGCCATGGCGCGTTCTATTCAGGCCATTTTATATATAATATATATTATATATATTTCATCGATTTCTTTTTAAAACGTATTTTATAAATCGTTTTAAATTCGTTTTCGTAACGATTTCAACTTCATATTTAATTTCGAATCAAAATTGAATATTCCACATCATCGATATACAAATGACAATATTTTCAAAAAGTTATATTTTGAAATCACTTCCTTTTCTATAATCATTATAAAAACGAATATAATAGATATAAATATCGTTCGCATCAAAATAGCGCATCTCTAATCAACACAGATTTATATTTTTTAATAACTTCGTTATTCTGTTCAACAAATGAATATTTATTCTATTCAACACATGAATCTATATTTCTTTCAACACATGACTATTCTCAACACATGAGTACTATCAACACATGACTATTTTTGTTATTAAATATATTTTATAAAAATTTGATTTCTATCGTTTAATTTTTTAATCAGACTCCAACCGTAAATTAGTAAGAGAACGATTCCCTAAATATTAACCCTGAAGGCCGAAACCAACATCAGATCAATACCCAGGAGACCACTCATCTTATCTATTTTCCAGTTAGTTTCTAATTTTATATGTGATAAAGATGTAAATTTTATTGTTAAAATATTTTTCTCAACACATGAATATTCTCAATACATGAGCATCGTCAACACATGACTATTTATTCTATTCAACACATGAATCTTCATTTTATAATATTCTTTATTTTCCCAATTGGAATAAGGCCCAATCAGTTGCCATATAATGTTAATTATATGGATTCCATACAACACGTGTATATAATAGCAACGATAAATAATCAACCAACATCCAAAGTGCACCACACAACTGCATAAGCATTAAATATAAATAATTAACGCTCGTACAGTCTGTCGACCTATCGATCGACATACAACTAAATAATTGGGATTAGTGTACAACAAATATCATCCCAACACCCATGTGGGGTTTCAATCCACAAACACCAAATATTATTTGTGCAGTTGGGCGACGTGTAAAATTTATCGTCCCAATCAATATCCTTTAAATAGGTGTACATAAACAAACCGTTCGGTTGTAAATGAATATTTATTTATTCACATTCACATTAGAAAATTATATTTTTAATGACAATTAATTTATTTCAACACATAAATGTTTTATTATCCATTTCACATCAAAATCAAAACACATCAAACAAGCATACAAGTCGTCCATGGTTTGTGGATGACGGGTGTCGGATGCTACTAAGCACCGTCTACATCCTAGTATATTTTTTTAACTAGAAAAGAAGAGTTAAAGTGAGAAGTTCTCACTGACTAGCTAAACCAAACGCCATGACTCTTCATATGTAGAAATCTTTGTCGTGCTCGCCTTTTGTCACTTTCATTGTCCGTAGCCACTATATATATATAAACATCACATTTTTATATTGTTGCTATGTATATAAAAATTCTATTTTTACACCGCTACTATATAGGTAAAAATTCTATTTTTACACCGCTACTATATAGATAAAAATTCTATTTTTACACCGCTACTATATAGATAAAAATTCTATTTTTACACCGCTACTATATAGATAAAAATTCTATTTTTATAATGATGTTCATATAATAAAGATTATATCTTTATCGCGCTATTCTCTATATAAAAATTATATTTTTATATATAAAGATCGTATTTTTATATCACTGCTACATATGTAAAAATCACTCCTTTACAACGCTATTTCCATGATAAAAATTACATTTTTATCTTGGTAGCAATATAATAAAAATTATATTTTTATATCACCACTCATATAAAAATCACATTTTTGCTTCTTCAACATAATAAAAATCATATTTTTACCTAGCTTTCACATATATAAAAATCCGATCTTTCTACGTGATTAACATATATAAAAATCCGACCTTTCTACGTGATTAACATATATAAAAATACGACCTTTATTTCAATGTCCCACATTTAAAAATCTTATCTTTCTTTCTATCGCTGTTCATATATAAAAATCATATTTTTATATGCCATTCAAATGAATAAAAATCCAATTTTTTTATACATCAATCATATAAAGAAAAATCCAATTCTTCTACTTCATTTACATAAAGAAAAATCCAATTTTTCTATATTTAAAAATTAAATTTTTATCTTGTAAATATATAAAAATTCTATCTTTTTCCTACCTTAAAACTGATTTTAAAAAAACTGTTTTATACAATGAAACTGAAATTAAAATTAAATAAACACTCACCGTAAATTGAAGAGGGAAGAGGGGGAAAGGGGAGCTCCACCTCCGACGAGGCGCTGACGTTGGCAACACGCTAGGTAGGGGCGGCGCCGGTCAGAACAAGGGGCGGTGGTCGCGGTTTACCTCGGTTTTGGGGCTAGAGTTCGTGGGTCTTCAATGGAGCGAGGAGAGAGAGGATCGAGAAGAGGGGGGCGCCTGGACGGATGCGTGGTGGTGATGCGATGGGGCACCGCCGGCGGTAGCTGGTCGGAGCAGCGCGCGATGGCGCGTTTTTTTTTTGGATAGATCTGAATTGTGAACGGGGTTGACTGGGAAGGGAGAGATAACGGGATGGGGGAATTATTATATAATATAAATATTTATTATTTTTAATTTCAAAAAGCACCTTTTTATTTTGAACTCGAAATCAAACCCGCCGACTTTCGTCCGTAGCTAATTACCCCCATTCTGAACACAATGAGATATGTATCGTAGGCTGATGCGATCGTTTCGATACGTTTCCGTCAAAATCAAAATATAAATCTATATATTGAATTTGAACGCACATTTCAATTTACTAGGGTCACATACTAACTAGAAAAATTGCCAAAAAATATTTTCTACCTTCGTATTGACGATACGGTCCTAACAAAACCGATTTCGTCAAATTCTGAGATCGTTCGAAAAATGGCCATTTCCAGTCGATTAAAATCAACTAAAACTGTCAAAACACATTTTCCTTTGCCACACTCACATATTGATTCGAAAAATTACGAATTTTGGAATCTAGCAATATCTTGACATCACGGATCCAACAAAAGTAGTTTCGTCGAAAACCGAGGTCGTTTGCAAAATTTCCATTTTTAAGGGTCAGAATTCCATAGCGACTATTCTGAATTTTCAACTGGACATAACTTTTTATTCCTGCTATGAAATTTTAATTTTTCGGATTCGTTGGAATGATATTCTCGATTAGATTCTAATATTTTTGGTTTCGCTAAAATCCGGTTTATTTTGCACCTGGTACATTCATTTGAACTTTGAAACCGAATTTTTGAACTGCCGCGCCATTTTCAATTCCTTTTTTAATTATAAATAAATATTTATATTCAAAATGAATTTCTCGTCGTTATTATTTAAAATAATTCATTTTAAATATTAAAAATTCATTGAATTCGCCAAAATAAAATTTTTTAATAAGCTCAGATTTCCGGGTTATTACAATCTCCCCCACTTAAAACTTTTCGTCCCCGAAAAGAAACGAAGCTGAAAGTTGTTTAACTGACCAACTCAACTTCCATTATTTTCTTTACGGCTTAAGTTCTTCAACTTTTCAGTTTCTAAGAACTTTTCATATTTTTCAAAAATTTGGCTAACACCCTAAATTTCCGAAAAATTTCGCCATAACCTCCCCTGCATCAGGGACTTCGGGATATTTCATATAGCCTTACATGGCCTTCTTCAATCCAGAAGAAAAAGAAACAGCCAAGCGGCTAGCTAATCGGCTCATAAAATCATCCAAACCTAATAAATACAATAAACATGTACCTATTTGTCGGGCAAACAATTTTATTCTTCTGCTCTAGCCTCCTTGCTATGACGTGTTCAATGTATATACATGTATATGCATGCAAATCGTAATCATTTTTCAATACAGTTCAATATTTGGTTCCATTAGGCTAAATGGTTCAAAAATTTTAATAATCAAAACAATAATCAAACAACACAACCATCAATCAATTAGTTGGTTAATTTTTTTCAATCATATAACTTTGATATAAATATAGAAAATCATGTTTTTGATGCCAAATAACAACAATAAGCCCTATATAGTTTTGGTTCTCACACCAGTATAATGGAAATATATAGATATCACACCTTCGAAACACGAACACAAATTCTGATGATGATATATCAATCATCATAATCATCTCCGGGCGACTAGAGTGCGACTCTATATCTATCCAGTATAATAAAACTTCGAATATACGTTCATGACGCGTAAACACAAAATCTTTATATACTCGATTGTCCAAATTCAATACAAATAAAATATTCAAATACGTATACTTGAATTTAATTTTCAAAACAAAGTTTGTTTTCAAATTTTTATTTCAAAAATTCTACTCTTTCGACTCGTTCTAGGATACTACTGATCCCATCTCTAACGAGTCATCCTAATTGGATATTACTAATCCAATATCTGATGAATTCTTTCGTATGGTTCTAATGTGTCTTGTTCTCGAGCTCTGTAAACCAAAGCTCTGATACCAAATGTAGTAACCCGTAACTTCCCCGGTAAGGAAAGCACGAATTGCTTTGAGAAAAAGACATATCTGAACGCAAATAGAGGAACATTTCATTGTCTATTACAACAATTCCATCAGAATACAAGAATATACAGAGTATGAGTAAATATTATACAATAGAGAATATCAGAGATTTAAATTACATTTAAATACATAGCAGCGGAAAAAAAATAAAACGCACAACTGAAGGCGATACACGAATACAGAGCTTTTCGAGCATCGTTCCAACTGTAAATCAGGATCCTATGAATATAAATCTGTAAAAACCCAACTACTACCTGCCCGTGTTGAAAATAAGGGCACCAAGAGTTTAGGTTAAAACAATAAACTCCAGGTCAGTCATGTGACATGTGTGAGAACTAAAATAGTTATTTAAACTTTACTTTAAAAGAGAGTAATTCAAGGGACCACGCCGTATAACACGGAACGGGTTTCCTCCCAAGAACACCAGTGCATAGAATAAACAACGCAATGCTTTTTCGAAAAATGAAGCTATTATAAGACCCAGGTCCCATCACACAATGAAACGCAAGCCGGAGGATAGGGTTTTTACCTTATAACAGCCAAACATGCTTGGTACGTTTAAAACAAATCATTTGATACTATTATAAGTGTAAAGTGTATGAAAACAACTTCAAATATAAATGTATCAATCATAGATGGCATAGTATCCCATGCTACTATGTCGCCATATTAGGCTCTACAAATAAAACCGAAATATCACGTATTGGAAATTGGATTTCCGTCATGAGCATAGGTCAGGGGCAAGCTCCTCTCCGCTTCGAGATACTCTAGCAAATGTCTCTGGACTACTCTCTCTGGGTAACCATTGGATGCTTCAGGGCCAGTCCATACTTACGTTAGTGGATTAGTATTCCTGAGCACACATTTCCCGGTCCTAACAGACCTAAAATCGAGGCGCCTCATTCCAACAACCACATAGGTAAATATATAAATATATATATATATATGTCAGCCAGTTTAAGCACTGACACCACCCATAGCTAGAAATAAACGTCGTGCTCTCCCTGTAGTCCTTATCCAGTTTTTGACCCATACTGAGGTGTGAGGCTCGCGAATCCACGCTATACACAAAGCTGTGCCACTTAGGCCGTGCTTTGATCATCAACCACAGGACTTTGCTTTTCAACAGAAGCCTTGATCATCTGCCACTTAGGCATGCCACACATGCAATTCACTCCATGCGACTGATGTCCATCGATATACAACCTCTGAGCTCGTACGTCTCAGAGAAGGGCGTTAAGCAAGAGAATAAATTCTCCGCCGCCAAACAGATGTATATTTAATAGAGATCAATCAGCACAGAATAAAATCCAATGTCAGACACACAGTCCATTTACAAGTTCGTTCTGGGTCTGAACGAAACCGGGGGCACTTTCCTCGCATATCCATCGATCTCCAAGTACGTCTGGACGATCACCAATTGATTCCCTCCTCTTGGGTGTACAGCCCAATCAAGATCACCAGTAATCACCCAAACGATGTGAAGACTTCCGATCTTCAACCATCGTCTTCATCTTCGACATATCGTCGAATCGGTTATTCAGAATGGGTATAAACCCGACCTTTCTGAATAACCCGCGTATATAATAAACAAGTGACATACAAACACAACATACGCCTCATTCCAATTCATCAGTCACTAACCATAAATTAGCAAGAGAACAATTACCCAAGCATTAACCTCGAAGGCCAAAACCAACATCAGATCAATACCCATGAAACCATCATTCTTAGCTAACCTACAGTTAGTTTCTAAATTTCACATTCTTATGGAAAGGTTCCCATTAATTTTATCAAAGATAAATTCTTCTAAATTTATTCTTTAATCTACCTATGGATATCATTTCAAACCATGTTTAGGTTTTCCAACTAGTCGGGGTTAGCGAACTACACCGAAGTAATTATTTATTTTATTTCCCAATCCCAACCTATTCATCCCATGAAGCAAAACTGGTAATACTCCATATCTAACACCACGGTGCTATCGGTAAAATTAGTTAACATTTCACATTCAAATCTAATTAAAGATTTAACTATCGCTTTGGAGCAAAACTGGCGATACTCCATTCTCGATCACTTTCCAAATTTGATAATTTTAATTATCAATTCACATTTCAATCTAATTACAGATTCATTAAAACTCCACTTAGTTTTAATCTTCTCAAAAATCAATATCCTGTCTTTAACTGGGTTAAAGAACCAATGTCACCTAATACACGATTCACGATAAACCCAAAATCACTTTCAAATTCAATTCCAATTGAATATTATTTATTTGGTACACTTCATTAAATCTAAGTAGAAAGATTTAACCTTTTCTCAACTGGGTTCAAGAACAGTGTTAATGAAGACACCATTCACGACAAACCCAAATCACATTTGATATTTAATACAAGGCTCTGAATAGAAAATATATCGGCTTATATTCAATACCAAATTCTACGACCAACAAATATCGTATTGGAAATAATGATATAAATATATCTTTCAAATTTCCACAACCATATCTGTATAATCACGAAATCCAACATCGAAATATTCCGCAGATAATTTCGATTCAAATCCATTCCAATTCGTTTATTGGAAATTCTGATTATTTTCAAAACCACTTCAAATCCACTTTATTTATTTATTTAAAAATAATTGGATTTTAATTCTAGTTCAAAACTAGTTCATTTCGATAAAATCTATTTTTGTCCTTTCGAATGTGGAATTTTTCATCCCAATTCTTTCCAATTCATATACTATGATTTTACACAAATTATTAATATTTTCAATAATTTTATCAAGGCCCGTATAGTCGATTTCCATCAACGGCCATCGAAATGCACTTACAGCGACCTTTATCAAATTTGATTTGGAAATAATTTCAAATCCAACCGTTAGATTTTAGATTTATAATATTCATTGGAAAGCTCTTTTTGTTATGAACCCAACGGTTCCGGTCTCAGGAGAATCCGATGGTCGGATCTCCCGTAATGTCCATTCGAAGTCAATGGTCGAAATTCACGAACCTCCACGGTGCGTTCTATTCAGGCCATTTTATATATAATATATATTATATATATTTCATCGATTTCCTTTTAAAACGTAATTTATAAATCGTTTTAAATTCGTTTTCGTAACGATTTCAACTTCATATTTAATTTCGAATCAAAATTGAATATTCCACATCATCGATATACAAATGACAATATTTTCAAAACGTTATATTTTGAAATCACTTCCTTTTCTATAATCATTATAAAAACGAATATAATCGATATAAATATCGTTCGCATCAAAATAGTGCATCTCTAATCAACACGGATTTATATTTTTCAGTAACTTCGTTATTCTGTTCAACAAATGAATATTTATTCTATTCAACACATGAATCTATATTTCTTTCAACACATGACTATTCTCAACACATGAGTACTGTCAACACATGACTATTTTTGTTATTTAATATATTTTATAAAAATTTGATTTCTATCGTTTAATTTTTTAATCAGACTCCAACCGTAAATTAGTAAGAGAACGATTCCCTAAATATTAACCCCGAAGGCCGAAACCAACATCAGATCAATACCCAGGAGACCACTCATCTTATCTATTTTCCAGTTAGTTTCTAATTTTATATGTGATAAAGATGTAAATTTTATTGTTGAAATATTTTACTCAACACATGAATATTCTCAACACATGAGCATCGTCAACACATGATTATTTATTCTATTCAACACAAGAATCTTTATTTTATAATAATCTTTATTTTCCCAATTGGAATGAGGCCCAATCAATTACCATATAATGTTAATTATATGGATTTCATACAACACATGTATATAATAGCAACGATAAATAATCAACCATCATCCAAAGTGCACCACACAACTGCTTAAGCATTAAATATAAATAATTAACGCTCGTACAGTCTGTCGACCTATCGATCTACATACAACTAAATAATTGGGATTAGTGTATGCCAAATATCATCCCAACGCCCGTGTGGGGTTTCAATCCACAAACAACGAATATTATTTGTGCTGTTGGGCGATGTGTAAAATTTATCGTCCCAATCTATATCCTTCAAATAGGTGTACATATACAAACCGTCTGGTTGTAAAGGAATATTTATTTATTCACATTCACGTTAGAAAATTATATTTTTAACGACAAATAATTTATTTCAACACAAGAATGTTTTATTATCCATTTCACATCAACATCACAACACATCAAACAAGCATACAAGTCGTCCATGGTCTGTGGACGACGGGTGTCGAGTGTTAATAAGCACCATCTGCATCCTAGTATATATTTTTAACTGGAAAAGAAGAGTTAAAGTGAGAAGTTCTCACCGACTAGCTAAACCAAACGCCACGACTCTTCATATGTAGAAATCTTCGTCGTGCTCGCCTTTTGGCACTTTCATTGTCCGTAGCCACTATATATATAAAAATCACATTTTTATATTGTTGTTATGTATATAAAAATTCTATTTTTATACCGCTACTATATAGGTAACAATTCTATTTTTACACCGCTACTATATAGATAAAAATTCTATTTTTACACCGCTACTATATAGATAAAAATTCAATTTTTGCACTGCTACTATATAGATAATAATTATATTTTTATAACGGTGTTCATATAATAAAGATTATATCTTTATCACGCTATTCCCTATATAAAAATTATATTTTTATATATAAAGATCGTATTTTTATATCATTGCTACATATGTAAAAATCACTCCTTTACAACGCTACTTCCATGATAAAAATTATATTTTTATTTTGCTAGCAATATAATAAAAAAAAAATTTTATATCACCACTCATATAAAAATCACATTTTTGCTTCTTCTACATAATAAAAATCATATTTTTACCTTGCTTTCACATATATAAAAATCCGATCTTTCTACGTGATTAACATATATAAAAATCCGACCTTTCTACGTGATTAACATATATAAAAATCCGACCTTTATTTCAATGTCCCACATTCAAAAATCTTATCTTTCTTTCTATCGCTCTTCATATATAAAAATCATATTTTTATATGCCATTCGAATGAATAAAAATCCAATTTTTTTACGTCATTCATATAAAGAAAAATCCAATTTTTCTATATTTAAAAATTAAATTTTTATCTTGTAAATATATAAAAATTCTATTCTTTTTCCAACCTTAAAACAGATTTTATAAAAACTGTTTTATATAATAAAACTGAAATTAAAATTAAACAAACACTCACCGTAAATCAAAGAGGGGAAGAGGGGGAAAGGTGAGCTCCATCTCCGGCGAGGCGCTGACATTGGCGACGCGCTAGGTAGGGGCGGCGTCGGTCATAACAAGGGGCGGTGGTCGCGGTTTACCTCGGTTTTGGGGCTATGGTTCGTGGGTCTTCAATGGAGCGAGAGGATCGAGAAGAAGAGGGGGGACGCCTGGGCAGATGCGGGGTGGTGACGCGATGGGGCACCGCCGGCGGTAGCTGGCCGGAGTAGCGTGCGATGGCGCTTTTTTTTTAGATCGATCTGAATTGTGAACGGGGTTGACTGGGAAGGGAGATATAACGGGATGGGGGAATTATTATATAATATAAATATTTATTATTTTTAATTTCGAAAAGTACATTTTTATTTTGAACTCGAAATCAAACCCACCGACTATCGTCCATAGCTAATTACCCCCATTTTGAACACAATGGGATATGTATTGTTGGCTGATTCGATCGTTTCGATCAGTTTCCGTCAAAATCAAAATATAAATCTATATATTGAATTTGAACGCACATTTCAATTTACTGGGGTCACATACTAACTAGAAAAATTCCCAAAAAATATTTTCTACCTTCGTATTGACGATACGGTCCTAACAAAACTGATTTCGTCAAATTTCGAGATCGTTTGAAAAATGGCCATTTTCCAGTCGATTAAAATCAACTGAAACTGTCAAAACACGTTTTCCTTTCCCACACTCACATATTGATTCGAAAAATTACAAATTATGGAATCTAGTAATATCTTGACATCACGGATCCAACAAAATTGGTTTCGTCGAAAACCGAGGTCGTTTGAAAATTTCCATTTTTAAGGGCCAGGATTCCTTAACGACTATTCTGAATTTTCAACTGGACATAACTTTTTATTCCTACTATGAAATTTCAATTTTTCGGACTCGTTGGAATGATATTCTCGATTAGATTCTAATATTTTTGGTTTCGCTAAAATCCGGTTTATTTTGCACCCGGTACATTCATTTGAACTTTGAAATCGAATTTTCGAACTACCGCGCCATTTTCAATTCCTTTTATAAATATAAATAAATATTTATATTCTAACGACGATCTATATAAATATAAACGTTCGAATTCTATTCAAAATAAATTTCTGGTCGTTATTATTTAAATAATTCATTTTAAATATTCAAAATTCATTAAATTCGCCAAAATAAAATTTTTAAATTGGCTTAGATTTCCGGGTTATTAAAATCGTTAACATTATTAAATAAATAACTGTTAGGAGTGTGTAAAGAGGATCTTAAGGCAAAACAAACACTAGAGGGGGTAAATAGTGTTTTTGAAGAATTTATGGAAATCTTAAACTTATATGATCTACTACATGAATCACACATAACAGAGAAGATCACAGACATAAAATCAAACACAAACACAGAAACAGATAAATATAAAATGCAGAAAAGGAAAGAACACAACGCATTTTATACTGGTTAGGATTATTCCTATGTCCAGTCCCATGCAGTGCTGGTTGCGCAGAGTTTTATTATTATCAATATCCAAGTACAATCCCCTTAATTTCACGGCTACAAGGTTAACACTGCTCCAAACACCCTTGATTTCATGGCTACAAAGTTAATATCGCTCCATTTCCTTGATTTCAGGGCTACAAGGAACACACCTTTTCCCAAACACTTCCCAAATGATTACAACAGCCCTATAACTCTTCAATAGCACTTTAATTCAGAGAGTAGTGGACAGAGATTGAGAAAAGAAGAAATTTTATATAATTAGAGTAGAAATCGGCAAAGTAGAAGTGTAGAAATCAATAAAATGATAAAGAATAATGGGGGGATGAAGAGGGGTGAAGATATAGAAGAAGAATTATGAAAAAATTCGAAACCAGCCTCTGTTTATAAGATTTTTCAGAAACATTAGAAATAGTGAAAAGACACTTCCTTTGAAAATTAAATTTATGACAGTTTTATATCGACATACCCATGTATGTATGTCGACATATGTCATGTATATTTTATTTTTTAAAAATATTTTTCAAGCGTTTGATTATATATATTATTCTAGAAATTCCTGAATCAAAACTTAGTGTAACACCCCTAAGTCCCACATCGTGGAAGCCTGTGTGAAGTGGGTACTTATATAGTAGATCCCATCTCTTACTAACGCCGAGGCCTTTTGAGGAACAAAACCCCACACCTATACGGTGGCTAAGTTGGGGACAATATCTTGCGTGAACGGAGGTGCGGGTTGTTATAGTGGTATCAGAGCCAATACCCAGCCAGAATTGTGGCTCCTGTGTGGACCGCAGCGCCTGGGTGAGGTGTTTGTGAGCCAACGGGGACGTTGGGCTCTGTAGGAGGAGAGAATGTAACACCCCTAAGTCCCACATCGTGGAAGCCTGTGTGAAGTGGGTACTTATATAGTAGATCCCATCTCTTACTAACGCCGAGGCCTTTTGAGGAACAAAACCCCACATCTATACGGTGGCTAAGTTGGGGACAATATCTTGCATGAACGGAGGTGCGGGTTGTTACACTTAGTGGTATAAATGAGTATTCAAAAGTGTAAAATCATATGAAATCGTAATAATATATTGTATAAACATATTTATAAAGTTATAAGGTTTAAAAGTATAAAATTATATTTAATTATATAACTATATATATATAAATATAAATATAAATATAAATATAAATATAAATATTAAAACTTTTATGTTTGAAAACATAAGTAAGATAAAATAACTTGAAATCAAAATTTGAAATTTGAAAATTAGAATTTGAACTGGGAGTGCTATTCAGAGTCTTACATATAAAATAGACTACATTACTATATTTTTCTTGAACTCTTGATATCTTGATAACTCATGAGTCTTGAATCTTTTCTGAATCCTGAATCTCTAAAAACACTAAAATTGTACAATCTTCAGTATTTAAGTCTTGTATACAAATCCTGCATATGTATATATATGTATATATATTCTAGATATATATATGTTAGTATATACTTTATAATCAATGATAATTGAAATAAGGTTGTTGTCATCAAAACTTCATTCTCCAACAATCTCCACCTTCTGGATGATGAAAACCTTGATTTATAAAATATTCATACATGTTCGTACTTGTTGATTCTGGTCTTTGTAATGCTCCCCCTTTCACCATGAATCCTACATACTCCCCTTTAAACTAAGCCTAACTAATCCTTATTTCATAATTTCTCCCCCTTTGTCATCGACAAAAAGTAATTATAAATATACTCCCCTTAAATCTATACCATAAATATCTTTAACTTATGTATATTCTAAAATTATAATACTTGATTCTATACTAAAGTAAATAATATACATGACTCCCCCTAAGTTCATGCTTATATTATATCCTATTCTATATATAACTATTCTAATACTAATTCCAAAACCTATGATAAACAAACACTGTATGAACTAAACAATTTAATCATTGTTTTACAAGCCATACATTACAATGTTTAATGAAAGCATGAAATACTATGTACGTATTACATTGAATAAACGAAAAACCTAACGTTTAATGATTCTTCATGATTGGGGACTTATGAATTGGGTTATTGGGTAATGGACAGAGAATTCCATGTTTTGCTCAATTATGTTCCCTTCTCGATCAAAACAAACTTCTCCAACGCACGTAACTTGATTGATTGACATAGAAATGTGTTTATTTTATGCTCTTATATCTTATCTTCTGTATATAAATAAATATTACTTGGGTATTGTTTTGTTACTTTTACAGATATTCCAACCCAGCCCGCATGCAACCAGAAATGTAGAGAAATAGAGTTCAATTTGCTGTGTATTTGCATTTTGAAGAATTATAGATGAAGATATCACATCTAGTTGCTGTTGGACAAGAAAAGGATTGATAACAAGGCTTTGCACATCACAAATCAATGAAGAAGTGTCAAAGAAACAAGAGGAAAAAGAGAAAAGGCCCAAATTTGCTTTATTTATCTAAGGCCCATTTATGCTCTCATTGTAAAATAATTGGTGATGTAATGACAAGGCCCAGTTATCATTAGGGTTAGGGTTAGGGTTTGGCTATCTACCCTATATATACCCTTGTAATGACATTGTAGCCACCATCTCATCTCTTATTCCATTGTTCTAATAAAAGTTCTTCTTTCTCTTTTATTTTCTGCATTTTTTTGTTTTCTTAGCAACTAGTGTTGTCTATACGATTAGATTCGGTAGAACACTATTTGTATTTTGCACTTATTTGCATGAGTGATTTACCGTCTGATTAGATTCAGCGGAAATCCTAATTTTAATTCTTGTTTGTTATTTCAATTTCTGCTTTTATTATTTTCTTAGGTCAAATTGGATTTGATTAGATTCAAATCTAATTCATAGTTTTATTTCTTTTCCATTGAAATTGTGTTCTGATCGTCGGTTCAGTTAGATCTGTTCTGAATCAAATCACAGTTTTAATTTTGTTTTGTTTTATTTTCAAAATCAACCTCCAAAGTTCGTCTAACACGCCCACGAAACATATAAATAATAAAATTTAACTTTCCTCCCTGTGTTCGACCTGTATGCTACACACCTGTATGCTTGCAGAATTTATTACAAATGTTGCGCTTTTCTAATTCATAGACTAGCGTCGATCAAGTTTTTGGCGCCGTTGCCGGGGAGGTAACGATTAAATTTTATTATTTATTTAATTTCCGACTCGTGTTAGTTTTTTTTTCTTGTTTGTATGTTTGCTTTCTTCTTGTTTTTGTTTAGTGAGAAAAATCTTGATTGGTAGATTGGATATTATTTATTGATATTGCAATCTCCAAATACAAGGAAAAGAAAAGGTTGCCAAATTTCTTTTTATTTCTTTCCTTTTAACCTTCTTACGTACATAACTTTTCTTTTGTTCACAATTTCTTTCCCAAAAACAATAAAAAAATTGCAATTTTTTTTCCTTTTATTTCTTTCCTTCTTTGTCAGAAACCAAAAGTTTACAAACACCTCTCCAAAAATCTCACGGATCTTCATTGTCAGAACAGTCTTTTTACCATCTCACCGTCCTGATCACATACCACCCTCCCCTCACCATCAATAACAGGACATAAACCCATCATACAACATCACGTCCAATCCTACCACAAAACCATCACCTAGTTCACTAATCTCAGACCATCCATTTTCCACGTCAAAGCAGCTCTCACCAACTACCTGAGTTCATCAGTCCAGTCACAAGAACGCTTCATCCATACTCAACCTACCACAACAGTCACCATATCACCGCACTCACACCCTTCAACACCCACGCCATAAACCACCAGCTCGAAATTCCTACAGCCACTTCAAACCGAAATTACATAAATCCATCAAAGAACCATCCTTCCCACCAATTCAACATCAACAATCCCCCACGTTGCTTTGTAACCGATCACAAAGGCTACAACTTTGCTTCCCTCCATAAACCATTTGCACAACCCCCCTGACCCAACCTTCATCTTCAAATACACGCTTCTCCACAGCAACCAAAGACAGTCGCAACTACATATCAGAACCAAAGACCACTTTCAAACCTTCTCTTGCTAGCTACACTCTCCTCAACACTCACATATCCGAACCAAGCCATCAACACAGTTATTCACAAACTTCGATCCAACATCCTCCAAGTCCAGCATCGGATTCCGAACCATAAATCACCAATTCGCAAATACAGAACCCAAAAACCCCATAGCCAATTCGAAACTTTTCGAGCAGCCGTTACTTGTCACAAACTGAACCTCAAAGTCCATAATCGAAGTCACCAAATCTTATTAGAAACCGAACTCGACAAAGAACGGAACCCAAATCGAAGCTTGTACTTTCTATTTTGTTTGATCGATCCTGAACCCCTTCGTTTTGTTTTAGTTTTCGCCCTGGTATCTTCTTCTCATTGGTAGAGGAAACATCGATTTTTTTTCTTCTTTTTAATGGTTTGACTGAGTTTCCTTGTTGAGTGCTTGATTTATTGTTTTCTTTGATTATTTGCAGATTCTCTGGAAAATTCGGCCACGTATATATTTGGGAAAGAAGGGTGCTGAGCAATTTGGTCCCTCAATTTGAGCGCTTGATATAATTTGTTTCCTTGTATTGGGGTATATAGTTTCGTTTTGTTTTGATGTCGTATTTGGGAAAAGAGCGAATCAGTCTATACTTCCTAGTGTGTTGGTTTTCATTTGGTGAAGTGTGTTTTTATTTTTTTATTTCTTTTAGCTTTGATTTAATCGAGCCCTTTTCTTTGTTATTTTGTCTTCCATAAAACTCATTTTTTTTTTTACTAAAAAAAAAAACGGAGAATTTTTCAAAAACAGATACAGCTGAAATTTAAAAAAAAAGGGTCTTAAAAAAAATTTTCGGGCTCCTAGCCCGAACCCGTGCCGCAGCGCAGTCAAGCAATTAATAGAAGGGGACAACAACAAAAAGCAGCGGATGATTCGGATGGGTTGGAGTGGTTGCACACCAAGTGGGGTGTGAACGCGCTAGCGCTTCCCAAATTCACTGGAGGACTACCGATCAAGGTGAAAATTTTCTAAACTCTACAGGTGCAGAAGCTGCTTTGAAAATATAGAAATTGTTGTAAAAATCTTCTGCAGGGGCAGCGGCTTGAATGTAAAAATTTTAATTCTGCAATTTATATTTCTGTGACTGTTCTGTGTTGTTGTTTCTGAATCTATTTGGTGAGGAGCGAATTTCGATAATTAAAATCATCACTTCCATCGTTTTTCAACAGATTAGATATTTCAAATTATTTAACTACAAAAGTGTATTTCATGAAATTGATTTTCTCAACGGTTTGATCGCGGATATATATTAGTTCAATTTATTGAACTTCTAGCAAAAGAGGTTGCATACTACCCGTAAAACATTGGTCGTATCCCTTAGTATTTATACTATACGTGAACGGCCATAAGACCCTCTTCCCCCTTCAAATCGAGATTATTAATTAATAAGATATACTAGTGTACGTTATTTATTTCGAAGTGAAGCTCATTTTGTCAACCTCGAATCTAAGATTTTCTTTGTTTACTTTTGATAACGATGAGTGAAAACAGTGTTAGCCAACATAACTCTCCTAGGGGTTCTCGAGTAAATCAGAACTTTCCAAACGAGTTGGATCAAAACCGAGTAAATCAAAACTTTCAAAATCTCAATTTGGAAATGAATAGACCCTTATCTCTTCGAGAACGTTGTTATCCAAATAGAACCGTTCAACCCTCTGTCATCATGTTTCCACCAGCTGAAGGAAATTTTGAGCTTAAACATTCTTTCATTCGAGGGGTACCAAAATTCACTGGTTCTGAAAATGCTTATGAATTTTTAAGTGAATTTGAATTGTATTCATCCACAACTCAAATGCAACAATTATCCAATGAATCAATCAAGCTAAGGCTAATTCCATTTGCACTACTTGAAAGCGCTAAACGATGGCTAAATTCTCTTCCCAAACAGTCAATAAGAAGTTGGGATGAATTCGTCAGTGTATTCCTGAAAAAGTTTTTCCCTTTTCACAAAACTCTGCAAATCCGAATTGAGATACATCAATTTTCTCAAAATGAAGGGGAAACTTTTTCAAAATATTTTGATAGGTTCAACCATTTACTGTATAGTTGTCCTCATCATGGAATCATAAAAGATTACTTATGTCAAATTGTATATGAGGGTCTAAACTATCAGACTAGAACTCAACTAGAATCAATGTGTGGGGGAGATTTTATGTCTAAAACGGCCGATGAAGCTTGGAAATTCTTAGAGGATTATTCTGAAAAGGACATGCAATGGGAGTCCATTCGTGTTCCCATCCGTGCTTCCACTAGAGGAGTGCATGTCGTGGATACAATTCATATTCCCTTAGAGACTCAAACTCCTCAATTCAATGGACTACCCCAATATTACCTTCAAGACCAAGTCAATGCCATACCTCAAAATGGTCTTTACTCATCCACATCTGACCCTAGTTGGAGAAATCATTCAAATTTCTCATGGTCTAATCCAAATAATGTTGTAAATCCATCTCACATGATATCAAATTCGAATTACCAAGCTCCTTTTTCTTTTGGTCCTCAAACTTTTCAAGTTTCACCTCAATTCGAGCCTTCGAGTGAGCCATATAGACATTCTAACTTTCAATCTACTTCATCTTCTCAATCGTCACCAGAAATTGTGCGTTTAGAGAAACGAATGGAACAAATGATGGATATGATAAAGGAACTAAGAAAAAATAATGGTGAGAATGAAAATTTGCTTAGTCAACCCGAGGTGAATCTAAAATATAATTCTCGTACAGTGAACTCTTGCAAGGACAAAAACATTAATTCGAACAACTCAGTCATCACCCTCAGATCAGGAAAAACGGTTGACAACAGTGTCGGCAATCCCGATAATCATTCGGTTTCAACCCCAATCGAAATCATTGACACTCATCCAATGACTACTAATGCCCACCATTCTGAACTTTCTAAACTTCCACCGAATGTTGGCAATCCCAACATCTACTCCTCTAATTACAGTAATCCCAACATATCTTTTTCTAATGTCGGCAACCTCGACAACATGTCTTCCCCTAATGTTGGCAATCCCAACAAACCATCTTCTACACCCGTGACTCTTTCACTTCCTATATCGAAACCTTCTTCTTCAAACGATCAAAAGTCTGAAAGAGTCTATAAATCAGTAGCTCCATACCCTCATAGACTTAACAATAAGAAGAAGGATGCGAATTTCGAAAAAATTCTGGAAATCTTCAAACAAGTTCGTGTCAGTATTCCACTCTTAGACACTATCCACCAAATTCCACAATACGCAAAGTGTCTCAAAGAGCTATGCACCCAAAAACGAGCCACCAACATTCCCAAAACTGCCTTCTTGACGGCAAATACTAGCTCTGTTTTCTCAAACCCTTCACTAATCAAGTACAAGGATCCTGGTTGCCCTACAATCGGTTGTAAAATAGGAAATACTCACATCAGTCACGCCTTACTTGATCTTGGTGCAAGTGTTAACCTTCTTTCCTACACTGTTTATCGTCAACTTGGACTAGGAGAGTTGAAACCTACGAATATCACACTTCAACTAGCTGATCGATCTTTTAAAAAACCCTTAGGCATTGTTGAAGATGTCTTGATTCAAATTGAACAATTTTATTTCCCGGTTGACTTCATAGTTCTTGAAACCGAGCCTGTTTCGAATTCAAATAATCAGATTCCATTGATATTGGGTCGACCATTCTTAGCAACCTCGAATGCCATCATCAATTGTAGGTCCGGCCTACTTCGACTATCATTTGGGCACTTAACCATCGAACTGAATATTTTTCATCAACCCAAAGAAATCGAAATAGGAGAAGTCGACATAATAGAAACAGTTTTGGATGACACGTCTAATTTATCTCCTCAGAAAACTTCACTTTCTTCGATAGACGTGACCACTATGTCTTTTGAAGAATTATTTGAAGATGAACTTAAGCTTTTAAATGGAGAAAATGAATATTTGGGAAGTCTCAAAGATAACCATAATTCCATATCATCAAAAGAAATTATGATTGAAAACTCAAATTTATGGGATTATGATAATCTTCAGTTGAATGATACAAATCATTGGCACGATAAAAAATTTGTTGGAAGGATTTTGATCTCAGAATCCATTGATATGCCTAGGGTACCTCACAAATCAATCATGAAATCATCATGCATCATTTTCGACAAAGGCAAGTGTGGGGGGAAAAGGAAATTTCATTCTTCACAAACCATTCATCATCTTCACAGATTTCGTCTTGCATATGATTTTCATACGCAGATAGTTGCTAAATTGCATTTTATTTTACAAATCATATTGCAATTAATCCATCGTTGGTTTCTATCTTTCACATTCAGAAAAAAATTACAGTGTGGACACTGTTTAGTTCTAGTGTGGGGGGAGTCTGCATTACATCCTTTTATTTTTTCTTTAAATTTTTTCTTTCTTTTCATATAGG
This sequence comes from Allium sativum, assembly GCA_030737875.1. Taxonomy (NCBI): domain Eukaryota; kingdom Viridiplantae; phylum Streptophyta; class Magnoliopsida; order Asparagales; family Amaryllidaceae; genus Allium; species Allium sativum. The sequence continues at coordinate 782,329,484 of CM060916.1, forward strand.
ACCATCATGCATTTTAGATTGTAGTAACATGCCATTTTTTTTTACGACTCAATTTCGATTTGATACAACAAAATAAGTTAAGGATTATTAATCAGTTGATAGTATTTTTTTCTCTCAACTAAGTTCAAATTTGAAATATAATGAAAAGTTTAATTTTGAGGGATAATAGTGTAACCGGTACATAGGGAGATTTTTAGGTGATGGCCATGAAATCTATTCTATATTGTAGACTTTGTTTAAATAAATGGAGGACTTAAAATACTTATATTGGCTTTTCGAATCTTTAAAACTAAGTTGTGTTAAGTTGAATTCGCGTAACTCTCTTTTGTGCTTATAATCTCAATAATAATAATAGTAATCCAAGGGTATCCAACATTGCTTGTATATCAAGCGTTGGTGTGCAAACCCGCCAAGCTCTATACGACACGTTGTTGACAAAGTCAGCGTTGGAATATCTTGGTCTCATTTTATGTGATTGGACACCTAAGGATTACCGACACGTTGTTGACAAAGTCAAAGTCGGCCTGCACAATCCGCCAAGCTCTTTACCTACTCTCCGTTAGTCCGTGAGGCAGTGCATGGGTGGTAAACCTTGGTCTTTTTAGTTAGGTGTATGTACTTGAACATAAACTTTAAAAAAATTTAGAATAAAGAATAAGCGATGATGCCCAAACACTTCTTGACCTTATTGATTTGACTAGCCATACATGAGAAAATTAGAATACCACTTTGGAAACTGTGCCAAGCAAACTAAGAATTTATTTTATGGCTGCACTATGTTATCGACCGAACTAACTGGCCAAACTGGAATTTAACATTTGAAAACTTGATTTATATTGAAAATTTGTGACAAGTCGAGGTATTTAAAATAAAATCAACTGACTAGAAATTGTTAACTTATTTTGTTGTACCACCTTCCTGAAATAAATCGTGTTGTCATTTTTCGTTTTTATTTTTGCATATGTCCATTGCATTCATGTAGTTTCATTAGAATCATAGCATACTGCATGTGGATTTTGTGGGTAGTATCCGCTGAAAACCCTCACGAGACACCACTCGTCCTACTAGGGACACCTAGAGGTTTAACGGCTTGTTGCATGCGCTCAATGCAATCGTGTTTCCTACGAAAGTGTGACCTATCTAGTTAGTTTTTCATTTTCTTTTTACTCGAGGATGAGTAAAAGATAAGTGTGGGGGTATTTGATTGACATAGAAATGTGTTTATTTTATGCTCTTATATCTTATCTTCTGTATATAAATAAATATTACTTGGGTATTGTTTTGTTACTTTTACAGATATTCCAACCCAGCCCGCATGCAACCAGAAATGTAGAGAAATAGAGTTCAATTTGCTGTGTATTTGCATTTTGAAGAATTATAGATGAAGATATCACATCTAGTTGCTGTTGGACAAGAAAAGGATTGATAACAAGGCTTTGCACATCACAAATCAATGAAGAAGTGTCAAAGAAACAAGAGGAAAAAGAGAAAAGGCCCAAATTTGCTTTATTTATCTAAGGCCCATTTATGCTCTCATTGTAAAATAATTGGTGATGTAATGACAAGGCCCAGTTATCATTAGGGTTAGGGTTAGGGTTTGGCTATCTACCCTATATATACCCTTGTAATGGCATTGTAGCCACCATCTCATCTCTTATTCCATTGTTCTAATAAAAGTTCTTCTTTCTCTTTTATTTTCTGCATTTTTTTGTTTTCTTAGCAACTAGTGTTGTCTATACGATTAGATTCGGTAGAACACTATTTGTATTTTGCACTTATTTGCATTAGTGATTTACCGTCTGATTAGATTCAGCGGAAATCCTAATTTTAATTCTTGTTTGTTATTTCAATTTCTGCTTTTATTATTTTCTTAGGTCAAATTGGATTTGATTAGATTCAAATCTAATTCATAGTTTTATTTCTTTTCCATTGAAATTGTGTTCTGATCGTCGGTTCAGTTAGATCTGTTCTGAATCAAATCACAGTTTTAATTTTGTTTTGTTTTATTTTCAAAATCAACCTCCAAAGTTCGTCTAACACGCCCACGAAACATATAAATAATAAAATTTAACTTTCCTCCCTGTGTTCGACCTGTATGCTACACACCTGTATGCTTGCAGAATTTATTACAAATGTTGCGCTTTTCTAATTCATAGACTAGCGTCGATCATTGATCATCCTCCTCCATGCCTTCATTTTGTGCCACTTTGTTTTCCTCCTCTTGTATCATCTCGTATTATTCTTCCTCTTCTTATTCTTCCATTATTGGATTATCATCCTCGATGATAATCGGATTTGCTTGATTATCCATAACAAACTTTTGTAGATTCCGTATGATTTTTCCTTGTTTAACTTGCTCTTGACTCATCCGTATTCGTACTTGGATTTCAACGAGCATTTGGAGAACATACTCCATTTTCTATTCTAAGTTTATCACATGAGCGAGAGTAGAGCATTGGAATGGACCTTCGGATGGTCCAGCGGACGATTCGGGATTAATTTGTTCATTATAATTAGTGGAGGCCATTGTTTAATTTAATTATGAGTTTTTCCAGAAATGAAATGAAAGAATGAAGAAGAAAATTCGAAATGAAAGTTTAAATAGTTGTTATAGCTATAACTTTTGTTGGGAATTAATTTTTGAAATCTGGCAGTTATATGTCGACATATCTAAAAATGTATGTCGACATACATGTGTTTTTAATATTTTTTTTTTGATTTTTCTTGTTATTCTTATATTTATTAATATATTTAATTATTCTAGTTCACTTAATGAACAAATACCTAATTCTCTTCTAAATTTAGTGAATGTTTCTTCGTTTAATGGTTTTGTTAATATGTCTGCTATTAGTTTTTCTGTTTTTATAAATTCGAGTGAATTTTCTCTTTACTTACTTTATATCTTAGAAAATGATGTCGTATATCAATATGTTTAGTTCTTGAACGATGAGTTGGTTTTTAGACATAATTATAGCGCTCGTATTATCAATGTATATTGGTAATTTGTTTATATTTAATCCAAAATCATTAAGAGTTTGTTGCATATATATTACTTGGGCCACCTGAACTTAGAAACAAACGGGGTCGGTGGGTGAACAAGCCAAAGCATTAGACATATATTCTGCAACAATTGTTAATAAAGATACAGTACTCCATTTTTTGCTAAGCCAAGAAACTACTGAATATCCTAAGAAGTGACATGTTCCACCAGTATTTTTATGATCAGATTTACATCCTGCATAATCAACATCACAATAAGAAATTAAATCAAACGAATTATCTTTAGGATAAAATAATCCAAAATCTAATGTATGTTTTACATATCTTAGAACATGTTTTACGGCTTTCAAATGTGTTTCTTTAGGTTGCGATTGATATCATGCATAGAGACATACACTATGCATTATATCTGGTCTACTAGGAGTTATATATAATAACGATCCTATCATACCTCTGTATAATTTTTGATCAACGTCTTTTGATGTATCATCTTTACTTAAGGATATATTAGTTGCCATTGGAGTTGGTCTCCCATTAGTTATTGTTAAATTATATTTATTAATTAAATCTCTTGTTTTTTTCTTGATTAATAAATATTCCATTCTTTAATTGACGAATGTGTAAGCCTAAGTAGAATGTTAGTTCTCCTATGTGACTCATATCAAATTCGTAGGTCATAATATCTGAAAATTCTTTATTCATTTTGTATTTGTTGATCCAAGTATTATATCGTTAACATATATTTGTACTAGTTATATATCGTTATTATTTCTTTTAGTAAAATGTGTACTATCTATTTTACCAATTTCGAAGTTAGATTGTAATAAATATGTTCTTAATTGATCATACCAAGATCTAGGAGCTTGTTTTAATCCATATAACGCTTTCTTTAGTTTATATACGTGATTTGGTAATTTTTCGTCTTCAAAAAGAGGTGGTTGCTCTACATGTACGTCTTCTTTAACAAATACGTTTAGAAAAGCGCTTTTAACATCCATTTGATATAATTTAAAATTATTATGATTAGCAAATGCTAACAATATCCTAATTGCTTCTAATCTTGCTATGGGGGAAAGCGTTTCATCATAATCTATTCCTTCTTCTTGAATATAACCTAGTAATACTAATCGTGCCTTATCTCTTACGACCTCACCGTGTCCATTCATTTTATTTTTATAAACCCATTTCCAATTAATGTTTTATCCTCTGGTCTAGGAACAAGTTCCCATACATCATTCCTGGTAAATGGATTCAATTCTTCTTGCATGACAAGGATCCATAAATCATCGGATGATGCTTCCTTTGGATTTTTAGGTTCAATAGTTGAAATAAATGTTAAATTACTCATACTACTTAATTGGTTTCGAGTCCCAACAACGGATTCAAAATGTAATAACCCGGAAATTATGAGCCAATTTAAAATTTTTATTTTGGCAATTTTAGTGAATTTTCAATATTTAAAATGAATTATTTTAAATAATAAAGACGAGAAATTTATTTTGAATAAAATTTGAACGTATATATTTATTTGAATCGTCGTTAGACTATAAATATTTTATTTTAATTATAAAAGAAATTGAAAATGGCGTGGTAGTTTGAAAATTCGATTTCAAATTTCAAATTTCAAATGAATGTACAGGGTTCAAAATAAACGGGATTTTAGCGAAGCCAAAAATATTTGAATCTATTTGAAAATATCTTTCCAACAAATCCGAAAAGTTGAAATTTCATAGTGGAAGTAAAAAGTTATGCCCAGTTGAAAATTCAGAATAGTCGCTATGGAATTTTGGGCCCTTAAAAATGGGAATTTTGCAAACGACCTCGGTTTTCAACGAAACCACTTATTTTTGGATCCGTGATGTCGAGTTATTGCTAGATTCCAAAATTCATAATTTTTCGAGTCAATATGTGAGCCCGGAAAAGGAAAACCCATTTGATCAGTTTCAATTAATTTTAATCGACTGGAAAATGGCCATTTTTCAAACGGTCTCAGAATTCGTCGAAATTAGTCTTTTTAAGACTGTCTCCTCAATACGAAGCTAGAAATATTTTTTCTGGAATTTTTGGGGTTCGTATTTGACCCCGGTAAATTGAAATGTGCATTCAAATTCAATATATAGAGTTATATTTTGATTTTGACGAAAACTGATCGTAACGACCGAATTGGCTTACACAGCATATCCCATTATGTTCGGAATGTGGGTAATTAGCTAGGGAGGACAGTCGGTGGGTTTTGATAGGAGTTCGTGTTAGGAAACAAGAATTTTGGAGAAATAAAATAAATTAAATAATAAAAAGTATATATATTTCTTTAAAACCTAACCCCTCCCTCAATTATTTCTAAGCCGTCACTTTTAAAACCTGACCTCTGCTTCAGCCCTCTCCCAAAACCCTCGTCGCAACCGCCAACCGCCGCCCCTCCCCATCGATCGCGCCACCGCCCCAGCTGTCGTCGACCCCTCCCCATCACTCTCCAACCGTCGCCCCTCTCTTCGAATCTCCTTCCACAAATTCGAGCGTCGTCCTGCTTCAAGCCGATACCGCCACGTCAGGAGCGTCCCCACCGCACCGCAGGCGTCCAAGGCCGAGTAGCACCCCCTCCAGTCTCTCTCCTCTCCCTCCTCTTCTTGCCGACGAATATTGAAACACCCCTCGTTAATCGATGTAAGTTTTCTTTGTTTGATAAAACACCCTATGTAAATCTGATTTTTATAAATACATTAACATGGAAAAGAGAAAAAGATTGGATTTTTTTATTGGAAAAACTTTGATTTTTACTTATTTAAAAACTTTGATTTTTATTTATTTAAAAAGCATTGATTTTTATATAGAGAAGACGGGATTTTCAGTGTAGAAAGGCGAGATTTTTAATGCAGGACTGATTAGATTTTCTATCATATTAAAAATATGATTTTTATGTAGTAGGGATTATAAAAATATGATTTTTATATATGTAGTGAATCAAGAAAAAAAATTATATAGTGGGAAGTAGAATAAAAATGTGTTTTTTCTATATATAGTAGCATTGTTAAAAATATGATTTTTAATATAAATTTCGTGAAACAGATCTCGTTGAATCCGCGACGAAGATTTTCTACAGATAAAGAGTCGTGGCGTTTGGTTTAGCTCTTGGTGAGAACTTCTCACTTTTATTTTATTTTCTAGTTTGAAATATATACTATGATGCAGACGGTGCTTAGCAGCACCCGACACCCGTCGTCCATAGACCATGGATGACTTGTTTGTTTGATTGTTTGTGTTGTGAAATTTGACTGTTGAGTGTGTTGAAATAATATATATATATTCATGTATTGAAATAAAATATATATTCATGTGTTGAAGTAAAATATATATTCATGTGTTGAAATCAAATATATATTCATGTGTTGAAATAAAATATATATTCATGAGTTGAAATAAAATATATATTCATGGGTTGAAATAAAATATATATTCATGTGTTGAAATAAAATATAGATTCATTTGTTGAAATAAAATATATATTTATGTGTTGAAATAAAATATATATTCATGGGTTGAAATAAAATATATATTCATGGGTTGAAATAAAATATATATTCTTGTGTTGAAGTAAAATATATATTCATGTGTCGAAATAAAATATATATTCATGTGTTGAAGTAAAATATATATTCATGTGTTGAAATCAATTATATATTCATGTGTTGAAATAAAATATATATATATATTCATGTGTTGAAATAAAATTAATATTCATTTACAAATCGAACGATTTGTTTATGTACACCGATTTGACTGATATTGATTGGGACGATAAATTTTACACATCGCCCAACTGCACAAATAAAATATGTGTTTGATTGATTGAAACCCCCACACGGGTATTGGGGTGATATTTGACGTACACTAATCCCGATTGTTTAGTTGTATGTCAATCGATGGGTTTACAGATTGTGTAAGCGTTAATTATCGATATTTAATGCTTATGCAGTTGTGTGGTGCACTCTGGATGATGGTTGATGATTTATCGTTGCTGTTATATACATGTGTTGTAGACTTGTAGGGAATCCATATAATTAACGTTATATGGTAATTGATTGGGCCTCATTGTAATTTGGAAATAAGAAATAAATATTCATGTGTTGAATAGAAAAATAAATATTCATGTGTTGAATAGAAAAATAATTCATGTGTTGAATAGAAATATATATTCATGTGTTTAATAGAAATATAAATTAATGTGTTGAATAGAAATAAATATTCATGTGTTGAATAGAAAAACAATAATTCATGTGTTGAATAGAAATATATATTCATGTGTTGAATAGAAATATAAATTCATGTGTTGAATATAATGAAAATTCATGTGTTGAATAGAAAATAAATTCATGTGTTGAATAGAATAAATATTCATGTGTCGAATAGAATAAATATTCATGTGTTGAATAGAATAAACATTCATGTGTTGAATAAAAGCTGTGTTCACTAGATTGACGCCATTTTGACGTGAACGATATTTATATCGATTTTATTCATTTTTATAATGAATATAGAAAAGAAAGTGATTTCAAAATATAACGTTTTGAAAATATTATCACTTGTATACAGATGATGTGGAATATTCAATTTTGATTCGAAATTGAATATGAAGTTGAAATCGTTTCGAAAACGAATTTAAAACGATTTATAAAATACGTTTTGAAAGGAAATCGACGAAATATATATAATATAATATATATATAATATAATATAATATATATAATGGCTGAATAGAACGCGCCGCGTCGCGGCTGTTCGCGAATTTCGACCATTGACTTCGAATGGATATTACGGGAGATCCGACCGTCGGATTCTCCTAAAACCGGAACCATTGGGTTCGTATCGAAAAGAGCTTTTTGACGGATATTACAGATTTGAAATCTAATAGTTGGATTTGGAATTATGTCCAAATCAAATTTGGAAAAGGTCGTTGTAAGTGCAGTTCGATGGCCGTTGATGGAAATCAACTGTATGGGCCTTGATAAAATTATTAAAAATAGTAATAATTTGTGTAAAATCATAAGAAATGATTTTTGAAGAATTGGGATGAAGAATTCCATATTTTAAAAGATAAAAATTGAATTTTATCAAAATGAACTAGTTTTGAACTAGAATAATAATTTATTTATTTTTAAATAAACAAATTGGATTTGAAAGGGTTTTAAAAGTAACCAGAAGTTTCAATAATTGAATTGGAAATGAATGTGATTTTGTGTTTCTAGTGAACCATGTTTTAAATGACATTGGTTCTTTAACCCAGTTAAAGACAGGATATGGTTTCCCAAGTTAAACAATCAATGATGTGATTTTGGGAAGATTAAAACCAAGTGAAGTTTTAATGAATCTTTATTAGATTGAAATGATCGAGAATGGAGTATCACCAGTTTTGCTCTAGGCAATAGTTAAATCTTTAATTAGATTTGAACGTGAAATGGTAAAAGAATTTACCGATAACACCATAATGTGAGATATGAAGTATGACCAGTTTTACTTCATGGGATGAATAGGTTGGGATTGGGAAATAAAATAAATGGTTACTCCGGTGTGGTTCGCTAATCCCGACTAGTTTGAATTGATAATCAAAAGAAGATTACAGAATAAATTTAAAGAATTTATCTTTGATAAAATTAATGGGAACCTTTCCCAAAGTATAAGAATATTTGAATAAAAGAATATTCTGAATTGGAATGAGGTGTATGTTGTGTTTGTGTAACACTTGTTTATTATAGACGCGAGTTATTCAGAAAGACCGGGTTTATCCCATTCTGAATAACTGATTCGACGTGGTGTCAAGGATGAAGACGGTGGTCGAAGACCGGAGGTCTTCACATCATTTGGGTGATTACTGATGATCTTGATTGGGCTGTACACCCAAGAGGAGGGAATCAGTTGGTGATCGTCCAGACGTACTTGGAGATCGATGGATATGCGAGGTACAAGGTGCCTCCGGTTTTGTTTAGACCCAGTACGAACTTGTAAATGGACAGTGTGTCTGACATTGGATTTTATTCTGTGTGATTGATTTCTATTAAATATATATCTGTTTGGCAGCGGAGAATTTATTCTCTTTCTTAACGCCCTTCTCTGAGACGAACGAGCTCAGGGGTTATATATTTATGGATATCAATCGCATGGAGTGAATTGCCTGTGTGGCATGCCTAAGTGGAAATTGATCGAGGCTTCTTTTGAAAAGCAAAGTCTTTTGGTTGATGATCAAAGCACTGCCTGTGTGGCATAGCTTTTTGTAGCATTGATTCGCGAGCCACACACTTCGGTTGTGAATCAAAAACGGGAGAGGACCTCAGGGAGGTCATGCGTTTCCTTCTATCTAGGGTGGTGTCAGTGACCTACCATCCCTGACATTTATATTATTTTTACCTGTGTGGTTGTTGCTGTTGCGAGGCGCCTCGCATATATCGGTGACTGTGTGGAGCCGATGGAGTCATTTGGCTCATTGACGCCCCAAAGGGCGGGAAACGCAGTGTTCAGGCATTTAATCTACATCGGTGGACGGGCCCTGTCGCTCCAAGGGTCACTCGAGCTCTGAGTCACGGGCTAGAGCATCTCGAATTCGGTAGAGGACCATCCCTTGCCTCAGTTCATAGATGGAAATCCAATTTCCAAATACATGACTTTGCGGTTTTGATTGTAGAGCCTAGTATTGGCGACGTGATATATGGTACCCAAGCCGTCTATGATTGATACTTATGATTTGGAATTGTTTTGATACTTTGCACTTATTATAGTATCAAATGATTTTTTTTAACGTACCTAGAATGTTTGGCTATTATAAGGGAAAACCCTGTCCCCTGGCTTGCGTTGCATTGTGTGATAAGACCTGGGTCTTATAATAGCTTCATTTTTCCAAAAAGCATTGCGCTGTTTTGTTATATGCACTGGTATTCTTGGGAGAAAACCTATTCCGTGTTATACGGCGTGGTCCCTCGATATATCTGTTTTAAAGTAAAGTTTTAAATAACTGCTTTAGTTCTCACACCATTCACATGACTGACCTGGAGTTTATTGTTTTAACCTAAACTCTGGATGCCCTTATTTTGACACGGGAAGCTAGTAGTTTTGGTTTTGTTGTTTTATATTTACAGGATCCTGATTTACAGCTGGAATGATATCCGGAAAGCTATATATCTGTATATCTCCTTCAATTGTGTTTTGTATTATTTTCTACTGCGATGCATTTAAATGTAATTGTAATCTCTGATATTTTCTATGTAATATTTATTCATACTCTGTACATTCTTGTATTCTGGTGGAATTGTTGTAATAAACAATGAAATGTTCTTCTGTTTGTGTTCCGATGTGTGTTGTCCTCAAAGCTATCCGGGCTTTCTCTTCTCTTCGGAGATCGGGAAAATCCAAATTGTTACAGTGGTATCAGAGCTTTGGTTTATAGAGCTCGAAGAACAAGACACGTTAGAACCAAACGAAAGAATTCATCAGAGATTGGATTAGTAATATCCAATGAGAATGAATCGTTAGAGATGGGATCAGTAGTATCCTAGAACGAGGGTGAAGAGTATATTTTAAATTAAAAACAATTTTTGTTTTGAAAATTTAATCATATTATACGTATTATAATATTTATTTGTATTGAATTTGGGCAATCCAATATATAAAGATTTTTCATATACATCTGATCCACGGGTATTCGAAGTTTTAATATATTGGTAGATATAGAATCACACTCTAGTCGCCCGGAGATGTAACTATTGATGACTGTACAACATCAGTCGTTTGGGTTCGAGTTTCGAAGGTGTGATATTTATATATTTCCAATTGACTGGTGTGAGAACCAAAATATAATTAGAATATATTGTTGTGACTTGGCACCAAAAATGTGATTTTTGACTATATATCAAAATTATGAAATTGAAACGTTAATCAACTAATTGATTGATGGTTGTGTTGTTTGATTATTGTTTGATTAATTAAATGTTGAACCTTTAGCCAAATTGAACCAAATAGTGGATTGTATTTAAAATTAGTCGCATTTACATGCATATACATGTACTTACATTGAATAGGTCATAGCAAGGAGGCTAGAGAAGAGAAATAAAATTGTTTGCCCGACAAATAGGTACATGTTTATTGTATTTCTTGGGTTTTTGATGATTTTATGAGCCGATTGGCTGTTTCTTTTTCTTATTGGATTGGTGAGGGCCGTGGGAGGCTATTTGAGATATCTCGAAGCTCCCGGTGCAGGGGAGATTATGGCAAAAAAATTCGAAAATTTAGGGTGTTAGCCAAATTTTTGAAAAATGTGAAAAGTTCTTAGAAACTGAAAAGTTGAAGAACATAAGCCGTAATGAAAATAAAGAAAGTTGAGTTGATTTGTGAAACAACTTTCGGCTTTGTTCCTTTTCGGAGACAAAAAGTTTTAAGTGGAAGAGATTGTAATAACCCGGAAATTCTGAGCCAATTTAAAATTTTTATTTTGGCAATTTTAGTGAATTTTCAATATTTAAAATGAATTATTTTAAATAATAACGAAAAGAAATTTATTTTGAATAGAATTTGAACGTATATATTTATTCGAATCGTCGTTAGAATATAAATATTTTATTTTAATTATAAAAGGAATTGTAAATGGCGCGGTAGTTTGAAAATTCGATTTCAAATTTCAAATGAATGTACATGATTCAAAATAAACTGGATTTTAGCAAAACCAAAAATACTTGAATCTATTTGAAAATATCTTTCCAACGAATCCGAAAAATTGAAATTTCATAGTGGGAATAAAAAGTTTTGCCCAGTTGAAAATTCAGAATAGTTGCTATGGAATTTTGGGCCCTTAAAAATGGGAATTTTGCAAATGACCTCGGTTTTCAACGAAACCACTTTTGTTGGATCCGTGATGTCAAGTTATTGCTAATTCCAAAATTCATAATTTTTCGAATCGATATGTGAGCGCGGCAAAGGAAAACGCGTTTGACCAGTTTTAGTTGATTTTAATCGACTGGAAAATGGCCAATTTTCAAACGGTCTCAGAATTCGATGAAATTAGCCTTGTTAGCACCGCCCCGTCAATATGAAGCTAGAAATAATTTTTCTGGAATTTTTGGGGTTCGTATGTGACCCCGGTAAATTGAAATGGGCGTTCAAATTCAATATACAGATTTATATTTTGATTTTGACGAAAACTGATTATAACGACTGAATTGGATTAAACAGCGTATCCCATTGTGTTCGGAATTGGGGTAATTAGCTAAGGAGGATAGTCGGTGGGTTTTGATAGGAGTTCGTGTTAGTAAACAAAAATTTTGTTGAAATAAAATAAAATAAATAATAAAAATATATATATATTTCTTTAAAACCTAACCCCTCCCTCAATTATTTCTAAGCCGCCACTTTTAAAACCTGACCCCTGCTTCAGCCCTCTCCCAAAACCCTCGTCGCAACCGCCAACCGCCACCCCTCCCCATCGATTGCGCCACCGCCCCAGCTGTCGCCGACCCCTCCCCATCACTCTCCAACCGTCGCCCCTCTCTTCGAATCCCCATCCCCAAATTCGAGCGTCGCCCTGCTTCAAGCCAATGCCTCCACGTCAGGAGTACCCCCACCGCGCCGTAGGCATCCAAGGCCGAGCAGCACCCCCTCCAGTCTCGCTCCTCTCCGTCCTCTTCTTGCCGGCGACCACCGAACCCCCCTCGTTAATTGATGTAAGTTTTCTTTGTTTGATAAAGCACCCTATGTAAATCTGATTTTTATAAATACATTAACATGGAAAAAAGAAAAATATTGGACTTTTTTTGGAAAAACTTTGATTTTTACTTATTTAAAAACTTTGATTTTGAAACGACCCAAATTTCCGTACTCTTCGAGTTGACTAATAACACCGCACGTCCAACCCAAATTGCACAGAAATACGAATCATTTTTAGAAAGAAGTTAGAGGATGAGAATATAGAAAGAAAGAAATATTAGAATAGGAGAAAACGAAGATCACAAACTCACAGCGGAACGAGTAAAATATATTATATAATATAACTTTGAAGCACAAATCAGTATTTGTATATACATACCATTATCAGAGCACAACGATCATCCCTGGAACAGTTATAAACACCTGTTTCCAGATACAACATAATACACAGCGGAAAATATAATAGTCTATAGCCAACTGGTGAAGCCTCCTGCTTCAAGCTTCTTCAAGTGAATCTGTAAAATCCTAACTACTTGACTGCCCGTACAAATTTGGGCACCCAAGAGTTTAGGGAAAACAAACAAAATAAACTCTGGGTCAGTCATGGGACTGGTGTGAGTAAACTCCAACCATTTGTTTAACTTTCAAAATCCTTTTGAAAGAAATGATAATCGTAAGACCGATCCACACATAAACACGGATGGTTTTTACCTTACGATAACCAAAAATATTTTGATATCAAATCCAGTGATATTATAATAATGTCTAAATCAAATAAATAGAGTCTAGTGGAACGCTTGCATCTCACGCTCCATATTTAATATAAAATCAAAAACCGCAGGGCGCTTATTGGAGATTGGATTCCAACTTGACAAGGTATGGGACCACCTTTCGAACGTGTACCTCTAGAGGCAAATACACTGGGTTCAACAAGAACATCTTGCAACCCGGCCCTCACATGACCGACCACTCATTTCGCTTGAGTGTATCGAATGTATACCATCGACGGTTGGGATCAGCAACCGCCTCCCGACAAGGGACAGCATCGATAGATTAAAGAACAAATGGAATTTCTCTAGATAGGTGATCATACATCCTAATGGATGCGACCCACATAGCCATGCTGCCTGCCCGATTTTTGTCCACTTCCGGTTTGATGAGGCTTGAGGTTTGAATTATCTTCCAGAACATCTGGCCACCATTCACTTTGAATGCCACATCGTCAGATCCATCGGAAATCACTAATTGATTCCCACAAAAATACTCAGATTGTTAGGCTAAAGAAGTTTCCCTTCTATGCCACTAACTTCGTACGTTTGAAGGAATCAACGTACATAACCCCCTTTGGAAATACTCTGTCAGACACTCGTCCATACAAGTTGTCCTGGGTCTGGACAAACCGAAGGCACTAACCCGTAAACAGGATAGCCCTTGCATAACTCCGTCTTCAATTTCCTTCAGCATAAGTTGCTTCATAACGCTTACGCCAATATGGAGTGGTTTTCAGATATCAAATCTGATCCTGGTCTCTCCATATTGACAACGGAAGTATAAAATAAATCAAAACTTTGATAGTCGGTGATTTAACTACCAAAGAACATCCATACAATCAACGGTCCTATTTCCAAATGGAAATTCTATCAATCAAGCATCAAACAACACTGGGCCCTTTTTATATTAGTTCTTTATTACAGTATCATTTCCAATTCCCATTTTCCACCTTTCGTGTTCTTTCCAAGCTCCATTTTCTCTCACGATCATTGGAAAACATTTCCAATTCCCATTTTCCACCTTTCGTGTTCTTTCCAAGCTCCATTTTCTCTCACGATCATTGGAAAACATTTCCAATATATATATAATTCCTTTATTGAGAAAATATCTTTTACTCTAGTTAGAAAACATTTCTAAATTCTTTGAATTAACCGATGTTATAAACATCGTTATTATAACTCAAATCATAAATCATTCGTTAACTAACGATATCACTAACCAACCCTTGCTATCGAGCCTTAACCATTTTCTCCGTCAATAATGCAGTCGGTCAAGTTGGGGTATAATTACCTCTCAGACCTTAACTGAACGACATTCTTAACTTTGAAATAGTCCGAGCTCACAATTTTAAACCAAACATTGCTTATGCGACTATCGGATTTGATCTACGAACACACCTTCTTTATAAAAATATTGATTATAACGGTAGCGTTATAATTGTTGTCTTCAAATGTTTGATTTATAAAACCTTGCTTCCAACAACAGCGTTAAAACCGCTGTCTAGCATTATAGAACACTTATCATAACCATAACATTAAGATTGCTATTAAAACATTTATTATAACGGCAATGTAAAAATTGCTATTTAGATTTACCACGACATTTATTATAACAGCAGCGTCTAAAATTGTTGTATAGATTTACAACATCTATTATAACAACAGCGCTAAAATCACTGTTTAGTTTTATAAAAGCATTTCTTACAAAGACAGCGTTAAAATCGCTGTTTAAAATTTTAAAAAGCATTTCTTATAACAACAGTGTTATGATTGCTGTTTTGCATAAAATACCGTGTGCGACGCACACGCTTCCGTTGTTCATTTATAAACTCTGTTTATTTTAAACAATTCAAGTCCTTCTTTAAACATATTTATAAACTATACATTCTTCTAACCACTTAATTCGATTTCTATAAATCCCCTTATTTTATTTACAAAATATTTCCTTGTTTTAAAGCATTTATTCTTTTATTTTAAGCATTTGAAAATCTTTCTTTAAACTTTCCTTGTAATTTTCTAAATTCGGATCCGTTTCCAAATATTGGTTTCAAAACCGATACTCACTTTCAAATATACATTCATATTTGAACTCACCTTTTAATTTATCCAATGGTAAATGATCCACTTAATTTATATCTTTATTTATAACATTTTTCTTGGTTTACCCAATGGAATAGGTTTCCATTTGCAACTCAATGAAAAAGAAATTATTTCTAATTTTGAAATAAACTCTGCTTTTAAATTCTAATTTCCTTTTTCACATTCGATGATATTTTACGGTATCTAAAATACCAGGTTCCTAAGGCCAGGGTAAAACAAACACACAAATTCAACCATGGATAATGTAGCATAACATATATCACCATCAAATAAACAGTAAATAAAATGTTGAGGGATCCAGTTGGATCCCTCCAACCTGTTTCCCTGCATCCACAGATGTTAATAACATAAAAAATATCGCATTAATGAAAAAAAATCAATCAACGATGTGATTATATCAACCAATTTATCAACTATTCAACCAAGCAATCATTTCACATTATAAAAATATTTTAAACGAGTGAGTTTACTCACCTTGGTTAGCAGTTGACGGTTCTGCTTATGTTCCGATTTAAAATCAAACAGCCGTTTGATTTTATCACGAGATATTAGTAGCGATGTTCTTAGCGATGTCAATTCCACAGTGCAGACCTCCTCGCTATGATTCCAATATGACTGTTTTCGTTGGCTTCTGTTCATGGATGCATAAGAAATGAATATTACCGGTCTTAACGAATTACCTATCATTAACTATTAATTAAATATTATAAATTTATTTTAGTCTGACAATTTATCTACTTAATCGATAATTAATCACGGATGCCCGATTACTGTTAATTTCTGTGCCAAATCACGACTAACCTCTTACTTATCTTCATTAACGATTTGCAGAACGGTGCATTCCCAAAGCAAATCTGCCGCTTAATACCATTAATACTTTCCTCGAGGGTACGTCACCACTATCTAGTCCATAAAGTCACCGCCAATAATATCCATTTCTATTTCCTGGAAACGTTCTTGAAAGGTTCTGAGTTGCTCAACAAATTGGACATTATTCTTTATTTTGCATAGTCATGTGTAAATTTACCAAATAAACAACATACCGATCAGGCTAGGGAACTTGTGGTAGGTCAGTGTAATCTGTATTTAGGCTTTCAAGGCTCTTCTCTACACTCTCTTTTCTAAACATGGTATACTATCCTCCTTTCACTGATTCCGCTCCCACTACAAAACTCCTCTTCGGACAGACAATAACCAAGTTGCAGCTTCCACCGTTCAGTGTGTATCCCCCTTTATTCCTCTACTGGTTTCAAAAGCAAGCCTATCTTTCTTCCAGTTCATGAAATTAACCCCTTTCTCCCATAAACATTTCCCATCTCCCACTTCGTAAATCACCACAACTTCACCCAATAATCCCCACTTCACTGTCACCGTGTTTCTCTTGTGTCCAACACAAGTCCCCACTCCAAACAAATGGTTCCCTTCCGCCCCTTAACAGCACTTCACCATAATAGCACTACAGTCCCTCTAATCCCTCCTTCACTTCATAATTTACACCATTTACTCCTTCGTATGCCATTCCGAGTTACAGCACCCTGTCATCGCTACTGCGAACTACTTCTCAATCATTTCCGCAACCTGTAGAGTGTCGCCTTCTCCCATACTCAACCGGAGATGACCCAACTCCGGCAACTCGAGCTTCTGGCGATGGCGAGCTCAACTGCAACACCTCCTTGCCTAAAACCGCAGCAGAATCTATGCCCTTGATTTGATGTAGAAACCGACTGTCTCTTAATCGAACTATGTAAAAGAGGTATAGGGTTGAAGCCCTTTCAAAGAGGAGAACATCGGATTCAAGATGGAATTTTTATATTGAGTGTTCAATTTTTAATTTGATTTCAAACGGAATGAATTTCGTGGAGGAGACAGAAGTAAGAACGAGAATGGAAAGTGATTTGGGATTTAGGTAAACGAAAAATTAGGAGGAGAGAAAAACAATATTTAAAGGGAAGGGTTGTTTGGCAGGCACGGCATCAGTCGCCTTGGCCTTCACGGGATTTGAAATGCCTTGATGGGCACGGGTTGAAGAAAAGAAAAAGAAAAAAAAAAATCTTGATAGTACACTGTTAAAGGATACGGTAGAGAATATATATTATTTTATTATACGAAACTTCGCAGTGAAGTATCAAGGAAAACTAACCACAGTCGACTTCTGTCTACTGATAAAAAAATTAATCTTTGTGTAAAAAGGTATTCTGAACCCAATGGGACAAGTTTCGTCGAATTTCGACATCGTTTGAAAAAATTTCCTTTATAAAACCAGAAATGAACACGCGTTTAAATTTTTCACGATCACCAGATAAATCAACTCAACTTGAAACTGCGAATACTGACAATAACTTTCCGATACGAACCCAACGGCACTAGTTTCGTCGCATTCTGAGACTGTTGCCCCGGTAGACTGTTTTTGGCGCGTACCGCACTGCCCTTCTGAACACCAAATTTGCCGATCTCTAAAAATAACAAACTATATACCTACCTTGACTATATCCGACGCTACGAATTCACCGGAACTGGTTTCGTGGCCTGATTCGATCGTCTGTTCAAGTTACACTCTAATATCCCTTTATTCAGTTGAATTAATTTAATTGCACTGAACGAGCGTTTACGGCTACCGTGGTCACACATGACATCGGTTTGCCACGCAATTCAACACCGTACAATAATTTAACGATACGGTCCCAATGAAACTGATTTCGTCGAAATCTGAGTCCGTTTGCAAAACGGCTATTTTAACGCGTATATTTTAGATAACGATTTCCACAGCGACTATTTCAAAATTTGATTTGACCATAACTAACAAATTATAACACGAAATCTAGATTTTTCTCTTTCATATGAAAATTATAATCAATACGGTTCCAACGTGTCTTGTTTCACAGAAATCCGACTTATATCGGATCCTGTATTCTCAGTTGAAGTTCAAAACTCTATATTACGAACTGCCGTGCGATTTCGAGCTCGTTTTATAATTATATTATAAATTAACATTCAAACTTCGTTTTATAAATAAATTCGTTATAAAACCCTTTTTAAATTATCACAAACCAATTTAAATGTTCAAAATAAAATGGCTAAAAATCCGGGTCGTTACATTCCTTCCCCCTTAAAATAATTTCGCCCTCGAAATTGCTAAGATAGGGAAAAGATGCTACATACCCTATTAACTAGGTCCAAAAATCCTTTTTTGTTCACTTCTTAACTTCAGTTTAATTGGACTAGTTTATTTCAATTAAAATATTAATTTATTCTTACTAACGAAAATTTTCAAAAATTCTGTAAATTTTCTAATACTTTAAATTCTGAAAAATTTCGGCAGCATCTCCTCTGCACGGCTCAATCGGTACAACCACAATTCGCCTTTCTAGGCCTTCTCCAATCCAAAAGAAAAACAAAAAAACCAAGCGGCTTGCCCCATAGGCTCACAAAATCATCAAACCCAAGTAATATTGTAAACATGTACCTTTTTGTCGGGCACAAATCTATCTCTTGCATTTGCCTCCATTCAATATCTGCTCAGCATACATATATCCATCTCCAGTTGGTTTCAAACCAATCCAACTTCTAGTTTTTAAATCTTTAATCAACTTCTGATTAGTTCACTTCCATTCACTAATCCAAACTGAGTTCTGTTTTCAAAAATCAACCCCCTTATCCTGCTTGGGTTCAATTCCATCACAGTTTAATTCCAAATAACAGCATCCAATAGATATTCAACTTGTTTATCCATAGGTCGAATTCCTATTAATATTTCGAATTCCAACATTTCTCTTTGTTAAATTTCAATTTGGATTATCCCTAATCCAGTTTGATTTCATTTACCTTAAGTTAAATTTCAAATTCCCTTGATACCTTTTGACCCATTTCAATCTATTCAACTTTTACAAGTTAAACAAATTTCAGAATTCAAATTCATGGGTTTTATTTCAAATTAGTTTGAAATCATATATATATTTATACACATATTTATACTCAACTCAATTCAAAACATTTGAATTTCTAAATCATCATTTCCTTTTTAAACAAATTTTTTTTTCTTTTCATTCCTAAATTACCCTAGTAGCAATCCGTCACTCAGAAACTTGAAAATGAATACCGATAATGTCGCGATCCATTATCAGAATTATTTTCTCGCCACTGAAGTGATTTCAGTGCTTAATCATATTCAAAATCCATTTAAACCATTCTTATTCTAAAATACTTTAAAGTAATGTTATATTACGCTTAAAAATACTTCGAAAAATATTTCTAAACTCCCGAGATTTAAATTCAAATTATGGTTTGAATTTAATTCTAGTTTATCTTGATTATATAACCATTTCAATATTTTATAATTCCATTTGATTGTAACAACAATCAACACATTCGATAATTTCAGAAAAATCCCCCTTTATATCAAAATAACTTTTGGGCAAATTATTTCATTTACCCATTTTAAAACCATACTGCGTCGAATTGTTTTGTTCGAGAGTTTAGAAACACCTATCGATACAGTTGTACATCCCGTATCGACCAGAATTCATAAACCACTCAACAAACCAGTCAACACAATATAAAACAATTTTTATATCAAATCTACAAATACGCTCTCTCGTATATATACACTTAAACCTAATCTAGGGTATTACTAGCCCCATCTCTATTGAGTTACGCCACAGAGCCAAGGTAATCACTTAACCTTCAGCTCTGATACCAAATGAAACGACCCAAATTTCCGTACTCTTCGAGTTGACTAATAACACCACACGTCCAACCCAAATTGCACAGAAATACGAATCATTTTTAGAAAGAAGTTAGAGGATGAGAATATAGAAAGAAAGAAATATTAGAATAGGAGAAAACGAAGATCACAAACTCACAGCGGAACGAGTAAAATATATTATATAATATAACTTTGAAGCACAAATCAGTATTTGTATATACATACCATTATCAGAGCACAACGATCATCCCTGGAACAGTTATAAACACCTGTTTCCAGATACAACATAATACACAGCGGAAAATATAATAGTCTATAGCCAACTGGTGAAGCCTCCTGCTTCAAGCTTCTTCAAGTGAATCTGTAAAATCCTAACTACTTGACTGCCCGTACAAATTTGGGCACCCAAGAGTTTAGGGAAAACAAACAAAATAAACTCTGGGTCAGTCATGGGACTGGTGTGAGTAAACTCCAACCATTTGTTTAACTTTCAAAATCCTTTTGAAAGAAATGATAATCGTAAGACCGATCCACACATAAACACGGATGGTTTTTACCTTACGATAACCAAAAATATTTTGATATCAAATCCAGTGATATTATAATAATGTCTAAATCAAATAAATAGAATCTAGTGGAACGCTTGCATCTCACGCTCCATATTTAATATAAAATCAAAAACCGCAGGGCGCTTAATGGAGATTAGATTCCAACTTGACAAGGTATGGGACCACCTTCCGAACGTGTACCTCTAGAGGCAAATACACTGGGTTCAACAAGAACATCTTGCAACCCGGCCCTCACATGACCGACCACTCATTTCGCTTGAGTGTATCGAATGTATACCACCGACGGTTGGGATCAGCAACCGCCTCCCGACAAGGGACAACATCGATAGATTAAAGAACAAATGGAATTTCTCTAGATAGGTGATCATACATCCTAATGGGTGCGACCCACATAGCCATGCTGCCTGCTCGATTTTTGTCCACTTCCGGTTTGATGAGGCTTGAGGTTTGAATTATCTTCCAGAACATCTGGCCACCATTCACTTTGAATGCCACATCGTCAGATCCATCGGAAATCACTATTTGATTCCCACAAAAATACTCAGATTGTTAGGCTAAAGAAGTTTCCCTTCTATGCCACTAACTTCGTACGTTTGAAGGAATCAACGTACGTAACCCCCTTTGGAAATACTCTGTCAGACACTCGTCCATACAAGTTGTCCTGGGTCTGGACAAAACGAAGGCACTAACCCGTAAACAGGATAGCCCTTGCATAACTCCGTCTTCAATTTCCTTCAGCATAAGTTGCTTCATAACGCTTACGCCAATACGGAGTGGTTTTCAGATATCAAATCTGATCCTGGTCTCTCCATATTGACAACGGAAGTATAAAATAAATCAAAACTTTGATAGTCGGTGATTTAACTACCAAAGAACATCCATACAATCAACGGTCCTATTTCCAAATGGAAATTCTATCAATCAAGCATCAAACAACACTGGGCCCTTTTTATATTAGTTCTTTATTACAGTATCATTTCCAATTCCCATTTTCCACCTTTCGTGTTCTTTCCAAGCTCCATTTTCTCTCACGATCATTGGAAAACATTTCCAATTCCCATTTTCCACCTTTCGTGTTCTTTCCAAGCTCCATTTTCTCTCACGATCATTGGAAAACATTTCCAATATATATAATTCCTTTATTGAGAAAATATCTTTTACTCTAGTTAGAAAACATTTCTAAATTCTTTGAATTAACCGATGTTATAAACATCGTTATTATAACTCAAATCATAAATCATTCGTTAACTAACGATATCACTAACCAACCCTTGCTATCGAGCCTTAACCATTTTCTCCGTCAATAATGCAGTCGGTCAAGTTGGGGTATAATTACCTCTCAGACTTTAACTGAACGACATTCTTAACTTTGAAATAGTCCGAGCTCACAATTTTAAACCAAACATTGCTTACGCGACTATCGGATTTGATCTACCAACACACCTTCTTTATAAAAATATTGATTATAACGGTAGCGTTATAATTGTTGTCTTCAAATGTTTGATTTATAAAACCTTGCTTCCAACAACAGCGTTAAAACCGCTGTCTAGCATTATAGAACACTTATCATAACCATAGCATTAAGATTTCTATTAAAACATTTATTATAATGGCAATGTAAAAATTGCTATTTAGATTTACCACGACATTTATTATAACAGCAGCGTCTAAAATTGCTGTATAGATTTACAACATCTATTATAACAACAGCGCTAAAATCACTGTTTAGTTTTATAAAAGCATTTCTTACAAAGACAGCGTTAAAATCGCTGTTTAAAATTTTAAAAAGCATTTCTTATAACAACAGTGTTATGATTGCTGTTTTGCATAAAATACCGTGTGCGACGCACACGCTTCCGTTGTTCATTTATAAACTCTGTTTATTTTAAACAATTCAAGTCCTTCTTTAAACATATTTATAAACTATACATTCTTCTAACCACTTAATTCGATTTCTATAAATCCCCTTATTTTATTTACAAAATATTTCCTTGTTTTAAAGCATTTATTCTTTTATTTTAAGCATTTGAAAATCTTTCTTTAAACTTTCCTCTGTAATTTTCTAAATTCGGATCCATTTCCAAATATTGGTTTCAAAACCGATACTCACTTTCAAATATACATTCATATTTGAACTCACCTTTTAATTTATCCAATGGTAAATGATCCACTTAATTTATATCTTTATTTATAACATTTTTCTTGGTTTACCCAATGGAATAGGTTTCCATTTGCAACTCAATGAAAAAGAAATTATTTCTAATTTTGAAATAAACTCTGCTTTTAAATTCTAATTTCCTTTTTCACATTCGATGATATTTTACGGTATCTAAAATACCAGGTTCCTAAGGCCAGGGTAAAACAAACACACAAATTCAACCATGGATAATGTAGCATAACATATATCACCATCAAATAAACAGTAAATAAAATGTTGAGGGATCCAGTTGGATCCCTCCAACCTGTTTCCCTGCATCCACAGATGTTAGTAACATCAAAAATATCGCATTAATGAAAAAAATCAATCAACGATGTGATTATATCAACCAATTTATCAACTATTCAACCAAGCAATCATTTCACATTATAAAAATATTTTAAACGAGTGAGTTTACTCACCTTGGTTAGCAGTTGACGGTTCTGCTTATGTTCCGATTTAAAATCAAACAGCCGTTTGATTTTATCACGAGATATTAGTAGCGATGTTCTTAGCGATGTCAATTCCACAGTGCAGACCTCCTCGCTATGATTCCAATATGACTGTTTTCGTTGGCTTCTGTTCATGGATGCATAAGAAATGAATATTACCGGTCTTAACGAATTACCTATCATTAACTATTAATTAAATATTATAAATTTATTTTAGTCTGACAATTTATCTACTTAATCGATAATTAATCACGGATGCCCGATTACTGTTAATTTCTGTGCCAAATCACGACTAACCTCTTACTTATCTTCATTAACGATTTGCAGAACGGTGCATTCCCAAAGCAAATCTGCTGCTTAATACCATTAATACTTTCCTCGAGGGTACGTCACCACTATCTAGTCCATAAAGTCACCGCCAATAATATCCATTTCTATTTCCTGGAAACGTTCTTGAAAGGTTCTGAGTTGCTCAACAAATGGGACATTATTCTTTATTTTGCATAGTCATGTGTAAATTTACCAAATAAACAACGTACCGATCAGGCCAGGGAACTTGTGGTAGGTCAGTGTAATCTGTATTTAGGCTTTCAAGGCTCTTCTCTACACTCTCTTTTCTAAACATGGTATACTATCCTCCTTTCACTGATTCCGCTCCCACTACAAAACTCCTCTTCGGACAGACAATAACCAAGTTGCAGCTTCCACCGTTCAGTGTGTATCCCCCTTTATTCCTCTACTGGTTTCAAAAGCAAGCCTATCTTTCTTCCAGTTCATGAAATTAACCCCTTTCTCCCATAAACATTTCCCATCTCCCACTTCGTAAATCACCACAACTTCACCCAATAATCCCCACTTCACTGTCACCGTGTTTCTCTTGTGTCCAACACAAGTCCCCACTCCAAACAAATGGTTCCCTTCCGCCCCTTAACAGCACTTCACCATAATAGCACTACAGTCCCTCTAATCCCTCCTTCACTTCATAATTTACACCATTTACTCCTTCGTATGCCATTCCGAGTTACAGCACCCTGTCATCGCTACTGCGAACTACTTCTCAATCATTTCCGCAACCTGTAGAGTGTCGCCTTCTCCCATACTCAACCGGAGATGACCCAACTCCGGGAACTCGAGCTTCTGGCGATGGCGAGCTCAACTGCAACACCTCCTTGCCTAAAACCGCAGCAGAATCTATGCCCTTGATTTGATGTAGAAACCGACTGTCTCTTAATCGAACTATGTAAAAGAGGTATAGGGTTGAAGCCCTTTCAAAGAGGAGAACATCGGATTCAAGATGGAATTTTTATATTGAGTGTTCAATTTTTAATTTGATTTCAAACGGAATGAATTTCGTGGAGGAGACAGAAGTAAGAACGAGAATGGAAAGTGATTTGGGATTTAGGTAAACGAAAAATTAGGAGGAGAGAAAAACAATATTTAAAGGGAAGGGTTGTTTGGCAGGCACGGCATCAGTCGCCTTGGCCTTCACGGGATTTGAAATGCCTTGATGGGCACGGGTTGAAGAAAAGAAAAAGAAAAAAAAAAAATCTTGATAGTACACTGTTAAAGGATACGGTAGAGAATATATATTATTTTATTATACGAAAACTTCGCAGTGAAGTATCAAGGAAAACTAACCACAGTCGACTTCTGTCTACTGATAAAAAAAATAATCTTGGTGTAAAAAGGTATTCTGAACCCAATGGGACAAGTTTCGTCGAATTCCGACATCGTTTGAAAAAATTTCCTTTATAAAACCAGAAATAAACACGCGTTTAAATTTTTCACGATCACCAGATAAATCAACTCAACTTGAAACTGCGAATACTGACAATAACTTTCCGATACGAACCCAACGGCACTAGTTTCGTCGCATTCTGAGACTGTTGCCCCGGTAGACTGTTTTTGGCGCGTACCGCACTGCCCTTCTGAACACCAAATTTGCCGATCTCTAAAATAACAAACTATATACCTACCTTGACTATATCCGACGCTACGAATTCACCGGAACTGGTTTCGTGGCCTGATTCGATCGTCTGTTCAAGTTACACTCTAATATCCCTTTATTCAGTTGAATTAATTTAATTGCACTGAACGAGCGTTTACGGCTACCGTGGTCACACATGACATCGGTTTGCCACGCAATTCAACACCGTACAATAATTTAACGATACGGTCCCAATGAAACTGATTTCGTCGAAATCTGAGTCCGTTTGCAAAACGGCTATTTTAACGCGTATATTTTAGATAACGATTTCCACAGCGACTATTTCAAAATTTGATTTGACCATAACTAACAAATTATAACACAAAATCTAGATTTTTCTCTTTCATATGAAAATTATAATCAATACGGTTCCAACGTGTCTTGTTTCACAGAAATCCGACTTATATCGGATCCTGTATTCTCAGTTGAAGTTCAAAACTCTATATTACGAACTGCCGTGCGATTTCGAGCTCGTTTTATAATTATATTATAAATTAACATTCAAACTTCGTTTTATAAATAAATTCGTTATAAAACCCTTTTTAAATTATCACAAACCAATTTAAATGTTCAAAATAAAATGGCTAAAAATCCGGGTCGTTACAGATTTTTATTTATTTAAAAAGCTTTGATTTTTATATAGAGAAGGCAGGATTTTCAGTGTAAAAAGGCGAGATTTTTAATGCAGGAAGGATTAGATTTTCTATCATATTAAAAATATGATTTTTATATAGTAGGGATTATAAAAATATGATTTTTATATATGTAGTGAATCAAGAAAAAAATATAATTTTTATATAGTGGGAAGTAGAATAAAAATGTGATTTTTCTATATATAGTAGCGTTGTTAAAAATATGATTTTTAATATAAATTTCGTGAAATAGATCTCGTTGAAACCGCGACGAAGATTTTCTACATATGAAGAGTCGTGGCATTTGGTTTATCTCTTGGTGAGAACTCCTCACTTTTATTTTATTTTATTTTCAAGTTTGAAATATATACTAGGATGTAGATGGTGCTTAGCAGCACCCGACACCCGTCGTCCACATACCATGGATGACTTGTTTTTTTGATTGTTTGTGTTGGGAAATTTGACTGTTGATTGTGTTGAAATGAAATATATATTCATGTGTTGAAATAAAATATATATTCATGTTTGAAGTAAAATATATATTCATGTGTTGAAATAAAATATATATTCATGTGTTGAAATAAAATATATATTCATGGGTTGAAATAAAATATATATTCATTGGATGAAATAAAATATAGATTCATGTGTTGAAATAAAATATAGATTCATGTGTTGAAATAAAATATATATTCATGGGTTTAAATAAAATATATATTCATGGGTTGAAATAAAATATATATTCATGGGTTGAAATAAAATATATATTCATGTGTTGAAGTAAAATATATATTCGTGTGTTGAAATAAAATATATATTCATGTTATGAAGTAAAATATATATTCATGTGTTGAAATCAAATATATATATTCATGTGTTGAAATAAAATATATATATTCATGTGTTGTAATAAAATTAATATTCATTTACAAATCGAACAATTTGTTTATGTACACCAATTTGACTGATATTGATTGGGACGATAAATTTTACACATCGCCCAACTGCACAAATAAAATATATGTTTGATTGATTGAAATCCCACACGGGTATTGGGATGATATTTGACGTACACTAATCCCGATTGTTCAGTTGTATGTCAATCGATGGGTTGATAGACTGTGTAAGCGTTAATTATTGATATTTAATTCTTATGCATTTGTGTGGTGCACTCTGGATGATGGTTGATGATTTATCGTTGCTGTTATATACATGTGTTGTAGGGAATCCATATAATTAACGTTATATGGTAATTGATTGGTCCTCATTCCAGTTTGGAAAATAAGAAATAAATATTCATGTGTTGAATAGAAAAACAAAAATTCATGTGTTGAATAGAAATATATATTCATGTGTTTAATAGAAATATAAATTCATGTGTTGAACAAATATTCATGTGTTGAACAGAAAAGCAAAATTTCATGTGTTGAATAGAAATATATATTCATGTGTTGAATAGAAATATAAATTCATGTGTTGAATAGAAAGAAAATTCATGTGTTGAATAGAAAATAAATTCATGTGTTGAATAGAATAAATATTCATGTGTTGAATAGAATAAATATTCATTTGTTGAATAGAATAAACATTCATGTGTTGAATAAAAGCCATGTTGACTAGATTGACGCCATTTTGACGTGAACGATATTTATATCGATTTTATTCATTTTTATAATGAATATAGAAAATAAAGTGATTTCAAAATATAACGTTTTGAAAATATTATCATTTGTATATCGATGATGTGGAATATTCAATTTTGATTCGAAATTGAATATGAAGTTGAAATCATTTCGAAAACGAATTTAAAACGATTTATAAAATACGTTTTGAAAGGAAATCGACGAAACATATATAATATATATAATGGCCTGAATAGAACACGCCACGTCGCGGCATTTTGCGAATTTCGACCATTGACTTCGAATGGATATTACGGAAGATCAGACAGTCGGATTCTCCTAAAACCAGAACCGTTGGGTTTGTATCGAAAAGAGCTTTCTAACGGATATTAGAGATTTGAAATCTAACGATTTGATTTGGAATAATGTCCAAATCAAATTTGGAAAAGGTCACTGTAAATTCAGTTCGATGGCCGTTGATGGAAATCGACTGTACGGGTCTTGATAAAATTATTAAAAATAGTAATAAGTTGTGTAAAATCAAAAGAAATGATTTGTGAAGAATTGGGATGAAGAATTCCATATTTGAAAAGATAAAAATAGTTTTTTATCAAAATGAACTAGTTTTGAACTAGAATAATAATTTATTTATTTAATAAATTGGATTTGAAAGGGTTTGAAAAGTAACCAGAAGTTTCAATAATTGAATTGGAATGGAATGTAATTTTGGGTTTATAGTGAACCGTGTTTTAAGTGACAGTGGTTCTTTAACCCAGTTAAAGACAGGATATAGTTTACCAAGTTAAACAATCATTGATGTGATTTTGGGAAGATTAAAACCAAGTGAAGTTTTAATGAATCTTTTATTAGATTGAAATGATCAAGAATGGAGTGTCACCAGTTTTGCGCCAGACGATAGTTAAATCTTTAATTAGATTTGAACATGAAATGGTAATTGAATTTACCGATAATACCGTGGCGTTAGATATGAAGTATGACCAGTTTTACTTCATGGGATGAATAGGTTGGGATTGGGAAATATAATAAACGATTACTCCGGTGTGGTTCGCTAATCCCGACTAGTTTGAATTGATATTCAAAAGAAGATTAAATAATAAATTTAAAGAATTTATCTTTGATAAAATTAATGGGAACCTTTCCCAAAGTTTAAGAATATCTGAATAAAAGAATATTCTGAATTGGAATGAGGTGTATGTTGTGTTTGTGTACCACTTGTTTATT
Organism: Allium sativum; assembly: GCA_030737875.1. Lineage (NCBI taxonomy): Eukaryota > Viridiplantae > Streptophyta > Magnoliopsida > Asparagales > Amaryllidaceae > Allium > Allium sativum. The sequence continues at coordinate 782,358,438 of CM060916.1, forward strand.
ATATACGCGAGTTATTCAGAAAGACCGAGTTTATCTCATTCTGAATAACTGATTCGACGTGGTATCGAGGATGAAGACGGTAGTCGAAGACCGGAGGTCTTTACATCGTTTGGGTGATTACTGAAGATCTCGATTGGGCTGTACACCCAAGAGGAGGGAATCAGTTGGTGATCATCCAGACGTACTTGGAGATCAATGGATATGCGAGGTACAAGGTGCCTCCGGTTTCGTTCAGACCCAGAACGAACTTGTAAATTGACTGTGTGTCTGACATTGGATTTTATTCTGTGTGATTGATTTCTATTAAATATATATTTGTTTGGCGGCGGAATTTATTCTCTTTCTTAACGCCTTTCTCTGAGACGTACGAGCTCAGGGGTTATATACTGATGGATATCAATCGCATGGAGTGAATTGCCTGTGTGGCATGCCTAAGTGGCAATTGATCGAGGCTTCTGCTGAAAAGAAAAGTCTTGTGGTTGATGATCAAAGCACCGCCTGTGTGGCATAGCTTTGTGTAGCATTGATTCGCGAGCCTCACACCCCGGTTGTAAACCAAAAATGGGAGAGGACCTCAGGGAGGGCATGCGTTTCCTTCTAGCTAGGGTGGTATCAGTGACCTACCAGCCCTGACATTTATATTATTTTCACCTGTGTGGTTGTTGCTGTTGTGAGGCACCTCGGATATATCGGTGACTGTGTGGAGCCGATGGAGTCATTTGGCTCATTGACGCCCCAAAGGGCGGGGAAACGCAGTGTTCAGGCATTTTAATCCACATCGGTGGACCGGCCCTGTCGCTCCAAGGGTCACTCGAGCTCTGATCCTGAGACACAGGCTAGAGTGTCTCGAATTCGGTAGAGGACGATCTCTTGCCTCGGTTCATAGATGGAAATCCAATTTCCAAATACGTGACTTTGCGGTTTTGAATATAGAGCCTAGTATTGGCGACATGATATATGGTACCCATGCCGTCTATGATTGATACTTTTGATTTGAAATTGTTTTGACACTATGCACTTATTATAGTATCAAATGATTTGTTTTTAACGTACCAAGCATGTTTGGCTATTATAAGGGAAAACCCCATCCCCCGGCTTGCGTTGCATTGTGTGATAGGACCTGGGTCTTACAATAGCTTCATTTTTCCAAAAAGCATTGCGCTGTTTTGTTATATGCAGTGGTATTCTTGGGAGAAAACCCATTCCATGTTATACGGTGTGGTCCCTTAATTTATTTGATTTAAAGTAAAGTTTTAAATAACTGTTTTAGTTCTCACACCAGTCACATGACTGACTTGGTGTTTATTGTTTTAACCTAAACTCTAGGTGCCCTTATTTTGACACGGGCAGCTAGTTGTTTTGGTTTTGCAGATTTATATTTACAGGATCCTGATTTACAACTGGAATGATATCCGAAAAGCTCTGTATCCGTATATCTCCTTCAGTTGTGTTTTGTATTATTTTCCGCTGCGATGTATTTAAATGTAATTGTAATCTCTGATATTTTCTGTGTAATATTTATTCATACTCTGTATATTCTTGTATTCTGATGGAATTGTTGTAATAAACAATGAAATGTTCTTCTGTTTGCGTTCCGATGTGTGTTGCCCTCAAAGCAATCCGGGCTTTCTCTTCTCTTCGGAGATCGGGAAATTCCAAATTGTTACACAAAATCTCCTAAGATATTTTCTACATGATGGTCTCTTAGTAATCTAGTCCTTTTATTTGGTTAATAATCTTCAGTATTTGTTTCATTAATCTCATTTTCACATTCATCTTCATTGTGTTGTGTTATATTTTTATAGTTTCGTCAAAGGATACATTTAAGGTTTCTTCTATAGTGTTGGTTATTCAATTAAAATCGCTATATGCTTTACTTCTCTCTAAATATCCAATAAATATTCCTTTATCGGATTTCGAGTCAAATTTATCTAGATTTTCTTTAGTATTAAGAATAAAACATTTACTTCCAAATATTTTAAAATATGATACTTTTGGTTTCTTATTATATAAAAGTTCATATTGTGTTTTATGATTTAAGGGTCTAACTGAAATTCTATTTAAAATATGACAAGTTGTTACAACCGCTTCAGCCCAAAAATTTCTTGGTAAATTCCTATCAGATAACATAATTCACGTACACTCTTGAATCGACCTATTTTTACGTTCAACTACTCCATTTTGTCGAGGGGTTATAGGGAAAGAAAAATTGTGGGTTATTCCTTTTTTATTACAAAATTTTTCAAAATTTTCATTTTCGAATTCTTCACCGTTGTCACTATGCATTGTTTTGATTTTTAAAGACAATAAATTTTGAATTCTCTTAGAAAAAGTTTTAAATTGATCAAAAGCATCACTTTTATTTTTAAGAAACAATGTCCAAGTAAATCTAGAAAAATCGTCGACTATTACGTAAACATATCTATTGTGATGTATTGATCGAGTTTGAGATGGACCGAATAAATCCATATGATTAACTCTAATTGTTTCAATGTTGTAATTTCCTCTTTTGATTTAAATGAACTTCTTTTTAATTTTCTGAACTGACAAGCATCGCATAAATTATTTACTTTAAATTTCATTTTGAGTAATACCCTAATTGAACCTAACTTTGAAATCCTAGAGATGTGTTTGAAATTTATATAACCAAATCTCCTATGCCAGATCCAAGGGTCACTTGTATTGGCCATAAGACATAGATTATAGTTGGAGATTTTCATACTCAATATATAGATGCTTTTCTTTCTTTCTCCTATGAATATTAATTTTGAATTCCTATTTTCTATAAAGCATTTTATCCTTTTTAAAGTTTATTTTATAGCCTTTATCGCAAAGTTGACTTATACTTAGTAAATTATGGTTTAGATTCCTAACTAAATAAAACATCAGAAATAGTAGGAGTTTCAAAATAAGTGACATTGCTGATGCCAACAATATATCCTTTAGAGTTATCTTCGAAGTTGACCATTCCACCTTCTTCATATACTAGATTAGTTAGTAATTCCGGATTTCCTGTCATGTGTCTTGAACTATCCATTTGTCCTTTTTGATTTCCATCATTTGTTCACTAGAATTTGAATTCTCAACATCCATGTAACATACCATTTCTGAATTCGAATTTTCAACAGCCACGTCACCCAACTTTTCAAATTTTGAATTTCCAATAGCCATATAACACATCTTTTCCTGTATTGGACAACACTTCAGTAAATCACTTGAATTTTCAACACAATTGAATGCAGACTCTTTCAACATTGATGCAGTGCATGAATTGACACTAGTATTAACAATCATTTCAAAATTTGCCATTTAATATTTCCAAAAATCAGATTATGAACTTTTTGAAAACCTATGCTCTGATACCAGTTGGTAGGGTATGAGGAAAGCAGATCTTAAGGAAAAACAAACACTAGAGGGCAGTGAATAGTGTTTTTGAAGAATTTATGAAAATCTTAAACTTATATGATCTACTATAAGAATCACACACTACATAGAGATCACAGACATAGAATCAAACACAAACACAGAAACAGATAAATATAAAATGTACAAAAGGGAAGAACACACTGGATTTTATACTGGTTTGGATTACTCCAACGTCCAGTCCCACGAAAAGATGGATTGCACAGAGATTTATTATTATCAATATCCAAGTACAATCCTCTTAATTACACGACTACAAGGTTAACACCGCTCCAAACACCCTTGATTTCACGGCTACAAGGTTAACACCACTCCCTTTCCTCTATTTAGGGCTACACGAAACACACCCTTTCCCAAACAGTTCCCAAATGATTACAATAGCCCTATAACTCTTCAATAGCACTTCAATTCAGAGAGTAGTGGATAGAGATTGTGGAAAGAAGAAGTTTTGTATAACTAGAATAGAAATCGGCAAAGTAGAAGTGTAGAAATCAATAAAATGATAAAGAATAATGGTAGAATGAAGATGGGTGAAGATAGAGAAGAATAATTATGAAAAAATTCGAAATCAGCCCCTATTTATAAGATTTTAATGGTTGCAACATTTCCAAAAGGTTACAAATAGTGAATAGACACTTTGAAAATTGAATTTCTGACAGTTGTATGTCGACATACCCATATATGTACGTCAACATATGTCATGTTTATTTTATTTTTTAAAACTATTTTTCAAGTGTTTAATTGTATATATTATCCTGGAAATTCTTGAATCAAAACTTAGTGATATAAATGAGTATTTTAAAGTGTAAAATCATATGAATATAATAATATATTACATAAACATATTTATAAAGTTATAAGGTTAAAAACTATAAAATTATAAAACTATATATTACTATATAACTATATAAATTTATATCTACTTATATAAATATATATTAAAACTTTTAAACTTTTATGTTTGAAATCATAAATAAGATAAAATAACTTGAAATCAGAATTTAAAATTTAAAATTAGAATTTTAAAAACATAATTTGAACCAGGAGTGCTATTTAGAGTCTTGTATATAAACTAGACTCTATTACTATATTTTTATTGAACTCTTGATATCTTGATAACTTGACAACTCATGAATCTTGAATCTTTTCTGAATCTTGAATCTCTTGAAACTCTAAAAATATACAGTCTTCAGTATTTAAGTCGTGTATACAAATCCTGCATATATATATATATATTTATATGTATATATATATATTCTAGATAGAGATGTTAGTATATATTTTATAATTAATGATAATTTCAATAAGGTTGTTGTCATCAGAACTTCATTCTCCAACAGTTATAACTGTGCACAAGCATTATAAAACTAACGCTTAATAGTGTGTGTGTGTGTGTGTGTGTGTGTGTGAGTGTGTGTGTGTGTTCTAAAGTACGCAACCATCATCCATCACAACAAACATCAACCATTAACATACATAATAGGTTTAAATTAACATCACTAGTTAATTATCCAAATTATTACTAATTAATCTTTACTAATTAGTGCACATTAACCAGTATATAAATTTAAAAAGTTCTCACTAACATAGCTTTCCAATCTTCACGGTAGACGATCCTAGCTGACAGCAAATGAACTATCAGACAACATTTCGGCCCACCGTCTTCTTTGCCTAAATATATATAATATTATGTATATTAGTATCCCTCTTTTTTATAAGAGGAGGAAGAGGAAAGAGGGCCTCTTTGCCAAACTAAGGTGGAGGTGGTGTTGGCCGAGCTAGGCCAAGAGAGGAGGGAGAGGGAAGGAAACCATGGCCAAAACCTTAGGAGAAAGGAGGGAAGAATGGAAAAGAATGATGTGTGAAGAAAAGAGAGGCTTTTGGTAAGTATTTATAGTATTTCAAAGGCTTTAGGATGCTTACACATGGTAGGACACATATCCTTTTTCTAAAGCTTATTCAATGCATGTTGACACATGTCTTACATGCAATGCTTCTTAACATGCATGTTGCTACCTTATGGGACACTTGTCTCTCATGCATGCTTAGGTTCATGCATGTAGACAAGTGTCCTAGACACTTGTTAAATCATGAAGGGTTGATTTTTGGTAGCATTTCCTACCAAATTCTATAAATAACACTTAAACAAATGCTACAATATCTTTTTTTCTTTATTTAGCTTAGAAATTTCAACAACACAAATGCTACCGCATAATTGTTCCAATAACCGATGACAAACGAAATAAAATCTGACAAATCTTCCTTACTAAATTTGATAATAATTTTGTTTAAATGATCATTACTTAACAAATTTATTTTTGACAAAAGACCACATAAAAAATAGTTTTACAAACATAAATTTGACAAATTTATTATAACAAACTAACAAATTTGTAGTAACTAAAGCTGGACAGATCCTTATTAAAATTATAGGCTTATATTTTAAAAAAATGAAATATTTTCTTTAATCATATAAACTTATATCAAATTCAAATTTAATCAAATTAAATTCATTTTATATCCACAAAATTCAAACCATATCCCAACAATTTAGTTTTAAATTGTTAAAATTTCTGGATCGTCGCAATCATCCCCTCTCCATCTTAAAACTTTTCGTCCTCGAAAAGGAAACAGGTTTAGATAAGACTTTCTCTCTTGTATGAGCTCTCCAACTGAAGATTAAAATCCTTTATACCAAACTGTCGTCCTCATAATAGAAATGCTGGGTAGAATATTCTAACACAAATAGTTCCGGATAACCAAATCTACCATATTCTCCAAATGATAACTTACAGTTACCCGTTATATCTTACTCATCTTTTACTAAGCCAATTACTTATACTCAATGATTTATCGTCCTCTAAAAACAAGAAAATTCGGAGTTATACATCATTTTCTTAGGTCTTATCTTCTTAATCATTCCAAATGCAAAGGTTATGAAACTTATTCTCTTTCAGTTCCCCAAAATTACTATTAACCTTTACACGAAAAACTTGAACATCTCAAAACTCAACTTGTCTAAATGCTTTAGTTTAGATAATTTCTTCTTTCTAACTATTCCCTCTTACCAAATATCCTTCAATCAACTAGTGAAACTTGTTTTACAGTTGTTTGTGGTTACTTAAACATTTTATTTACTTACCTAACAAGTTTTAATCCTGGGACTTGTGGGTTATGGACTTAAATTATTTTCTTTGCTTGGTTCAAAATTTATTGTTTGTCCAAAATTGTCGAATTTCAATCCTTAACCAAATAATTAAAGTAAGTTACAATCATTATTTCTAATGATTCTTTAGCTCTCAACTCCTTTGGTTATTCAATCTTTGATCTAACCATAGTATTTTTCGAACCTTTCCTAACAATAAGGGGATGTTTGCTGGAAAAATCTAGATTACTTCCTACTGACTTATCCTTTTTAATTCCAAAATTACTGTTACGCTTACAAATTTAACCCAAGTTTATATCTTAATATAAGTCTTATTATTTTTTAGTTTGAATTAGCTTAGAAATTTATATGCTCTCTCAAACATAATACTCCAGAATCTCATTCTAGGGCATTCCTAACCTTATCTCTAATGAGATATTATAACTCTGATGAGTCCTTCCTTTTGTTCAAATGAGTTGCACCCCATAGATTCATATAAACCAAAGCTCTAATACCAAAAATGTAATGGCCCGCCTTTTTGCTCGGTTTTCACCGGTAATTAAACCTACATAAACCATTCATAAAGGCTGATTTTTAGGGATGCTTACACATCTGCACAAAAGTAAAAGAACTTTTCCATTATTATAATAATATTACAACAGAGTTACAAGAGTTACATTAGAGCATAATATAAGCTCAGCGGAAAGAAATACAAATAGGCCTTAAGCTGAAGAAGTAAAATCCATAGCATAACTCTAGGTGCAAACCTGAATCCAGCTCTGAAGACTAAATTTGAAAACCAAACTACTTGCTTCCCATATAAAAATTATGGGCACCCGGAGTTTAGGTGCGGGAACAATAAACTCCAGGTCGGTCATGGGACTGGTGTAAGAACTCAAAACATTTGTTTTTAGGGTTTACTTTAATGTTGGGTAATTCACTGGACCCTGCCGCTAACGTGGGACATGTTTACTTTATGTGAACCAGTGCATAGAAATTCGAATGACTTTTTGAAAAAATGAAACTAACATAAGGTATCACAGCACACAAACACACATACAATGCAAACGCACATATGGGCGAGATTTCTCCTTATGAAAGTCAAAAATGCCTTTGATACGCGAAAATTTTTCTTTCATATTATTATTAGTGCATAATGTGAAAAACCTTTCTAAAGTAAATATATTAAACTAGCCAGCATAGGTGCCATATACTATATTGGCATACTAGTATTGTGACGACCGCCCACAGCCCCTGCACTAAGCAAGAGGAATAATGCGCTAAAAGGTATGCCAGGTAACTATGGACGATCATCAAAGTTGGTAAGCACCATCGAAACATGTCGTAAATCTCATAGTGCAAGGATAAGATATAATAGAACATATACAACAGGTAATAATAGTGAAATCCAATTGCTCAGAAACTAAAAACTCTTAACAGAACCCGTAGAAAGATCCATACAACTTAGGATAATATTTCTGTACATAGGTCCTCACTACATCCCTTAGAGTATATAGTATCAGCGGAAATAGAAAATACTAAATAGTAATAAAACTGGTACGTGAGCCTCCTGCTCACCATCAATCAGCATCATCGTCCTCACGAAACATAAAAACTTGAGTCAGACAACAGTTTAGTGAGAAATAAAACAACTAACGAACTTCATCAATAAAGTATATGAGAATGGGTAGATTTACCAACCACTACCCAACATTAGAGAAGAACTCACACCCGTCTTCCCTACATCCGACAGTGATAGCCTTTACAATCCATAACATCCAAGGTAACAACAATTCGTCCATAGCAATCAGAACAACCATTGGTAACATTTATAACATCCAGATTACATAGGTCTCACGTAGACAATCCTAATTGAGTTTAATATCCCTCAAGCACTCTCCCCAGAGGCCTAAACCAATATCAGTCAAGCACTCGAGAAACATCTCCCTCGACGTTGGATAATCCACGAGAGATGGGATAACAAAACATCCAGACATTCAAACATTCATGATAGACTCTAGCTATTACCGCCAATCCTGCTTTGAAACCATCATTAATCGTATGACGGCGCATCATGACTTCCATATGTCAAGGGCTAATGGTAACCCCAGTTCTAGCAACAACTTCATATGCCATCATGACTCGTATGTTTGTCTCCTCAAATCTTGACAACTAGGCCCTTCATGACTCCTCAAGGTACGAGGCCCTTCATGACTGCCCAAAGTACCCCTACTTTGAGTCTGCTAGAACTTACGATAATGATAATCTCTTGGACTTTACATCTCTAGTCGTCATCACCGACGACTAATCATAAACTCAAGTCCCACTCGAGTAACCATTATCCACAACCCAACACTTTGAGTTGTCTGCCTATTCGTTGCTTTTCACCGATCAACAAACACCTTTCAACACTTCGAACCTTCCTACTTGAACTTGTGTCGAAGCTAGAACAATTGTCGACTCAAAAACAAACTTCGTTTGGTCGATATAACATTTTGTAGCAACTCCGGCCCTTTCGCTATGAAAAACTAGCCAAAATGTCAAAATAGTCTTTTACAACATTTCTGAAATGTTGTTATATCCCTTAGTTCAATTCTGCATCCACCTTGTGTAAAGAGCTGAACAAAACTAGCTTTCACAGTGTTTCTGTCTTTTTACAGTGTTTCAGAAGTGTTGTCGTAGCTCAGGTGCGATCGAAGAAACCCATGCGCAACCTATCTTTAGTTGTGCTTGACCACAGCTTTTAATAGCATTTCATAAATGCTGTCGTAGCTCTGGTGCGACCCCTGGCCTGTACAACCCCAATTTAAGTCCTATTTCGACCAAAACTTTGCCAATCTACACAATCAATGAAATATACTCGTCTAATTCATTCAACACAACCATAAGCATGTCATGAAATCACTAACAACATAAATATGACGATTATTACCAAAATTATGCAAATTTCACCAAAATCATGATAAATGATCATATGAAAAAAAATGATAGATCTAACTTGCGTAAACGCATGAAATAGCATAGGAATTATGAGTTTTAATTTACTAAATCAGATCCTAAGGTGATTCATATGAAATAGGACTAACCATGATGTAGATCTCTGGACAACAACTTGAATTTGATGAAAAACATGACCAAACATTCATATACTTCATTGAATCCATGTGAGAGATGCAAATCACTCACCGATTCTCCAAAACAAGCTAAAATGATAGAAATATGAATTTGAATAGTAGGCACCTCGCACCAAACCCCTTGATCCAATGAATCCTTGCTTCAGTTGATGTAGATTTAGCCTCTAATGGTGTAGATCTATGATTTCCCTCCTTGGATTTTGATTCTTAATGGTGGAAAGTGTGAGAGGAAGGAGGAGCACAAGGCCACCAAATGAGAGAATGGGGAAGTAAACTATTTCCCATACCTCTCACCCTCTATTTATAGTTTTCCACCAGCCCATTAATGGGCCTCTCCCAAATCAGCCCATTAGGCTCCCAAAACCCAGACAGCCAAGTGAAAAACCTTAAAACAACGATTTCTCCCAAACCGTTAAGCCAAATCTTTAATGTAACCACTCTACGGAAAGGCAAACATCATTTCCTTTTCAATGGCACAGGTCTTACCCTCTGATTCAACCTGAGTAAAAAGTAATGCCCTGTACAAGACTAACGTAGGATAAATGATCACAAACAAAATCGGTAAAAATCATGGACATGTCCCACATCCCCAAAAGCAACATATTAAAAGATGAGGATGATCCAACCCTCAGGGAATAAAATAAAAATATTTTACGATCCTCCTATATGTAAAATGCCGGTTGTTACAAGTATACAACTATCGTACGGGCGCATAGTGGAGGCTGGGTTTCCAACGATGACCACGCAAAGGAACATCCTTACCAAACTGAATTTTGAAAACCTCTAGAGGGATGTATGAGGATCAATAGTGATGCTCCTCATGCCAACACAAGGTCGGGTTACCTCTATAACTAGGTAACTTAGAGTACGCCTAAGTATTTTATCTCCCGGTCATTACCAACTATAACAAACCAACATTTTCCCAATCCTGATTATCGATACAAATACCATATCGACTAACAAAACACCAAAAATTACCAGATCATTACTCGAAAGAAGTTAGAGGGCGAGAAACTGAAAGAAATATTAGAACAGAAGAAGAGAAAGATCAGAAATAACAACACATAATATCACATCGGAGCGGAATAAAAGATAACATATATATATATATATAACAACTTTGAAATACAAAATTCTACTTACATACATTATCATAGTACATCACATATACAACACAGCGGAATAAACTCTATATAACTAACATTGTAGCTCATGCTTCACGCTTCTCCAAGTATCTGTAAAACACCTGAACTACTTGACTGCCCGAACAAATTTGGGCACCCAAGAGTTTAGGGTAGAACAAAACAAAATAAACTCTGGGTCATTCATGGGACCGATGTGAGTAAACACCAACCACTTAGCTTAACTTATAAAAATCCTTTACGAAAGAAAAGATAATCGTAAGACCGATCCACACATAAACACGGATGGTTTTTACCTTAAGATAACCCAAAATATTTCTTCAAATCAATATTGTTCTAATATTATAATAGTGTTCAATTCAAATAAATAGCAATCTAGCAGAACGCTTGCATCTCATGCTCTACATATGTATACAATAAAAACCGCAGGCTTTTATTGGAGAATGGATTCCAACTGGCAAGGTATAGGACCACCTTTCGACAGTGTATCTCTAGAGAGGAATACACGGGATTCAACAAGAACATCTTGCAACCCCGGCTAAACATGACCGGCCACTCACTTCGCTTGAGTGTTCCGAATGTATTATCACCAACGGTTGGGATCAGTAAATGTTTCCCGAAAGGGACAACATCGAAATATTTAAGACGAAAATGGAATTTTTCTATACCAAGTGACAATACACCCTAACTGGGAGCTACCCACTTAGCCATGCGACCTACCCGATTTTATACCATTTCCTGGTTGTAAGGCTTGAGGCCACACTTATCTTTTGTTATGCCACATCTCCATTCACTTTGAATGTCACATCGTCAAATCCGTTAATCATTAATTGATCCGTACAAGTATATTCTGGATATTATGCTAAGAGAATAAATTCTCTACCACCAGATGTATATTTGTACATACCAACATATGCGATCATTGGAAATACTCTATAAGACATTCGTCCATAAACGTTCGTTCTGGGGCTGAACGAATCCGTAGGCACAATTTGCATTAATCCATCTTGGGAAATTTCTACCTAGGATTAATAGAAAAAGCCCTCGGGCTTTACTCCGTCTTCGATTGTCTTCATATAATCTAATTCGCAATGCTACTGCCAATATGGGGTGGTTCTTGAATAATAATCCAACCGGTCTCTCCATATTGACAATGATGTTGGCCAATACTTTGATAGTCGGTTATTTAACTATAGAAGAAAAACAAACATTCATTCAAAGCATTGAACAATCACTGGGCCCCTAAATTAATATTTATTTAATTAAATTTATCATTTCTCAATCTGTCTTCAATATCTTTACCCAGATATTTCTCCAAACCCGTTTAGCCCCTCACGATTCTCGAAAAACCATTTCTGTAACAACCCGGAATTTTGGAACTAATTTTAAAAAAAAAAAGAAAAAAAAAAGAATTTACATTTTTATTTAAAAAAAAATGAAATATGTTTTAAAATAAATGTTAGTCTTTATGTAAGAACATAAAAATGATTTATTAGACTAATAAAAATATCACCTTGATTAGAAATGATGATTAAATCAAATTGACAATTTTGGTTAAGAAATTGGTTAGACAAACAAACAACATTTTTATATAAACGTCACATTAGTGAAAAAGAACAACATTCTTGTCAAGACTTGATTAGTGAATTTAAATACTCATTTTGGGTTAATATGTTAGTGAGTTAGAAATGAACCTTTTTATTCATTGAAAGGGATTAATTGGAAAATGAACATTTTGATTTATTTTTTTAAAAAAAAAAAAATTGATAAACAAAATCACTATTTTTGTTTGAATCAAAAGTTAACAAACAAATTTTCATTTTTGTTTGTGTATTGAAAGTCAACATACAAGATTATCATTTTTTCATATTAAGAGAATGAAATGAAAGAATATATTTTGTCATTTGAAAATAAAAGACAAGTTTTTAACTTTACTTTGTTTACAAAATAAAACACCAATTTTTACCTTTATTTTGTTTATAAAATAAAAAGCAAGTTTTAATCTTTTATTTTGTTTACAAAATAAAATGCTAATTTTAATCTTTAATTCTGTTTACAAAATAAAATACGAGCTTTACCTTTATTTTTGCGAACATAATAAAATGCATATTTGAAATGTCATTTATGACAATTGACCTATTAGAATCACCACTTATGATAAAGCTCAAAGGGTCATTTATGTTGAGTTATAATCACCATTTATGTTAGTATTCAAAATGACATTTATGTTGAGTTAAAAATACCACTTATGCTAGGATTCAAAATGTCAACTTTTATGTTTGTTCATATTCAAAATACCCTTTTTGTTTGAACAAAGTATAAATAAATAAAAAAAATGTCAAAATCTAAATTAACATTTGTCAATTTAATAAAAAGTTAATCTTTTGTTTACAATTTTTAAATAAACAAAAATGTCTAAATCAAAATTTACATTTGTTAATTATATAAAAGTTTATCTTTTGTTTACGTCTTACGATGTAAACACAAATGATTAAATAGATTTTATATTAAATAGGAAGATTGGAAATAACGAAACTATAATAAATGTTGAATTAATACAATAAAACAAACCAGTTAATTTTGAAATTGGAATATAATGTCGGAATTTAGTATAATGAAATTTTCCTAATAGTTTATTTCAAGTATAAAAAGAAATGTGAAATGAGACATTATGTTAACTTTGTCATGTTTGGAAGGAATGATTAATGAATTGATTGTTTTACAAAGATTAATTGCTCGATTAAAAATGTTAGAAAATTGAATTTGAGATGTATGACACAGGTAATTTATTCCTATGTTAGACTAGGATTAGATGGGTAATTAAATTAAGGATAAATGAAATTGAATACTGTATTCATTTAATTAACCTTTGAAATTTGAATAAATAAAAGGGAAAAATTTAAACCATTCATGCCTTTAATTTATTTCCTTTTGGTTCTCTATTCATATCCATTCTTTTACCGCTTCATTTATATTTCTTATTCCTATGTATTTATCCTAATTTCCATTCATTCTTAGAACCACTCCCATTCTTTTTCTTCCTCTTCATATTTACCGTTCCTCTTCGATTTTATCTCCAATTAATCCTCAAATCTACGCAGTATCTTCACAAATTTATAATAGCCAAATTGTTAAGCGATGTCAGTTCTTCGATTTCAATGAACGGTGACTCCAGAAGCGGGGCGCAGGGAGAGAGACGATCGATGATGGGATCTGTGAATTGAACGAAGATGGAAGAAAGGATTAGAGAAATAAAGTTGCAATGGACTCGTCATGGCGAACTCTACAACACAGACCAGATCTGAAACGGACTAATCTACAATTTTTGAAAATTCAAAAACCATCGGTGAGAATTCTAACTCACATCAAAAGGATTTATAAAATTATATTTATTCGATGTAGAAAAATGGGTTATGCGATAAAATTGTTCATGTGATGAAATCAGATCTGTGACTGAAATTATTGTTTGTTTGTATTGATTGCGATGCTGATGTTGTTAAATCATGCTGCGTTAACAATAAAGTATCATTGTCGTTGGTTCATGTTTTGTTGACATTAAAATAACCTTTTTATTAGGATGGTTTTATTAGAATCTCCATGGTAGATAAAGTAAACGTCTTTGTTTGAAATCTTCATGTTAGAAAAGAAAAATAAACAAATTTGTCATTTATGTTATATTAGAAAATTTTGTTATCTTGTTAGAAGTGTTTTATAATTTTTTTTTTAGAAAAAAAATATGTCATTTTGTTATAAAATGTTTTAGGAAAATAAAAATCTCAATTTTATTAGACGACGTCATGTTGAAATAAAACTTGTCATTTTTATTGAATTAGTATTGACTAAATAAAAATGTTCATTTTTATTAAATTAGCATGGTTAAAATCAAACTATCATTTTGGTCAATTAACGTTGTGTTAAAATATAAACATCGCTTTGATCAAAACAAAATAAAAGGTAAAGTTAGAATAAAATAAAATTTTGTGTCATAAAATGTAAAGTTAGAATAAAATATCGTTTGTTACAAAAATGTAATGTTAGATTTAAGAACATTTTCTCATTTAAGTTAGAAAAGTTATGTTGCATATAAAAGAGAACATTTTCTCATTTAAGTTAGAAAATGTTAACATATGAAATCATTTTTTTATGACATTAAGATACGTAAAATAAAAAGAATGGATTTTAATAGTTGAAAAATCATGTATGTCATATATGTTTAATTGGAATGGATAGATTATATATGTCATGTATGTGTGATTTGAATTGACAAATCATAATCGTCATATGTGTTTAATTATAGTTGAAAAATCATATATGTCGTAAATGTTTAATTAGAATAAACATGCCATTTTTATTAGGGATATATTATGTAAGATAAATTTGTCATTTATGACTGAATCCGTCATTTATGTGAAAATTTAACTTGTCATTTATGTGAAGATTGAGATTGTCATTTATGTCAACATGAATTTGTCTATTCATGTTGAGAGGAGTTTGTCCTTCAAGTTAAATTACTATGATGTCATTTATTAAAAATGTCATTAAATTAGAATGACATTAACACTGGAATGTCACTAGATTAGAATGTTATTAAGTTAGAATGTCATTAGATAAAAAGGGCCATTAGAATACATAGTATGGTGTATGTAAATAAATATTCATTTATATGATATTTGAAACATGGAAAAATGTTAACATATAAAATACTCTTTTATATGATATAAGAAAATAAACTTATTTTCATAGTTAATGTCACAATAGGAATGCAACCTTATTTCCAGCGTTTATGTAAAAATATGAGTGTTGGTATATTTTTAGCGCGTTAAGTGAAAGTAGAAAATAAATATATTTTCATTGTTTAAGTTAAAATAAGATTGATAACTTATTTTTAGCGAGTTAGGTAAATTTAGAAAATAATTATAACTTCATTGTTGTTAATAAAATATGAATGCAAACTTAATTGCACTGTTTTGATAAAATATAAATGCAAACTTTATTTGCATCGTTTTGTTAAAGTATGAATGAAACTTTATTTTTATTGTTTTGATAAAAATATGAATGAAACTTTATTTTTATTTACATAAAAATATGAATGCAACTTTATTTTTATTGTTATGTCAAAAACATGAATGCAAGTTTATTTTAAGCATTTTTAAGTAAAATATGTAAATAAATATATTCGTAGTGTTTCTGATTAAAAATAAAAAAAAAATTATATATGGATATTGCACATGAAAGTTGTACATGAAAGTGAATATATAATTAGCGTTATTGAGGAACTTGAAATATTTTCATTATTTACTCAATTAATGGAATTAATGTACGATTTAATTAAGAAGATTGCACATTTAAAAAGGATGAAATAAAAAGTTTAAATTGATAAGATTTCATTCCAATTATAATAATGAAGATTTGAATTGAAAAATCTCGTTTTTATGTTAACTTGTAAATTTAGAAGATTTGATTTTAAAATTTAACATAAATAGATTAATTGAGGAAGATTTCATTTAATATTAAAATAAGTTTTTGATATAGCAATTGAAACATTTTGGGAATAGTTTTATGATATTAATATGGGAAGATTAATGTTTACTGAAATGAAAGGATAAGTAAAAGAATGAAAGATATTTTAGAAATTAGATATTCTAAAATATGAAATGTTTTAAAATAATACTTTTAAGAGATAATTATAATGATAATTATTAATTGTACCTGGACACGAGGTTAGGTCACATTTATGGCGGAAGTCTGCCCGGAACCAACCGGCATATCCAGCAGCCATAAATGTTGGGCCTAATGTGAGAGGTCCAAGTGCGCAAATACGAATTGGGTCAAGACACGAGGTTAAGCCCAACCTGTGGTAGAAGTCTGCCCGGAACCAACCGGCATATCCAGCATCCACAAGTTGTAGGCCTAATGTGAGAGGTCTGGCCCGCTATTAAATAATAAAATGTAAAGATAAACATAATAAATGGATAAGGGAAATGAATTGGGCTATTCGGTCCATTTTAAAAATAGTAACTCCATTTTAACCCGTATAAATTATGTTATACATTTTATAAAGGAAATCGAAGATGATTAATATTTTATTTAAGATTAAATGAAATACTCTGAAATAAATGATGTCTAATTATATATATTAAATGGGAAATTTATGAAATCTAAATTTGGGTTTATCGTGAATTATGTTTTAAATAACATTTATTCTTTAACCCGAATTTATGATAGAATTAATTCCTTAAAATTTGAATAATCATTTAATAATGACTTTGGAAGATTAAAACTAAATAAGATTTTAATTAAATCTTTAATTAGATTGAAAGGGAATTAAGTAGTTAAGATCACTGAATTAAGAAAGTGATCGAAAATGGAAAATGAACCATAAAGCAATGAATATTTTCATGTTATAAATGAATAAATGAATGAAAACATGAAATGGATATTTTATTTATATATTTTATATAAATAAAAGTAATGAAACTTTTATTTACATTTCATATGTAAATTAAAGAATGAAAATAAGAATGAAATTTTTATTTACATTTCGCATGTAAATAAAAAGAATGAAAATAAGAATGAAATTTTTATTTACATTTCGCATGTAAATAAAAAGATGAAAATAAGAATGAAACTTTTATTTACTTTTCACATGTAAATAAAAAGATGAAAATAAGAAGGGAATTTTTATGTACATTTCACATGCGAATAAAAAGATAAAAATATGAAATGAAACATGATTTAGAAGCATGAGCCGCATATGAAAATTTAACATGTTTTAAAAAGCATGAAGTCGCATATGAAATGCATAATCAAGAAACCGCATATGAAATAAAAATTCATGTTTAGAGTAGTATTACTGCATATGAAATGAAAGGCAAATCTTGAGATAGCGTTAATATATGTATGATATTCAAACATACTTAAAGTTTATGCTACCATATTAAAAATAAATATATTTTTAAGATCATGTTCATATAGTAAAAATGAACATATTTTTGATGTCGTGTCTATATATTGAAATAAGGTCCTTTTTTTTGAAAAAAATTAAACGTTTAAAAGACTTTAATTGTATATATGTTGGCTTTAATGAAATGATATAAAATAAAATATCATTTTTATTTTGTATGATTGTTGTAATAAAAGAATAAATTGTTGAATTATAAATTCTTTGACACGACTAATGAATGGACGATATCTATGAAATGAATGGACGATATTTATATTTATAAAAGAATAAATAACGATATAGAATGGTTTGCAAATTAAATATGCGAAGATTATTTGGAAAGTCCGAGACTCATCTCATTCCAAATAATTATACGACGTTAAATCAGAAAATTGAAGACGGTGACAAGACCGACAATCTTCACATCGAACGGATGTGATGCTATTGAGGCCCATGATGGGAGTAGCTGCCTTGAAGGGGCTGAGATGGTGTCCGTTCGGACGTAGCGTTGATTTGTACGGATTTGACTTTCGCTCAGACCCAGAGCATAAGTTTATAAATGGAATGTATGTCTGACGTTGTAGTCCTTTATACTACATTCGTTGATCTCTGTTAATATATATCTGTTTGGTGGTTAACACTCTTCTCTGAGACGTACGAGCTTAGAGGTTATATATTGGTAGAAATTAATGTTATAGTATGGACTGACAATGTGGCATACTAAGATACATTGATCAAGGCTTTTGTTGAAAAGCAGGCCTTGTGGTTGATGATCAAAGCACGGTCTGTTTAGGCGTAGCTTTGTGTATAGCGTGACTTCGCGAGCCTCACACCCCGGTATGAGTCAAAAACGGGATACGGACTGCAGGGAGTGCACACGTTTCTTTCTAGCTAGAGTGGTGTCAGTGACCTACCAGCCCTGACATTTTACTTATGTGGATGATGGATTTTGAGGCGCCTCGTTATTTTTATAGGCCGTTGGTGGTCATACTATAGGTCCAAAGGGACCTGGAAGCGTGTGTTCAGGCATAACTAATCCACTGCCCATAGGCGGGGACCGGCCCTGAAGATCCAAGGGTTCACTGCGGGGGATCCTGAGGCATTTGCTAGAGTGTCTCGAATCGGAGAGGAGCTTGCCCCTAGCCTCGACTCATGATGGAAATCCAATTTCCAATACGCCCTTGCGGTTTTGATTGTAGAACTAGTATTGGCGACATGCTATATGGTAACCATGCCGTCTAGGATTGATACTTATGATTCAAATATTTTTATTAAAACATATATACACTAATAATAATATCAAATCCGTTTTATACGTATCAAACATCTTTTGACCATTATAAGGTAAAACCCTATCCTCTGGTGTGCGTTGCATTGTGTGATGGGACTTGGGTCTTATAATGGTTTCATTTTTCCAAAAAGAAATTGCGTTATTTCTTGATTTACTTTAGTTTATGCACCGACAATCCATTGGAATAAAACCCGTTCCGCATTAGCGGCGTGGTCCTTGGATTTGTCTTATTAGTTAAATTAGTTTAGAATTCTCACACCAGTCCCATGACTGACTCGTAGTTTGTTTCACTTTGCAAACTCGGGTGCCCTCTTTTCCACACGGGCAGTCGAGTAGCTTTTTGCAGATATCTCTCTCTTTAGCAGGATCCTGGATCGAAGCCTAAAGCTGTGTCCAGAGCTTAGAAGTCTTCCGCTGTTTAATGTATTAAATCTGTTGTAATTTATCTTCCGCTGTAGTTTACTTTATTTGTACTCTGATATTCTGTACTCTGATGCTATATTATTGTAATATAATAAAAGTCTGCTGTTATTGTTCTGATGTATTGTATTCCCAAAGTTAACGTATGCGAGTTTTGAACGGTCTTGGTCGATTTTGTGATCGATTAAGGTCGGGCAAAATCCGTGTCGTTACAGGTGGTATCAGAGCTCTGGTTAGGTCAAATCTTTGGGGTACAACTCGTTAGAACTGAACAAAAGACTCATCAGAGAATTGGATTAGTAATGTCCAATAAGAATACTCATTAGAGATAGGATCAGCAGTATCCTAGAATGAGAAAACTCATTAGAGATGGGGTTAGTAATGCCCTAGAATGAGTTCAGAGTGATAAGCTTATGATTAGCGTATTTTTGATTATATAATCTATTTTTGAAAATATGATTTTTAAATATATAAAAGAGTATGTATATTTGATAAGTTAGTCAACAAATGAAATTAATAAGAGAAATTAAAATTTAGTTAGTTAATTAAACAACTTTTAGCCTAGTTCCTTTTCGAGGACAAAAAGATTTTAAGTGGGGGAGATTGTAACAACCCGGAATTTTGGAACTAATTTAAAAAAAAAGAAAAAAAAAAGAATTTACATTTTTATTTAAAAAAAAAAATGAAATATGTTTTAAAATAAATGTTAGTCTTTATGTAAGAACATAAAAATGATTTATTAGACTAATAAAAATATCACCTTGATTAGAAATGATGATTAAATCAAATTGACAATTTTGGTTAAGAAATTGGTTAGACAAACAAACAACATTTTTATATAAACGTCACATTAGTGAAAAAGAACAACATTCTTGTCAAGACTTGATTAGTGAATTTAAATACTCATTTTGGGTTAATATGTTAGTGAGTTAGAAATGAACCTTTTTATTCATTGAAAGGGATTAATTGGAAAATGAACATTTTGATTTATTTTTTTAAAAAAAAAAATTGATAAACAAAATCACTATTTTTGTTTGAATCAAAAGTTAACAAACAAATTTTCATTTTTGTTTGTGTATTGAAAGTCAACATACAAGATTATCATTTTTTCATATTAAGAGAATGAAATGAAAGAATATATTTTGTCATTTGAAAATAAAAGACAAGTTTTTAACTTTACTTTGTTTACAAAATAAAACACCAATTTTTACCTTTATTTTGTTTATAAAATAAAAAGCAAGTTTTAATCTTTTATTTTGTTTACAAAATAAAATGCTAATTTTAATCTTTAATTCTGTTTACAAAATAAAATACGAGCTTTACCTTTATTTTTGCGAACATAATAAAATGCATATTTGAAATGTCATTTATGACAATTGACCTATTAGAATCACCACTTATGATAAAGCTCAAAGGGTCATTTATGTTGAGTTATAATCACCATTTATGTTAGTATTCAAAATGACATTTATGTTGAGTTAAAAATACCACTTATGCTAGGATTCAAAATGTCAACTATTATGTTTGTTCATATTCAAAATACCCTTTTTGTTTGAACAAAGTATAAATAAATAAAAAAATGTCAAAATCTAAATTAACATTTGTCAATTTAATAAAAAGTTAATCTTTTGTTTACAATTTTTAAATAAACAAAAATGTCTAAATCAAAATTTACATTTGTTAATTATATAAAAGTTTATCTTTTGTTTACGTTTTACGATGTAAACATAAATGATTAAATAGATTTTATATTAAATAGGAAGATTGGAAATAATGAAACTATAATAAATGTTGAATTAATACAATAAAACAAACCAGTTAATTTTGAAATTGGAATATAATGTCGGAATTTAGTATAATGAAATTTTCCTAATAGTTTATTTCAAGTATAAAAAGAAATGTGAAATGAGACATTATGTTAACTTTGTCATGTTTGGAAGGAATGATTAATGAATTGATTGTTTTACAAAGATTAATTGCTCGATTAAAAATGTTAGAAAATTGAATTTGAGATGTATGACACAGGTAATTTATTCCTATGTTAGACTAGGATTAGATTGGTAATTAAATTAAGGATAAATGAAATTGAATACTGTATTCATTTAATTAACCTTTGAAATTTGAATAAATAAAAGGGAAAAATTTAAACCATTCATGCCTTTAATTTATTTCCTTTTGGTTCTCTATTCATATCCATTCTTTTACCGCTTCATTTATATTTCTTATTCCTATGTATTTATCCTAATTTCCATTCATTCTTAGAACCACTCCCATTCTTTTTCTTCCTCTTCATATTTACCGTTCCTCTTCGATTTTATCTCCAATTAATCCTCAAATCTACGCAGTATCTTCACAAATTTATAACAGCCAAATTGTTAAGCGATGTCAGTTCTTCGATTTCAATGAACGGTGACTCCAGAAGCGGGGCGCAGGGAGAGAGACGATCGATGATGGGTTCTGTGAATTGAACGAAGATGGAAGAAAGGATTAGAGAAATAAAGTTGCAATGGACTCGTCATGGCGAACTCTACAACACAGACCAGATCTGAAACGGACTAATCTACAATTTTTGAAAATTCAAAAACCATCGGTGAGAATTCTAACTCACATCAAAAGGATTTATAAAATTATATTTATTCGATGTAGAAAAATGGGTTATGCGATAAAATTGTTCATGTGATGAAATCAGATCTGTGACTGAAATTATTGTTTGTTTGTATTGATTGCGATGCTGATGTTGGTAAATCATGCTGCGTTAACAATAAAGTATCATTGTCGTTGGTTCATGTTTTGTTGACATTAAAATAACCTTTTTATTAGGATGGTTTTATTAGAATCTCCATGGTAGATAAAGTAAACGTCTTTGTTTGAAATCTTCATGTTAGAAAAGAAAAATAAACAAATTTGTCATTTATGTTATATTAGAAAATTTTGTTATCTTGTTAGAAGTGTTTTATAATTTTTTTTTTTAGAAAAAAAATATGTCATTTTGTTATAAAATGTTTTAGGAAAATAAAAATCTCAATTTTATTAGACGACGTCATGTTGAAATAAAACTTGTCATTTTTATTGAATTAGTATTGACTAAATAAAAATGTTCATTTTTATTAAATTAGCATGGTTAAAATCAAACTATCATTTTGGTCAATTAACGTTGTGTTAAAATATAAACATCGCTTTGGTCAAAACAAAATAAAAGGTAAAGTTAGAATAAAATAAAATTTTGTGTCATAAAATGTAAAGTTAGAATAAAATATCGTTTGTTACAAAAATGTAATGTTAGATTTAAGAACATTTTCTCATTTAAGTTAGAAAAGTTATGTTGCATATAAAAGAGAACATTTTCTCATTTAAGTTAGAAAATGTTAACATATGAAATCATTTTTTTATGACATTAAGATACGTAAAATAAAAAGAATGGATTTTAATAGTTGAAAAATCATGTATGTCATATATGTTTAATTGGAATGGATAGATTATATATGTCATGTATGTGTGATTTGAATTGACAAATCATAATCGTCATATGTGTTTAATTATAGTTGAAAAATCATATATGTCGTAAATGTTTAATCAGAATAAACATGCCATTTTTATTAGGGATATATTATGTAAGATAAATTTGTCATTTATGACTGAATCCGTCATTTATGTGAAAATTTAACTTGTCATTTATGTGAAGATTGAGATTGTCATTTATGTCAACATGAATTTGTCTATTCATGTTGAGAGGAGTTTGTCCTTCAAGTTAAATTACTATGATGTCATTTATTAAAAATGTCATTAAATTAGAATGACATTAACACTGGAATGTCACTAGATTAGAATGTTATTAAGTTAGAATGTCATTAGATAAAAAGGGCCATTAGAATACATAGTATGGTGTATGTAAATAAATATTCATTTATATGATATTTGAAACGTGGAAAAATGTTAACATATAAAATACTCTTTTATATGATATAAGAAAATAAACTTATTTTCATAGTTAATGTCACAATAGGAATGCAACCTTATTTCCAGCGTTTATGTAAAAATATGAGTGTTGGTATATTTTTAGCGCGTTAAGTGAAAGTAGAAAATAAATATATTTTCATTGTTTAAGTTAAAATAAGATTGATAACTTATTTTTAGCGAGTTAGGTAAATTTAGAAAATAATTATAACTTCATTGTTGTTAATAAAATATGAATGCAAACTTAATTGCACTGTTTTGATAAAATATAAATGCAAACTTTATTTGCATCGTTTTGTTAAAGTATGAATGAAACTTTATTTTTATTGTTTTGATAAAAATATGAATGAAACTTTATTTTTATTTACATAAAAATATGAATGCAACTTTATTTTTATTGTTATATCAAAAACATGAATGCAAGTTTATTTTAAGCATTTTTAAGTAAAATATGTAAATAAATATATTCGTAGTGTTTCTGATTAAAAATAAAAAAAAATTATATATGGATATTGCACATGAAAGTTGTACATGAAAGTGAATATATAATTAGCGTTATTGAGGAACTTGAAATATTTTCATTATTTACTCAATTAATGGAATTAATGTACGATTTAATTAAGAAGATTGCACATTTAAAAAGGATGAAATAAAAAGTTTAAATTGATAAGATTTCATTCCAATTATAATAATGAAGATTTGAATTGAAAAATCTCGTTTTTATGTTAACTTGTAAATTTAGAAGATTTGATTTTAAAATTTAACATAAATAGATTAATTGAGGAAGATTTCATTTAATATTAAAATGGTAAGTTTTTGATATAGCAATTGAAACATTTTGGGAATAGTTTTATGATATTAATATGGAAAGATTAATGTTTACTGAAATGAAAGGATAAGTAAAAGAATGAAAGATATTTTAGAAATTAGATATTCTAAAATATGAAATATTTTAAAATAATACTTTTAAGAGATAATTATAATGATAATTATTAATTGTACCTGGACACGAGGTTAGGTCACATTTATGGCGGAAGTCTGCCCGGAACCAACCGGCATATCCAGCAGCCATAAATGTTGGGCCTAATGTGAGAGGTCCAAGTGCGCAAATACGAATTGGGTCAAGACACGAGGTTAAGCCCAACCTATGGTAGAAGTCTGCCCGGAACTAACCGGCATATCCAGCATCCACAAGTTGTAGGCCTAATGTGAGAGGTCTGGCCCGCTATTAAATAATAAAATGTAAAGATAAACATAATAAATGGATAAGGGAAATGAATTGGGCTATTCGGTCCATTTTAAAAATAGTAACTCCATTTTAACCCGTATAAATTATGTTATACATTTTATAAAGGAAATCGAAGATGATTAATATTTTATTTAAGATTAAATGAAATACTCTGAAATAAATGATGTCTAATTATATATATTAAATGGGAAATTTATGAAATCTAAATTTGGGTTTATCGTGAATTATGTTTTAAATAACATTTATTCTTTAACCCGAATTTATGATAGAATTAATTCCCTAAAATTTGAATAATCATTTAATAATGACTTTGGAAGATTAAAACTAAATAAGATTTTAATTAAATCTTTAATTAGATTGAAAGGGAATTAAGTAGTTAAGATCACTGAATTAAGAAAGTGATCGAAAATGGAAAATGAACCATAAAGCAATGAATATTTTCATGTTATAAATGAATGAAAACATGAAATGGTTATTTTATTTATATATTTTATATAAATAAAAGTAATGAAACTTTTATTTACATTTCATATGTAAATTAAAGAATGAAAATAAGAATGAAATTTTTATTTACATTTCGCATGTAAATAAAAAGAATGAAAATAAGAATGAAATTTTTATTTACATTTCGCATGTAAATAAAAAGATGAAAATAAGAATGAAACTTTTATTTACTTTTCACATATAAATAAAAAGATGAAAATAAGAAGGGAATTTTTATGTACATTTCACATGCGAATAAAAAGATAAAAATATGAAATGAAACATGATTTAGAAGCATGAGCCGCATATGAAAATTTAACATGTTTTAAAAAGCATGAAGTCGCATATGAAATGCATAATCAAGAAACCGCATATGAAATAAAAATTCATGTTTAGAGTAGTATTACTGCATATGAAATGAAAGGCAAATCTTGAGATAGCGTTAATATATGTATGATATTCAAACATACTTAAAGTTTATGCTACCATATTAAAAATAAATATATTTTTAAGATCATGTTCATATAGTAAAAATGAACATATTTTTGATGTCGTGTCTATATATTGAAATAAGGTCCTTTTTTTTTGAAAAAAATTAAACGTTTAAAAGACTTTAATTGTATATATGTTGGCTTTAATGAAATGATATAAAATAAAATATCATTTTTATTTTGTATGATTGTTGTAATAAAAGAATAAATTGTTGAATTATAAATTCTTTGACACGACTAATGAATGGACGATATCTATGAAATGAATGGACGATATTTATATTTATAAAAGAATAAATAACGATATAGAATGGTTTGCAAATTAAATATGCGAAGATTATTTGGAAAGTCCGAGACTCATCTCATTCCAAATAATTATACGACGTTAAATCAGAAAATTGAAGACGGTGACAAGACCGACAATCTTCACATCGAACGGATGTGATGCTATTGAGGCCCATGATGGGAGTAGCTACCTTGAAGGGGCTGAGATGGTGTCCGTTCGGACGTAGCGTTGATTTGTACGGATTTGACTTTCGCTCAGACCCAGAGCATAAGTTTATAAATGGAACGTATGTCTGACGTTGTAGTCCTTTATACTACATTCGTTGATCTCTGTTAATATATATCTGTTTGGTGGTTAACACTCTTCTCTGAGACGTACGAGCTTAGAGGTTATATATTGGTAGAAATTAATGTTATAGTATGGACTGACAATGTGGCATACTAAGATACATTGATCAAGGCTTTTGTTGAAAAGCAGGCCTTGTGGTTGATGATCAAAGCACGGTCTGTTTAGGCGTAGCTTTGTGTATAGCGTGACTTCGCGAGCCTCACACCCCGGTATGAGTCAAAAACGGGATACGGACTGCAGGGAGTGCACACGTTTCTTTCTAGCTAGAGTGGTGTCAGTGACCTACCAGCCCTGACATTTTACTTATGTGGATGATGGATTTTGAGGCGCCTCGTTATTTTTATAGGCCGTTGGTGGTCATACTATAGGTCCAAAGGGACCGGGAAGCGTGTGTTCAGGCATAACTAATCCACTGCCCATAGGCGGGGACCGGCCCTGAAGATCCAAGGGTTCACTACGGGGGATCCTGAGGCATTTGCTAGAGTGTCTCGAATCGGAGAGGAGCTTGCCCCTAGCCTCGACTCATGATGGAAATCCAATTTCCAATACGCCCTTGCGGTTTTGATTGTAGAACTAGTATTGGCGACATGCTATATGGTAACCATGCCGTCTAGGATTGATACTTATGATTCAAATCTTTTTATTAAAACATATATACACTAATAATAATATCAAATCCGTTTTATACGTATCAAGCATCTTTTGACCATTATAAGGTAAAACCCTATCCTCTGGTGTGCGTTGCATTGTGTGATGGGACTTGGGTCTTATAATGGTTTCATTTTTCCAAAAAGACATTGCGTTATTTCTTGATTTACTTTAGTTTATGCACCGACAATCCATTGAAATAAAACCCGTTCCGCATTAGCGGCGTGGTCCTTGGATTTGTCTTATTAGTTAAATTAGTTTAGAATTCTCACACCAGTCCCATGACTGACTCGTAGTTTGTTTCACTTTGCAAACTCGGGTGCCCTCTTTTCCACATGGGCAGTCGAGTAGCTTTTTGCAGATATCTCTCTCTTTAGCAGGATCCTGGATCGAAGCCTAAAGCTGTGTCCAGAGCTTAGAAGTCTTCCGCTGTTTAATGTATTAAATCTGTTGTAATTTATCTTCCGCTGTAGTTTACTTTATTTGTACTCTGATATTCTGTACTCTGATGCTATATTATTGTAATATAATAAAAGTCTGCTGTTATTGTTCTGATGTATTGTATTCCCAAAGTTAACGTATGCGAGTTTTGAACGGTCTTGGTCGATTTTGTGATCGATTAAGGTCGGGCAAAATCCGTGTCGTTACAATTTCCATTTATCATAACTAATTATTTTCTATATTCCAGAAAATATCACTTTTTAACGTCGGAAAACATTTCTATTTCTTATTCCCACATCACTATTCTTCCCTATCCATTAGTCCTTGACTGTAAATTAGAAAGAGAACAATTCTCTAAGTATCAACCCCAATGGCCGAAACCAACATCAAATTGTCACTCAGAAAGCAATTAAACTCGACTAATCTCCAATCAGTTTCTAATTCCCTCAACTTCATTTCTTAACTTCTTATCAACAAAATCATTTCAATCTGCAAAACATTTGCTTTTAAACAATCATTCATTTTTAATATATATATATGTTTCTCCTTCCAATCTCCTAAGATTTTATTTTATAAGTTTCCCTTTTTACATATAAAAATTTCATTATACGTCTATTTGCTTATTAAATTCTATATATAATTGATAAGTTGATTTCAAGTTATCAATCATTTGTTAAATTTTCTATCTCCTTAAATTTCTGGAAAATTTCGCCAGCATCTCCTTTGTACGGATCGCTCGGTAAAACTACAAAACACCTCTCTAGGCCCTTTCCATTCAAAAAGAAAATCAAAAAGCCTAGCAGCTTGTCGATTCGGCGCATAAAAACTCATATCGAATTAAAAACGTACCTCTTTGTCGAGCATTTAGTTTATTTCTCTTCCATTACTTCATTCCAGACCTGTTTAACACATACTCATCCAATTCCAATTTATTCCAACTCAATCCCGTCGTTTTAACTCAATTTGCTAATTAATTCTCTAATTAGCTCTTTTGCCTATTTCACTTTTTATTTGCACATATCACGTTCATATACAATTTTAATTTTCTTATAAACCAATTGAAATCCCTTTTAAATTTAAGTTTCATATTCGATTTCGAATAGGATTTCACAACTCTCATTCACTTATTCAAACTTAAACTACATCCAAAACTCAATCAACTAATCATTATTCTACTTAGTTAATTATATTCAATAATCAAAATCTGATTTTTGTTTCAAAAATCAATCCATTTACATTACTTGAGTTCATATTTATTTTATAACTCAAGTCTGGATTTTTATAATGAAAATCCAAATTTTATTAATTTAAAATCCTTCAATTTTATTTATTTAATCGTTATATTTTATAAATAATTATACCGCTGTTTTTCTGAAAATTTGGTTTTGACATAACTCAAAATCTATAAGACGAAATCCATATTTTTCTCTTCTATTAGAAAAATATTATTCAGTCATTCCCGATGATTCTTGTTTCAAATAATTACGACATAAATAGAGTTCTATATACTCAATTGAAGTTAGAACATCAAATTACGAACCACCGTGTTGCAGCAAGTTCATTTTAATTATATTTAATTGTAAACATTTAAACTTCGTTTAATTTAAATTTAAATCTCATTCTTATATATATATATCAATCTAGTTTTCCAAATCCAACTTGACATTTTCGATTATCCCTAATCGTTGATTATTTCGTTACTCAGCTATCAATTCAATCACAACTCCATTTCTATTATTAATTTCCAATTTCATTAGAAATAAATTATTTTATAAAATTCGATAAAATCGAATTCCAATTTTTACTTACTTGGATTTAACTCAATTTCGTTTATATTCTTAATTCCAAATAAATCTGTCGTTCCCTTTTTGAATCGATTTCCGATTCCTTTTTAAAATTCATATTGAATTTATATTTCCAAATTATCCCATGATAATTATCTCACTTTATTTTGTAAACACCATTTATAAATTTTCTACCTTGTTTCATACATTAAAACAAATTGCATTTCAAAATCTATTTGAAATGTGATTCTTATTTTGAAATATTTATCATAACTTATATAAATAAATCTAGAATTTATTTTAATATTAAATATTAAATCTCAGTTTCTAATTAATACAATTCCCACATCCTTTCAGTAAATATTTATTTTTATAAATTTGACACAGTCGAATTCAAAACATAAATCCTATGGATTAATTCAATTTAATTTACGTTCCGAACATTAGAATAAATTTCATCATTTACTTCTTTAAAACGGTTCCAAATTCCCATTTTCAAATTCACAATTGAATTTAAATATTCAAATTATCCACTGATAATTATTCAATTTCATATATAAATGTTTATAAATTCACTACTTGTTTTTATTATTCAAAACAAGTTAATATTTCTTAGCCCATTCGAAATTCAAATTTTATTTTTAGAAAAACAGATTTCCATTTTAAATCTCAAAATCCCTTTTCACGTTATTTTTATAAATCTACATTTTTGGCCGAGTGATATTTAAACATCCAAAACACTCAATTATCAATCATTGGTTTTCTAACACATCATATATGATAATATATATATATAAGAAAGCAAATAATAATAAATTTGGAGGAATCCAGTTGGATCCCTCCAACCTGTTTTCCTGCATCCACAAATGTTAGCCAAAATAAATAATACCCATCCTGCTTCAAGGAAGGATATCGCGGTATAGAAGGTCATCCACTATAATTTATTGTGGGGTACATAGAGCCATCCGCTAATGATACTGCGGGCATCCGCTAATGGTACTGTGGGAAATATCCAATATATACATACATATATATATATATATATGTATATATATATAATAGCCACAACCACCATCCTATATAACTAATATATATATATAATAGGCACAATAATATTTCAATGCATCCAAACAAACAACAAACAACATCTAAAAAATTATTTAAAATAAAAATTCGTTTATAATCAAATTATAAACGAGTCCAGAGAGTGAGTTTACTAACATTGATTGTTATCATTCCTTCATGTTTAGATTTAGTTTAAAATTACAAATGAATCATTTGAGATTAACTGAATTTGTAGAGAGCTCGGAATCCATCAAAAGCACCTCAAAATATAGACAGGGATGTCACAAGCCAAGCACGATAACCCGTGTTCGATTCAGACCTATATCGAATGAGATATAATATTTTCATACCCATATAAGTCTGTTAATGATTAAAATTATCATTTATATCATGTAGGATTATAAATAGTTTTTTATAACTAATTTAACTTTAAAATCCTAATTGTATCATTAACTAATTTAACTAAAAATAATAATTACCTTAAGCAAGTATTTTAATCACGCTTCTCCCCTTTTATCCTTGATTATTGAACCCATACATCCTCTTCTCTTAAGCTTCACTATGATCCTACCCTCATCCAAGAATGTCAAGTCACCATAGGCTTGTTCGTAGGACCTATAATTATTGGAAATTTTCCCTTAGTTCTATAATTTCTTTGAGTTAACAGAAGAACTTCCAGTGAATTGATGTATACAGTCCCAGTAGAAAATGCGAATGATTGTAATAAACAATGACCATTATCAGAATCAAAAGGATGACTTCTCCTCTACCCTCATCGAACTCGCATACCTCTAATATATCGCATCAATGGCCTTCCACGCGAACAATAGTGGAAGTCGCGATCCTAATTCGAATTAAAATGATTCAAACTTCGTCAGTCCCTGCTGCTTCCCACCCCAGTCAACTTGCCAACTCCATACAGCCCAAAACCCTCCTTCGATTCCAACAAAGTCGAACCCTAAAAG
The DNA here is from genome assembly GCA_030737875.1 of Allium sativum. Classification (NCBI taxonomy): domain Eukaryota; kingdom Viridiplantae; phylum Streptophyta; class Magnoliopsida; order Asparagales; family Amaryllidaceae; genus Allium; species Allium sativum. The sequence continues at coordinate 782,389,650 of CM060916.1, forward strand.
CCACTGGAGATTTTCAAATTTCAGTGGTTCGAATCGCACCATACAAAATGAATATGAGATTGAAGGTCTTGATTGGTGGAGTTTAACGGATCTACAATTATCGAATTTCGTTGAGAACTTGACTTTCAAGAATTGTTTGTAGTTTCAATTTGAAAAGGGGAAACTTCGATTTTGTTTTTCTATGAATAGGGAAATGGATGTAGAATGGGAATAGAAGAAAAGGGGTAGGAGGTAGGAATTATTGAAGTTTTGAAATTTGGGGAGGCTTTGGTTATTGTTTCGATTTGCAGAATAAATAAAAGGGAGAAGTATGCATAATTTATAGAAAAGGTGAGTAGGTCCGCGAAAGGCACGAAAGTAGGTTGGCCTTGAATACGCTAATTAAATCCAATTTGATTTTTATTTAATTTGATTCGATATAAAGTAATTTTTATTTTATCTAAATAAATTGCGATTTGATTTCGAGCATACCCACTAATCAAATATCTCAGGGTCCATAACTTGAAATCACGAACCCCTATTTTAACGCAACGACCGATGTTCCAATGTTATAACGGTATTCTGAACTCAACAGAATATATTCTGAAATTTAGTCTGAACGTTCATTTAAAATAACCATATTAAATCAATATAATATAATTTTAAATTCAGAAACAAATCAATTCTTCGATATTATATTATTTTTATCGTTCATATTCAAACAAAATTTATATCGATCACCTGAATCGTTTCGATTCAGTTTTATCTTCAAATTCAATTATAAGTTGTTTTCAGTATTACGATAATTCAATACATTCAAAGTAAAATCGTATATCGATTATTAAATCGATAAACGTAATATAAAAATTCATTTATTATCAACAAACATTTAAAATGATATTAAATGTTTTAAAATTAATTGATTAAAAATCCAGGTCGTTACATTCTTTTCCGCTTAAAAGAATTTCATCCCCGAAATTACTTAGGTAGGAAAAATGCTTCGAACCCATATTTTTTTTCAAAAACCTACTTATATTGCAACTCAACTCTTCATATTTCTACTAATTTAATTTCAACCAAAACTTTTTGTTTGTCATTCATATTGCACACCATATATGCACGTATTCATTTTATTTGAATGATTTACAATCAATATTTTTATATCCAATTCATATTCCATTCATATGCATTCAAATTCATTCAAATTGATTTTAATCAATTTATTCATTTCACTTCATTTTACTTGCTTAAGTTAAATTCAAATTCCAGAATTCAAATTCTTGGCTTTCTATTTCAAATCCTTTGGAAATCACATAAATATATACATATATTTATAATCATCTCAAATTCAAAACATTTGAATTTTCAAACCAACTTGATTCCTTTCAAACAAATTTCCATCAGAAACTTTTCTAAGGTAGCAATCCTTCACTTAAAAACTCGAAAATGAACATCTAATGATGCTGCAGCCATCATTATAATTATTTTCCAGCGACTGAAGTGAGTTCAGTGCTTAATTAATTTCAAAATCCATTCAAAAAAGGTTTTTATTCAAAAATCCTCTCAAAATAAAGCCATATTATTTTAATATACTTTAGAAAATATTTTTCAAATCTTCCAAGCTTTCAATCTGAATCCTTGTTTGAATTCAATTTTAATTCATCTCATTTGTATACATTTCATTCATACAATAATTACATTTGGTTATATATTACCATTCCAATTTTTATAGTCTCATTTGATTATAATATTAACAGCCAACACATCAATATACTGTAATAATTTCAGAAAATTATTTCTTTTCATATCAAAATAGAATTTTAGGAAAAATTATTTCATTTACCTACCTTAAACCAATATTATGTTTAACCTTTTCTGTTCAAGTGTTTAGAAACTCCTACGATTCGTGGTGGCCTACGACTCGACAAGATTTCATAAGCCACTCAACAGACAAGCCAACATAATATAAAACAATTTTTATATTAATTAACAAATACGTGCTCTCCTATATTTACACTAAACTCATTCTTGGGTACTACTGACCCTATCTCTAATGAGTAAACCCCGAAAAGCCTAGGTATTCGCTTAACCTGGCTCCGATACTACTATAACGAGCCGACATTTTCCCTATCCTTATTATTGATACAAATACCATATCAACTAACCAAACACCAGAAATTACTGAATCATTAATAGAAAAAAGTTAGAGAGTGAGAAACTGAAAGAAATATTCGAATATAAGAAGAAGAAGAAGAAGAAAAACAACAACACAGAATGTTATATCGCGGTGAAATAAAATATAATATATATAATAGCTTTGAAATACAAAATTGTACTTACATACATTTTCATAGTACATCACATATACAACACAGTGGAATAAACTCTATATAACTAACACTGAAGACTCCATATCCATGCTTATCCAAGTATCTGTAAAACACCTGAACTACTTGACTGCCCATACAAATTTAGGCACTCAAAAGTTTAGGGTCAAACATAACAAAATAAACTCTGGGTCAGTCATGGGACTAGTGTAAGTAAATTCCAACCACTTGGTTTAACTCTTAAAACTCCTTTTCGAAAAAACAAATAAACGCAAGACCGTTCCACACATAAACATGGATGGTTTTTACCTTACGATAATCCAAAACATTTCTTCAAAACAAATATTGTTCTGATATTATAATAGTGTCTAAATCAAATAAATAACAATCTAGCAGAATGCTTGCATCTCACGCTCTACACACATAGTATACAATCAAAACCGCGGCGGATTCCAAATGGCAAGGTATGGGACTACCTTCCGACAGTGTATCTATAGAGAAGAATATACCGAGTTCAACAAGAACATCTTGCAACCCAGGCTAAACATGACCGGTCACTCACTTCGCTTGAGTATTTCAAATGTATTATCACCAACGGTTGGGATCAGCAATCGTTCTAAAAGGGACATCATCGAAAGATTTAAGAAGCAAATAAAATTTCTCTAGATCAGGTGACAATGCACCCTAATTGGGAGCTGCCCACTTAGCAATGCAACCTACACGATTTTATATCATTTCCCAGTTGTGAGGCTTGAGGCCATGCTTATCTTTTGTTATGCCACATCTTTATTCACTTTGAATGTCACACCGTCAAATCCGTTAATCACTAATTGATTTGCACAAATATATTCTGGATATTATGCTAAGAGAATAAATTCTCCGTCACCAGATGTATATTTTACAGATCAACATATGCGTTTATTGGACATATTCTGTTAGACATTCGTCCAAACACGTTCGTTCTGGGACTAAACAAATCCGAAGCCACAATTTCCATTAATTCATATTAGGAAATTTCTACCTTCGATTAACAGAAAAAGCCCTTACACTTTACTCCATCTTCGACTGTCTTCATATAATTTGATTCACAATGCTACTACCAATAAGGAGTGGTTCTCGGATAGTAATCGAACCGGTATCTCCATAATGACAACAATGTTGGCCAGTACTTAGAGTTCAAGTTTCATATTCGATTTCGAATACGACTTCACAACTCTCATTCACTTATCCAAACTTAAACTCGATTAACTAATCATTCTTTTACTCATTTAATTATATTCAATAATTAAAAATCTAATTTTTATTTCAAAAATCAATCCATTTACTTCACTTGAGTTCATATTAATTTTATAACTCAAGTCTGGATTTTTATATTGAAAATCAAATTTTATTAACTTAAAATCCTATGATTATATTTATTTAATCTTTATAATTTATACATGATTACTGAAATGACCCAAATTTCCGTACCCTTTGAGTCGACTAATAACAACACATGTCCAACCACAGAAATACAAATCATTATAAGAAAGAAGTTAGAGGATGAGAAATAGAAAGAAAGAAATATTAGAATAGAAGAAAACGAAGATCACAAACTCACAGCGGAATGAATAAAATATTTTAAATAACATAACTTTTGAATTCCAAATCAGTAACTGTATATACATACCATTATCAGAGCACAACAGTTATTCCTGGAACAGTTATAACCACCTGTTTCTAGATACAAACATGGTACATAGCGGAAAGTATGATAGTCTATAGCCAACTGATGAAGCCTCCTGCTTCGAGCTCCTCCAAGTGAATCTGAAAAATCCCGACTACTTGATTGCCCGTACAAATTTGTGCACCCAAGAGTTTAGGGAAAACAAACAAAATAAACTCTGGGTCAGTCATGGGACTGGTGTGAGTAAACTCCAACCATTTGTTTAACTTTTAAAGTTCCTTTCGACAGAAATGATAATCGTAAGATCGATCCACACATAAACACGAATGATTTTTACCTTACAATAACCAAAAATATTTTTGATATCAAATCCAGTGATATTATAATAGTGTCTACATCAAATAAATAGAATCTAGCGGAACGCTTGCATCTCATGCTCCATATATAATATTAAATCAAAAACCACAGGGAGCTTATTGGAGATTGAATTTCCAACATGACAAGGTATAGGACCACCTTCCGATAGTGTATCTCTAGAGGCGAATCCACTAGGTTCAACAAGAACGTCTTGCAACCCAGCCCACACATGACCGACCACTCATTTCACTTGAGTGTATCGAATGTATATCACCAACGGTTGGGATCAGCAACTGTTTCCCGAAAGGGACAACATCGATATATTAAAGAAGTAAACGGAATTTTTCTAGATTGGTGATTATACATTCTAATGGGAGCGACCCACATAGCCATGCTGCCTGCCCGATCTTTGTCAAATTCCGGGTTGTGAGGCTTGAGGTTTGATTCCAGAACGTCTGGCCACCATTCAATTTGAATGCCACATCGACATACCCGCCAAATCACAAATTGATTTCCCCAAAAATACCACAGGTATAAAGCTAAGAGAAACAAAGTCCTCCACCACCAAACGTAAGTACGTTTGAAGAGATCAACTTACGCGATCCGTTAGATATACTCTGTCAGGCATTCGTCCATTCACGTTGTCCTGGGACTGGACAAACCGAAGGCACTATCCCGTAAACAGGATAGCCCTTGCATAACTCTGTCTTCAATTATCTTCATCATATTTGATTGCAACGCTAATGCCCATAAAGAGTGGTTTCTAGATAATGAATCTAATCCCGGTCTCTCCGTATTGACGACGGAAAAATGGTCAAAAACTTCGATAGTCGGTGATTTAACTATCAAAGAAAAATATGTGTACAACCAACATCGTATTTCCAGGTAGGAATTCGATCGATCAATCATCAATCAACATTGCCCCCCTTTAAATCAATTCCCTATTATATTATCATTCCAAATTCTCATTTCCCATCTTTCAAATTCTTTTGAAACTCGATTTTCCCTCTCGATTCTATTCTTTGGAAAAACCCATTTCCAAAATTAAAATTTCTTTATTCGAGAAAATATCTCTCATTTTATCTGGGAAAAATATTTCAAAATCATTTAAATTAACGTGATGTTATAAACATTGTTATTATAACTCAAATCATTTATTATTTATTAACTAACCATATTGCTAACCAATCTTCGCTATCGAACCTTAACCATTTCTCCGTTAATCATGAAGTCAATCAAGTTGGGGTATGATTACCTCTCAAACCTTAATTGAACATCATTCTCGACTTTGAAATAGTCAAAGCTCACAACTTTAAACCAAACATTTGCTTACGCGGCCTTCTGATCCAATCTAAGAATATACTGCTTTCATGGAAAAACTTTGAATATAACGGTAGCGTTATAATCGCTGTTTTCAAATATTTGATTTATAACACATTACTTTGAATAACAGTGTTACAATAGCTGTTTAGAATTATAGAACACTTATTATAATAATAGCGTTAAGATCGCTACATTATAAAGGCAGCGTTAAAATTTTCTATTTAGATTTACCAAAACATTTATTATAACAACAACGTTAAAATCGTTGTTTAGATTTACAATACCTTATTATAACGGCAGCATTATAATCGCTGTTTGGATTTACAAAAAAATTATTACAATCGTATTTAAATCACTCCATCGATTCTAAAAATCAATTCTATATTCTTGCCTCGACTAATCTCTCACGTTTCATTACTTTGAAAATATTATCCAATTCTTGAATCTTTTGGATAAACAAAACTCCTTTCATTGGTATTCACCTTCACTTAACCTTTCTTTTCTTAAGTAATTTTTATTTAAAACAAAACCCTTGGTTTTTACTTCCTTCCATATCATTCATATATAAACCTGGATTTTATTATAACGAATCCATTTATCACATCTCAAAACTTAAATTTATTTGGTATAACGTAACTTAGGTTCATTACCACCAACAAAGTCCATTAAGTCTTTTCCTTTATAAATTTTGAACATTTTCCTTCGATATCAAATATTTTACTTAACTAAATTATTAAGTAAATGGTTTATTTAAAACTATCATTTTATTAAGTTCAAATCTATTTCCAAATATGGGTCTCAAAACCGATTTTCACATTCCCATATAAATTCATATTTGGATTTATATTTCAATGTACCCAATGATTTATGATTCACTTAATTTACATTCTTATGTATAAATAACTTCTTGATTTATCCACTTGAACAGATTTCTATTTTCAACTCTATTCGAAATTTTATTTCTATTTGAAAATAAATTCATTTTAAATCCCAGTTTCCCTTTTCCCATTCGAAAAATGTTTTACGGTATTTATAATGCTAAGTTTCTAGGGCCAGGGTAAATCAAACACACATATTTAACCATGGATTATATAGCACAGCATATATCACAATCAAATAAAAACAGTAAATAAAATGTTGAGGAATCCGGTTGGATCTCTCCAACCTATTTCCCTGCATCCATAGATGTTAATCAACATTAATTTCACATAAATATGAAATATCATGGTGAACAGAATTAATAATCGATTAATGTTATAGTTATAGCAACCAATTTTATCAACCATGCAACCAAACAACCATCACACAGTATAAAGTTACTATAAATTTAAAACTCGCTTATATAAATATATAAACGAGTCAGAGTTTAGCGAGGTTACCCACCTTGTTTTGCGGTTGCTGATTCTGCATTTTGTTTCGTTCAAAATCAAATGACCGTTTTGATTTTTCTATGAAATTCCAATAGCTACGTTCTCAGAGAAATCAGTTCTCCAATGCGGATTTCTCCGTCACGATTCCAATGTGACTTGTTCCGTGTGATTCTGTTAACGAATGACTTAGTAATTGTAACGACCCAGAAAATCTGAACCAATTTAAATTTTTTAAATTGGCTAAAATAATGGATTTTAAATATTTAAAATAAATATTTTAAATAAAGGCGATGAAAACTGAGTTTGAATCGACAATTGAAAACGAATATAATTAATTATAATTATAAACAAGGCCTGAAATGGCGTGGCAGTTTCAAAAATTGAATTCAAACTTTGTCGGACTGTACCGGGTGTAAAACAATCCGGATTTTAGTGAAACCAAAAATAATGGAATCTAATTGATGATATCTTTCCAATGAATCTGACCAATCGAAATTTGATAGCGGGAATCAAAAGATATGTCCAGTTGAAAATTCTGAATAGTCGCTATGGAATTCAGGCCCTTAAAAATGGACATTTTGCATACGACCTCGGATTTCGACGAAACCACTTTTGTTAGATCCGCAGTGTCAGGTTATTGCTAGGTTTCAAATTTCATAATTTTTCGAATCAATATGTGAGCGTGGCAAAGGAAAACGCGTTTGACCAGTTTCAGTTGATTTTAATCGACTGGAAATTGGCCATTTTTCAAACGGTCTTAGAATTCGACGAAACTAGTTTTGTTAGGACCGTATCGTCAATACGAAGCTAGAAAATATTTTTCTGGAATTTTTCTAGTTAGTATGTGACCCCGGTAATTTGAAATGTACGTTTAAAATTCAATATAGTGATTTAAATGTAAATTCAAAAGGAACTGATTGTAACGATCAAATCAGCTTGCGAGACATATCCCATTGTGTTCGGAATGGGGGTTAAACGCTATGGACGACAGGCGGTGGGCCTCGTTTCGAGGTCGTATGTAAAAGTCAACCTATTTGCAAAATTAAATAATTAAATAATAATAAAAAAAAATATACTTTCCCTCCTTTATCTTTCTTCCTGGCCCCCCCGTTCATTCTTATTTCAAACGAGAAAATAAAAAAATAAAAAAGAAGAAAACCCTAAATCTAAAATCGCGCCGCAGTCCAGGAAGCGCCGCCGACGAAGACCCCGCTCCCCCCTCCATCGATCGAAGCATCGCGACGCCCCCCCTGGAGCCTCGAAGACGCCGCCATCGACGAACCACACCACCTCGAAGCCACCTCCGACGACTGCAGAAAACAACCCCCCCTGTAAGATTTTCGTTTTACTATTTTATTTTTAAAGGTTTAAACTGATTTTATAAAAAGGTTTAAACTGATTTTTTTTATGAGGTGAAAACTGATTTCGTTTAAAAGTATTGAAAACTGATTTTTTTTTTAAATATTTAAAAACAGATTTTTTTTAAGAATTAAAACTGAATTTTTGTAAAATAGTAAAACTGAATTTTTAGAAATATATAAACTGTATTTTTAAAGAAAGAAAAACTGATTTTTTTTAGATTTAAAAACTGTTTTTTTAAATATATAAAACTGTTTTAAAAAGAATAGTAAAACTGAATTTTTAAATGATTTATAAACTAGGAGGAGATTAGGAGTTTAAAAAGTAAAAATCATATTTTTATATATCGAAACTCGAAGAAAAATCATATTTTTATATATCGAAAGTCGAAAGTAAAAATCAGATTTTTATATATTGAAAGTCGAAGTAAAAATCAGATTTTTATATTTGAAAGTCGAAGTAAAAATCAGATCTTTATATATTGAATAGCATCGTAAAAATTCGATTTTTACATGTGTAGAGAATACGGGCGAAAGCGACAAAAGGCGAAGATTTCTATAAAGGAAGAGTCGTGGTACTGGATAGCTATTGGTGAGATTTCTGATTTAAAAATATTATATATATGTGTTGAAAATGAAAGTGAATTGCTATATATAAATATCTATATATATATATATATATATATATACGCCCCTCGTCCACAAACCATGGACGATATCTATTGGTTGAAATTGTTGTGAAAATTGATTGATAGCGAATGATTGTTTGGGATTGTTTGTGATTGATATTGGTTGATTGTGGTTGAAAAATACCCATTTGTGGTTGTGAAATATTTGGTTGAAACCACATAGGATTAGTTTGTGGAAATGAAATATATATATACATGCCGCCTGCGTGTGAACTAGATGCATGATTCCCATTGTCAAAAACCACGAGGTTTTAAGGTAGAGCGAGGAGTCGTACTAGGGACGGTGCCGGTGTAACTACCCTGCCGTTATGCTGCCGAAATTTTGAATAATATTCGTGTGTTTGAATTATTTTCATCTGCTTAAACTATATTTATTCAAACTATAGAAAACATTCATGTGTTGAATTGATATTCATTCGTTGTTTAGAAATTCATGTGTTGAATGGTATTCATATTTTGAAATAAATTGTCCGATAATAAAAATCACATTTTTATCTATATATAGAAACTATAGAAAACATTCATGTGTTGAATTGATATTCATTCGTTGTTTAGAAATTCATGTGTTGAATGGTATTCATATTTTGAAATAAATTGTTCGATAATAAAAATCACATTTTTATCTATATATAAAAACTATAGAAAACATTCATGTGTTGAATTGATATTCATTCGTTGTTTAGAAATTCATGTGTTGAATGGTATTCATATTTTGAAATAAATTGTTCAATAATAAAAATCACATTTTTATCTGTATATAGAAACTATAGAAAACATTCATGTGTTGAATTGATATTCATTCGTTGTTTAGAAATTCATGTGTTGAATGGTATTCATACTTTGAAATAAATTGTTCGATAATAAAAATCACATTTTTATCTATATATAGAAACTATAGAAAACATTCATGTGTTGAATTGATATTCATTCGTTGTTTAGAAATTCATGTGTTGAATGGTATTCATATTTTGAAATAAATTGCTCGATAATAAAAATCACATTTTTTATCTATATATAGAAACTATAGAAAACATTCATGTGTTGAATTGATATTCATTCGTTGTTTAGAAATTCATGTGTTGAATGGTATTCATATTTTGAAATAAATTGTTTGATAATAAAAATCACCTTTTATCGACTATATGAACTATATAGAAAAATAGTGTTTTGAAATGAATCGTTTTACAATAAAAAATCACATTTTTATTGTATGCATAAATCGTTAAAATGTGAAGTGTTAAAAATAGCCACTTGTTCAAAATAAACATATATGAGTTGAAATATTCATTAATTAGCTAATGAAATAATTTGCACCTATTTATGTAACATTAGAATGAATGGTGTTTTTAAACCTAATAGAAATCAAATATGAAGTTGAATAGAAAATGAAAAATGATATGAACTGTATATATATGTACATGCAATATTCATTGAACAGGTTATAGCAAAAGGGGCTAGAGAAGAGGAATAAAATTTTGTGCCCGACAAATAGGTACACATTTACTGATTTGTGTGGGTGATGATTTTGAGCCTGTTGGCTAGCCGCTTGGCTTCTTCTTTTTCTTTTTGAGATTAGAAGGACCGGGACGCTATTTGCGATTTCCCGACGCTCCCGGTGCAGGGGAGGTTATGGCGAAATTTTTCCAAAATTTAAGGTGTTAGAATTTTTTTTGAAGTGAAAACGATATTGAAATTGTTGAATGAACTATATTTATATAAATATATGAATATAAATAAAATTAAAACGAAACGAAGCCGTGCTGTTCGTATTTTGAAATCGTGATTTCAAACGACTAGTACGGGAAATCCGACCATTGGATTTTCCCGAAATCTCAACCGTCGGGTTCGCCTTGGAATAATCTTTCCAACGGCACCAACCTTGTTAAAATCCAACGGTTGGATTGTCTGGAATGTTTAATTCAAATTTGATGAAAAAAACAGCGCCAGAAGCGATTATATTTATATATATATAAATATAATTATATATTTAATCGAATAACGACGCTGCAGTTCGTATTTTGAAATCGAAAATTCAAACGATTGTACCGGGAGATCCGACCGTCGGATTTTCCCGAAACTGGAACCGTTGGATTCGTTTTGAAGAGACCTTTCTAATGATGTAAATTTTGTGAAGATCCAACGGTTAGATTTTCAGATATGTGTAAATAAAATCTGAAGAAAAACAGCGCCACGGCCGCCTTATGGCCCGAAGCGTCGTTTTGAATAAAATGGCTATTTTAAAATAAATAAAAATAGCGATAAATAGTTATAAAATATCGTAAGCGATATGGAATGGAAATAAACTGAATTTGCTTGATTTATGTGGCTTTTGATGGTTGAATGTGTTTGGTGTGAAAATTACATTAAAGAACACAATTGGTGTTGTCGAATAATTTAACCATTGAAATAAATTGATTTGAAATTCTAAATATACGTGGATTATTTGAAAAGGCCGAGTTAATTCTCATTTCGAATAATCGACCGACGATTGAAATTCGAAGATGAAGACGATGGTCGAAGACCGGAGATCTTCACCTCGTTGGGATGGTAACCGAGGTCCTGATTGGGAGGCATCCCGAAATATGGATAATGAGTGGTGATCGTCCAGACGTACGTGTTGATTGAAGGGTTTGCGAGGTATTTAGTGCCTCCGGTTTCGTTCAGACCCAGAACGGACTTGTAAATGGACTGTGTGTCCGACATTGGAATTTGTTCTGTGTGATTGATAGCCATCAGTTGCACGGTATGAATTGCCTGTGTGGCATGCTAAGATGCAGTGATCAGGGCTTCTGTTGAAAAGCAAAGTCTTGTGGTGATGATCAAAGCACCGCCTGTGTGGCGTAGCTTTGTGTATAATGTAAATTCGCGAGCCTCACACCCCGGTATGAACCTAAAACGGGAGAAGGACCTCAGGGAGGGCATGCGTTTCTTCCTAGCTAGGGTGGTGTCAGTGACCTACCAGCCCTGACATTTATATACTTTTCACCTATGTGGTTGTTGCTGTTGCGAGGCGCCTCGGTTAGATCGGACGATCCGGGTCCGATGGAGTCATTCGTTGGCTCGTTTACGCCTCAAAGGGCGGGGAAACGTATTGTTCAGGCATAATAATCCACATCGGTGGACCGGCCCTGACGATCCAAGGGGCAGTTGCGGCTGTTCCTGAGGCTCGGGCTAGGCAGTCTCGAATTCGGTAAGGACTATCTTTTGCCTTGGTTCATGACGGAAATCCAATTTCCAATTACGCGACGATGCGATTTTGATTGTATACCTATATATGGCGACATAGTGGTATGGGGCATTAATGCCGTCTATGATTGATAGTTATGATTTGAAATTGTTTTCAAAACATATAAACACTAGCAATAATATCGAATGCCTTTGTTTTATTCGTATCAAGCATATCTTGGCCGTTATAAGGTAAAAACTCTATCCTCCGGTTTGCGTTGCATTGTGTGATGGGAACTGAGTCTTATAACGGCTTCATTTTTATAAAAAGCATAGCGATGTTTAAAAGAAAGATTTGTTCTAAAGCACTGGCAATCCAATGGAGTAAACCCGTTCCACGAAAGTGGCGTGGTCCTGTGATTGGCCAATTATATATGTGTTGAGTGGATTTCTCATACCAGTCCCATGACTGACTCGTAGTTTGTTTCACTCTCAAACTCGGGTGCCCCTTTTTCTACACGGGCAGCCTTGTATTCAGGTTTAGCTGGTTATTTCTGGATAGCTGGAGCTGAAGATGGATTCTATCATTTATTTCTTTTTATGCTGTTCAGCTCCTATTGTACATATTTTGTTTATTTCCGCTGTAGACATTTATGTATAGCTGAACTGTATTTGTACTAAGTAAGATCCTGTATACTGTGTAACTCTGATGATTCCTTTTATCCAGTATATTTTGTTGTTCATTCTGGTGTATTTATTTAATTCTGTTCTGCTATTATATGTTTCTGTGTTATATTCCAAAGATAACCTTGTTTCCGTGAGAACGGGAATTCGGGTCGTCTCAGTAATGGTCATTATAAGTTTTAAATTAAATCAACATGTCATTTATGATTAAATTAAAATTAATTATTCCTAATTACCCTTAATTTATTTTAATCTCTTCCGGACCCGTTCTCTCTGCATACCCGAATACCCAACAGAATATACCAACCCTCATTCTAACTTTACTCGAAGAGTATATTCAGAACTGCTCCTCCATGCCCCAAACAATTCATGCACCAATATCATCAAATTTTTATTAATCCCCCTTTTTTACGATTAGCAGACTAAATCCCTTCTTCAAATAACTGTCATCTTCCAATCAGATGCATGCTTCCGTCCCAATACAATATAATCCACTCGCTTTTTTTCACGGTTTGAGATATTCCTTGCGTTACCCATACAATAACCCTTCCTCTTTGTTCATCCATCTCTGTCGCAACCATTAGGAAAGGAGTCCAACATCAATATACTAAATTCTGCTCCCCATATTACATTCTCCAGTGATTTTTTTCTTCACCTTTTTCTATCATAACTGAACATTCTTCCCAACCAACCCATCATCAATATCTCTCCCTCCATCTTTCACCCAAGTTCCATTTTCCTTCGACAGCCGAACTAACCCACCATTTATACCAGATCTGTCCTTCCATAACCCCTACTCCTCATTGTCAGACCCGAATGCTTTCATTTCCACACGTGAACTTCAATCGCGCATCACCCTGGATGCTTTCAACATCAACTATGCCACACCATACAGCTACAACAGTAGCGACACAACCCCTCACCAAAAACCCACCAATGCAGCTACATCCATCACCATTACCGCTATCACTTTTAACACACCATCATTCCACCATCTGAGACAACCACCGCTCCTCCCTCTTCACCCGAAGTGGTGCCACCCAATTCGATCTGAAATCGCCGGAATCGGCCTCAATCTGTCACAACTCGAACCCTTATTTCTGCCTTCACTGGCCATCAGAGATCGTTCGACCACTCCTAGTCCCTCGACCTTACATCCTCCTACCATTTTCTAGTTAAGAATCTTAACCGATACTTCATTGCTTAGGAAATTAGATGGAAAATAGGATTCGAGTTTGATGAGTTTAAGTTGGTGAAGAGAATATGGTGATTGATTTTAGCATTTGAAATCGCAGAACAACTTACTGTTTTTGTTTGAGCAGAGAGTGAATTGGAATAAGGAGGAATTAGGGATTTTGTTAGCTTTTATTTTGATGAGCAGAGGACTATATTTTAAAAGGGACGATGGATTCTCACACACGGCTTTAATTTGCTTGGCAAGCACGGTGTTAATTACTTGGGCGGCACGGAGATGAATTACTTCACAGGCACGGTTTGCAAACCATAAAGAGCACGCTGCTTTCCATCATCAACCCGTGTATTAATGTTTTTGTTTTGTAAGGGTTGTTCAAAAATCAACCTGACGGCCGTTTGCTATCATATAATTAATAATTTGATAAGGGAATTGTGCTTTTTATGGTTTGTATATCTCTCGGACTTTTGAGGTTGATAAGGTTTTTAAATATATATGTTAAACATGTATTAAAACCCCAAATACAAAAATTTGTATGAGAATTTTAACTAAGGTATCTAGTCCTTAGTTTGTATATGCTTCCAACTTTGGCTTGCTGTATGAATTGTATAAATCAAGTACTTTGTGGTCTAAAATTATGTTCATGTCTGAGCCGTTACGGACAAAAGGAAGAATGCGATCGTGTCCAGCGAGATGTCATGGTCCCAAAAATATAATAATATCGGTAGTTTAACTTATATTATGAAACCCCAAAATATTGATATAGGGTGCAAAATACTCCAAATAAAAAGTTGTGTATTTAATTAATTAAAAATTACAGTAAAATTCTAAAAATTAAATTATAACTACGTCTCAAAAGAATCTTGTCCAAATTCAAGACCGATATTTAAATATATTTAAATAACCGTTATGGCTTATATACGATTCCACAGCGACTTTCTGAAAATTTGATTTGGGCGAAATTCACAATATATAAAATGAAATTTCGATTTTTCACTTCCATTAGAAAGATACAGTTAAACAGAACCAAATGTTTCTTGTTTCAAAGAAATCCGACTTATAACGAATTTTGTATATTCTTTTAAAGTTCGAGTCACCAAATCGCGAACTACCGCGCCGTTACGAGCTCGTTTTAAATACAATTATAAATTGTACGTTTAAATATTGTTTTATTAAATAAATTCCTATACAAATTCCTATATATAATTCAAATAAATATTTAAAATAAATTTAAATAGTCAGAATTCAACGGCCGAAAATCCGGGTCGTTACAATTATAGCATTGTTTTTCTAAAAATATGATTTTGATATAGCTCAAAATCTATAAGACGAAATCCAAAATTTTCTCTTCCATTAGAAAAATATTATTCAGTCGGTCCCGACGATCCTTGTTCCAAAGAATTTCGACTTAAATTGAGTTCTATATACATAATTGATGTTCGAAATGTCAAATTACGAACTACCACATTGTGGCAAGTTCATTTTAATCATATTTAAATTTAAACGTTTAAACTTCTTTTAATTTAAATTTCAATCTCTTTCTTATATATTTTTATGTGTATATATATATATCAATCTAGTTTTCCAAATCCAACTTAACATTTTCGATTATCCCTAATTGTCGATTATTTCATTACTCAGTTATCAATTCAATCACAAATCCATCTCTATTATTAATTTCTAATTTCATTAGAAATAAATTAATTTATAAAATTCGATGAAATCGTATTCCAATTTTTACTTACTTGGATTTAACTCAATTCCGTTTATATTCTGAATTCCGGAATAAAATCCGTCGTTCCCCTTTTGAAACGATTTCCGATTCCTTTTTAAAATTCATGCTTGAATTTATATTTCCAAATTATCCCATGATAATTATCTTGCCTTGTTTATAAACATCGTTTATAAATTTTCTTCCTTGTTTTATGCATTAAAACAAGTTGCATTTCAAAATCTATTTGAAACCCAATTCTTATTTTGAATTATTTTTTATAACTTATATAAATAAACCCAGTATTTATTTTAATACTAAATTTTTATATCTCAGTTTCTAATTAATAGAATTCCAATATCCTTTCTGTAACCCAGTCGAATTCAAAAACATAAATCCTATGGATTTATTCAATTTAATTTACATTCTGAACATCAGAATAAATTTCATCGTTTACTTCTTTAAAACGATTAGAAATTCCCATTTTTAAATTCACATTTGATTTTAAATATTCAAATTATCCACTGATAATTATTCCATTTCATTTATAAACATCGTTTATAAATTCACTACTTGTTTTATTATTCAAAACAAGTTAATATTTCTTGGCCCATTCGAACTTCAAATTCTATTTTTAGAAAAATAGATTTCCCCTTTTAAATATCAAAATCCCTTTTCATGATATTTTTATAAATCAATATTTTAGGCCGAGTGATATTTAAACATCCAAGACACTTAATTATCAATCATAGGTTTCATAACACATCATATATGTATATATATATATGTGTGTGTGTGTGTGTGTGTATGTATGAAAACAAAAAATGATAAATTTTGAGGAATCCAGTTGGATCCCTCTAGCCTATTTTCCTACAACCACATATGTTAGCCAACTTAAATAATAGCCATCATGCTTCAAAGCAGGATATCGCGGTACAGAAGGTCATCCACTATAATTTATTGTTGGGCGCATAGGGCCATCCGCTAATGATACTGCGGGCATCCGCTAATGGTACTGCGGGAAATATCCAATATATATATATATATATATAATAGCCACAACAACCAAGCGTATATAACTAATATATATAATATCCACAATAATATTTCGATGCGTCCAAACAAACAACAAACAACATATAAAAAATTATTTAAAATACAAATTCTTTTACAATTAAATTATAAACGAATCTAGAGAGTGAGTTTATTCACATTGATTTTTAT
This sequence comes from Allium sativum, assembly GCA_030737875.1. Taxonomy (NCBI): domain Eukaryota; kingdom Viridiplantae; phylum Streptophyta; class Magnoliopsida; order Asparagales; family Amaryllidaceae; genus Allium; species Allium sativum. Next base: position 782,406,695 of record CM060916.1, read on the forward strand.
TGTTCCTTCGCGTTTAGATTTAGTTTAAAATTCCAAATGAATCGACAGAGATTAATCGGAATTGTAGAGAGCTCAGAATCCATCTAAAGCACCTCAAGATATAGACAGTGATGTCATTAGCTAAGCGCGGTAACCCGTGTTCGATTCGGACCTATATCGAATGAGATATAATATTATCAAACCCACATAAGTCAGTTAATGATTAAACTTGTCACTTATATCATGTAGGGTTATAAATAGTTTTTTTATAACTAATTCAACTTAAAAATCCTAATTATATCATTAACTAATTTAACTAAAAATAATAATTACCTCAAGCCTCTATTTTTATCATGCTTCCCTCTTTCATCCTCAGTTACAGAACCCATACATCCTCTTCTCTTAAGCTTCACTGTGATCCTACCATCATCCAAGAATGTCAAGTCACCATAGGCTTGTTCGTAGGACCTATCTGTTATTGGCAATATTCACATAGTTCTATAATTTCTTTGAGTTAACAGAAGAACTTCCAGTGAATTGATGAATACGGTCCCAGCAGAAAATACGAATCATTATAGCAAATGATGACCATTATCGTAATCAAAAGGATGACTTTGCTCCTACCCTCATCGAACTCACATACCTCTAACATATCGCGCCCATGGCCTTCTACGTGACCAACAGTGGAAGTCGAGATCCTAATTCGAATTAAAATGACTCAAACTTCGTCAGTCCGTACTGCTTCCCACCTCAGCCAACTGGCCAACTCCATACGGCCTAAAATCCTCTTTCGATTCAAACAAAGTCGTACCCTAAATGCCGCTGGAGATTTTCGAATTTCAGGGGTTTGAATCGAACCATACAAAACGAATATGAGATTGAAGGTCTTGTTTGGAGGAGTTCAACGGTTCTGCAATTATCGAATTTCGTTGAGAACTCGATTGTCAAGAATTGTTTAAAGTTTTGATTTGGAAGGTGGAAGCTTTAGTTTTTTTTCTTCTACGAATGAGGAAATGGATGTCAAATGGGAGTAAAATAAAAGGGGTAGGAGGTAACAATTATTGAAGATTTAGAATTTGGGGAGGCTTCGGTTATTGTTTCGATTTAGAAGAAATAAAGGCGAGAAGTATGCGCGATTTATAGAAGAGGAGGGTAGGTATGCGACACAAAAGTAGGTTGACCTTAAGTACACTATTATTAAATCCGATTTGATTTTTATTTAATTCGATTCAATATAAAGTGATTTTTATTTTATCTAAATAGATTGCGATTTTATTTCGAGCTTACCCACTAATCAAATATCTCGGGGTCCATAACTAGAAATCACGAACCCCTATTTTAACGCAACGACCGGCGTTCCAATGTTATAATGGTATTCTAAACTCAACAAATATATTCTAAAATTTAATCAGAATGTATATATTAAATAACCATATTAAGTCGATATAATATAATTTTAAATTAAGAAACAAATCAATTCTTTGATAATATATTATTAATATTATCGTTTATATTCAAACAAAATTTATATCAATCATCTGAATCGTTTCGATTCAGTTTTATCTTCGAATTCAATTATTAGTTGTTTTCAGTATTATGATAATTCAATATATTCAAAGTATAATTGTATATCAATTATTGTAACAACCCGAAAATCTAGGCCAGTTTAAAATTTTTATTTCGGCAATTTTAGCGTATTTCGAATATTTAAAATGAATTATTTTAAATAATATCGATGAGAAAATTTATTTTGAATATAATTAGAACGTATATAATACACGCCGTCGTTAGAATATAAATATTTATATATAATTATAAAAAGAATTGAAAATGGCGCGGTAGTTCGATAATTCGATTTCAAACTTCAATTGAATGTACCGGGTGCAAAACAATCCGGATTTTAGTGAAACCAAAAACATTAGGATCTATTTTAGAATATCTTTCCAACGAATCAGAAAATCGAAATTTCATAGCGGGAATCAAAAGATATGTCCAGTTGAAAATTCTGAATAGTCGCTATGGAATTCAGGCCCTTAAAAATGGAAATTTTGCAAACGACCTCGGATTTCGACGAAACCACTTTTGTTGGGTCCGTGATGTCAAATTACAGCTAGATTCCAAATTTCATAATTTTTCGAATCAATATGTGAGCGTGGAAAAGGAAAACGCATTTGACCAGTTTCAGTTGATTTTAATCGACTGGAAAATGGCCATTTTTCTAACGGTCTCGGAATTCGACGAAACTAGTTTTGTTAGGACCGTATCGTCAATACGAAGCTAGAAAATATTTTTCGGGAATTTTTAGAGTTAGTATGTGACCCCGGTAAATTGAAATGCGTGTTCAAATTCAATATATAGAGTTATATTTTGATTTTGACAAAAACTGATCGAAACGATCGAATCAGCTTACGAAACATATCCCATTGTGTTCAGAATGTGGGTATTTAGCTAGGGACGACAGTCGTTGGGTTTGATTTGGAGTTCGGAAGTGAAAATTAAGCACGAAATAATTAAAAAAAATTAAATATAAATAATTTTTTTTATAAATACCCTCATATAACGGTCAAAACCTAAAACCCGTTCACCCCTGGTCAACGCTTTCTTCAGCGCCTCCCTCCGGTTTCCACGATCGAATTTGTCCCAAATTAAATCCTCTAATCTCACCCAACCTCCTTCGATTCTGATGGTGATTCCCTAGGGGAAACTGCGGTACTTGCCATGATCTTCAACGCTGTACCAAAATGATCCACTTTCGTGTAGGGAGCGGAGAGAATTTCAAGCCCAAACGGGCTGTGTTCGACGTCATTTCCTACGCTATAGGGTCCCGCGAGCTCAACGGGGAGGAGGGCGGCGAGAGAGCACCTGAAGGCGCATCCATGGCCGGTCTCTGATCAACTTCCGGTGCGTTCTGGTGAACTGCGCAAGCGAGGGTAGGGGAGGAAGCGTCTTCGATTTCCTGTAACAATGTGATTTCGGGGTTCCGGTATCTCAACGTGCTGAATGAAGAAGAAAGGTTTTAATTTTTATTTATTTTTATTTACATTAGCATTTCTTTTAAAATCTGAAATGTATATAAAGATCATTGTTTTAAAATCTGAAAACTTTATATATTATAGTTTTAAAGGAAAGAGGGAAAAAAATGAAATAGCATAAATAAAAACATACTTTGTTTTTGAATATATAACATACTTTGTTTTTAAATATATAACATACATTGTTTTTGAAAATATATAACATACATTGTTTTTGAAAATATATAACATACTTTGTTTTTGAAATATAAAATCATATTGTTTTGAAATATAAAATCATATTGTTTTGAAGAAAAATAAGCATTGTTTAAAATCAGTTTTTATATATAAAAAAAATAATAGAAGAAGGAAACTTAGTTTGAAAATATAATATACTTCAGAGTTTGAAAATATAATATACTTTGGAGTTTGAAAATATAAATAGCAGTGTTAAAAATATGATTTCTAATATAATATTTCGTGAAACAGATTGCGTTAAAATCAAGAACAATGAATCTGAGCGACAGTAAAGCAAGGCGTAGTGGATCCCAAAGATGAGAACTCCTCACTTTTATTTTAAATTTCTAGTTAATATATATACTAGGATGCAGACGGTGCTTAGCAGCACCCGACACCCGTCGTCCACAGACCATGGACGACTTGTTTGTTAGATTGATGTTGTTGTAAAAATTGAATGTGTGTTGTGGAATGAAATAAAATATTTTATAGTGGAAAATATTCTATAGTTAAAAATATAATTTTTAACGTGTATATAAAATGAAATAAATATTTATAAACAAATCAAACGATTTGTTTATATACACTGATTTGACTGATATTGAGTGGGACAATAAATTTTACACATTGTCCAACTGCACAAATAAAATCTGTGTTTGATTGTTGAAACCCCACACGGGTGTTGGGATGATAATTGGCGTACACTAATCCCAATAAATTAATTGTATGTTGATCGATTGGTCGACAGACTGTGTAAGCGTTGATTATATATATTTGATGCTTATGCAGTTGTGTTGTGCACTTTGGATGATGGTTGAGTATTTATCGTTGCTTTGATATACGTGTGATGTGTGAAATCCATATAATTAACATTATATGGTAATTGATTGGGCCTCATTCCAATTGGGAAAATAAAGAATATTTTAAAATAAAGATTAACGTGTTGACAGTACTCATTTGTTGAGATTAGTCATGTAGTGAAAGAAATATAGATTCATGTGTTGAATAGAAAATGAATATTCATTTGTTGAATAAAATAACGAAGTTATTGAATAATATAAAGCCGTGTTAATTAGAGATGCGCTATTTTGACGCGAACGATATTGATATCGATTATATTCGTTTTTAAATTGAATTTGAATAGAATTGAATAGAAATTGAATTCGAATTGAACTGAATAGAAAATGAATTCGAATTGAACTGAATAGAAAACCTATTTGAATTGAATCGAATAGAAAACCAATTTGAATTGAATCGAATAGAAAACCAATTTGAATTGAATTGAATAGAAAACCAATTTGAATTGAATTGAATAGAAAACCAATTTGAATTGAATCGAATAGAAAACCAATTTGAATTGAATCGAACAGAAAACCAATTTGAATTGAATTGAATAGAAAACCAATTTGAATTGAATTGAATAGAAAACCAATTTGAATTGAATTGAATAGAAACCAATTTGAATTGAATCGAATAGAAAACCAATTTGAATTGAATCGAATAGAAAACCAATTTGAATTGAATCGAATAGAAAACCAATTTGAATTGAATTGAATAGAAAACCAATTTGAATTGAATTGAATAGAAAACCAATTTGAATTGAATCGAATAGAAAACCAATTTGAATTGAATCGAATAGAAAACCAATTTGAATCGAATCGAATAGAAAACCAATTTGAATTGAATTGAATAGAAAACCTATTTGAATTGAATCAAATAGAAAACCAATTTGAATTGAATCGAATAGAAAACCAATTTGAATTGAATCGAATAGAAAACCAATTTGAATAGAATCGAATAGAAAACCAATTTGAATTGAATCGAATAGAAAACCAATTTGAATTGAATCGAATAGAAAACCAATTTGAATTGAATAGAAAACCAATTTGAATTTAATTGAATAGAAAACCAATTTGAATTGAATTGAATAGAAAACCAATTTGAATTGAATTTGAATTGAATAGAAAATGAATTGAATTTGATTTGATTAGAAAACGAATTGAAAAGAAAACAAATTCGAATCGAATTGAATTGAAAAGAAAACGAATTCGAATCGAATTGAATTGAAAAGAAAATGAATTTGAATCGAATTAAAATCGATTTGAATTGACATCAAATAGAAATGAAAATAAAAAGGGTTTATAATAGAAAATTCAATTTTGATTTGAATTTGAAATAAAGGTTGAGATTGTTTTTGAAACGAATTGAATAGAAAACCAATTTGAATTTAATTGAATAGAAAACCAATTTGAATTGAATTGAATAGAAAACCAATTTGAATTGAATAGAAAATGAATTGAATTTGATTTGATTAGAAAACGAATTGAAAAGAAAACAAATTCGAATCGAATTGAATTGAAAAGAAAACGAATTAGAATCGAATTGAATTGAAAAGAAAATGAATTTGAATCGAATTAAAATCGATTTGAATTGACATCAAATAGAAATGAAAATAAAAAGGGTTTATAATAGAAAATTCAATTTTGATTTGAATTTGAAATAAAGGTTGAAATTGTTTTTGAAACAAATTCAAACCCATTTATAAAATTCGTTTTAAATAGAAATCGATGAAATATATATTATATATTATATATATATAATATAATGGCCTGAATAGAACGCGCCGCACCACGGTAGTTCG